>CM068301.1:28229738-28672238 GCA_034768395.1 Linum lewisii | reverse complement strand
CACCTAGATTAGTTTCTTCTTAAGTTGAGGATAGTAGCGAACATTCACCTCACTTTAAAACACCAAATCAACAATTAATCTATTCAATGGAGTGTGCCTTTCGTAGTAACCATTTAGGTTTAATCCACTGCTAGAGTAACTCATAAATCACTAGTAATAGCGCCAGTTAGTTTTCCGTTGCAGAAGTGAACGCAGGGACGGTTAATTAATCTTGGTAGTTAGATCGGATAGAGCGAACGTTCGTCGTACTTAAACCTAAGGGTCAGGAGTTTTGGTGGTGTATGAGAACTGAATGAATAAGGATTGAAAACCGCTGGTCTTGTGATCGCCAATGCTCTGGTGAACTTAGTGGTATTCGAGTCTAAGCTTGACTATCGTCTTGTTAAGTCGAACAACCTTTCATTCTTTCTTTTGTTTTCATTTCAATTTTCTTGCTTCATAGCTTAGAAGTCGTGGAACTCACACCATGCACAACGTGTTTAAACCTGAATAGATTGCCAGCTTCTTTGAGTAGTCAATTAGTGGAAACCTCGAGAGATTTGATCTACTCTACTTCTGTAGGCTAGTTATTTGACAACACACGAAAACGTGTCCATTAAATTGGCACCGTTGCCGGGGACTCTTCTAATTGTTTGAAAGAAGAGTTGGCACTTTATTCTTCTACATTTCCATCTTTCATATTTCATATTTCATCACACTTTGATTTTACGCCGGTTATGTTTGTTTTTGTTGCTTGTAGGTTGCTTTACAGGTTTATGAACCGCCCGTTCACTCGTTCTCAGTCTAAGCCTCTCAAGAGCATTAGTTCAGACAAACCGGGTAGTTCTACACCGCCTAAGGAACCGCAAGTTCCGAAGCAAGCAATAGTCGTTCCGCCTACATCTCCTACCCCTATTAAGATCGAGGAGTTGAAGGAGAACTCCTCGTCCTCCTTAGCTTCATCCACGTCTTCAGACTCGCCGCCACTCCCTCCTAGAATGGGTGAAATTAATCCACCACCACCTTAGCCTCCTGCTCCGCGCACTATGGTGGATTACAATAAACCGAGCGCGACTAGCGTTCGGTCTAGCATCACTGTGCCGCGCAACGATGATCCTAACTATGAGATCAAGATCCCCTTCCTGGGAATGATCTATAGGGATGTTCAGTTCGAAGGGAAGCCGCATGATAACCCATGCACACATTTGGCATACTTCCTCTCCATGTGCGAGACCTTCAAGAGTGGGAGTCTCGACAAGAACACCTTATGCTTGCGAGCCTTCCCATTCTCACTTCGAGGCCCCGCTAAGAGATGGCTCAATAGCAAGCCACCCGATCACTACACAAACTGGGATAATCTAGCACAAGACTTCGTAGAGGAATATTTTCCTCCTACAAGAACGACAGCTTACAAGGACAACATTGCCAGATTTGTTCAGAAGGAAGGAGTAAGCTTATATGATGCTTGGAACAAATTCCAAGAGCTCCTCTTCCACTGCCCTCATCACGGCTTCGAGCAGAAACAACTAGCTGAGATCTTTGCCCGAGGGATGATCGAAGAATAGGCTAAATGGGTTAACTCCTTAGATGAAGGAGACAGCACTGCACTCACACCAGAAGCTGCTCTTCTTCACTTTGCAAACTGTGCATCTAAGTCCAGTAATTGGGAGAGACAGTTTGAAGCAGCAAAGAGCCGATTAAGCCTTGAAGCTCAGATCAAGGCCGAAGTACAGAAACACATTGATGAGCTGCAGAACAGGGTATCAAATAACTACTAAGCTAAAAGCAAAGCAAATCATATTCCACAGGTCTTCTAATAATTGTCTACTCAAATGTAAAGGGAAATTACTCAGGTTTTCACACGTTGTGCGTGGTGTGTGTTCCACGACTTCTATTCTAGAAATACAGGTAAATTAAAAACTAAATTGAAAGACAGATTGAAAGATTGGTTGACTTAACAAAGACGACATACGAGCTTAGACTTCGAATCCCCCTTAGATCATTAGAGCATCAACAGACTAGTGATTTTCAATTCTCATTCAATCAATTCTAGGACACCACCATAACTCCTGACCATTAGGTTTAAGACTGGCGAATGTTCGCTCTATCCGATCTAGCTACCAACATTAATTAGCTGCCCAAGTAAGGTCGCTTCTTGCGACGACTAAACTAACAGGTGGAATTACTAACGATTTATGATTCAATCTTGAAGTGGATTAACCCTAACTGGTTCCTACGAAAGGCACACTCCAATGAATAGGTTAATTATTTGAATTGGTGTTTTAAAGTGAGGCGAACAATCGCTACTATCCTCAGCATAACAGGAATCTAATCTAGGTGATCAAGCCAGACAAGAAACACAAACAACAAAGAACAACTGAAACATGCAAGAGAAACTAATTGAACTTTGCATCTAATCACCGACGATCCGTGACCACTTTAAAGCTCTGGGTCACTTAGGGTTCATCTAGTCTAAGCTCTACGAGTTTAGCTACTCATGTTCATAACAGCAGAAACAAAGATAGAAACAGAGTTCATCATAAAAGGAAGAACAAATAAAAATTGAAAAACCTAATTAAGACGACCCTGGCAAAGCTTCGCTCTTCGGTAATCTTCACTCCTAGCTCCGAGTCTCCGAGATGAAGAGATGGCGTCACGATCTCTTCTGGCACTTCGAACTCTCAAACTCTGCTCTCTCGAACTTCTTCGGTCTGGAACTTGTGATAATTTGTATATTATGAAGTGTCTCTTTTTTTGAGCCGCTGGTTTATATTTATACTTAACCCTATTCCCAGCCAGATTATGTTAAGATTTTTGGCGAAAGCTTCAGGAGTTTTCGCCGAAAACTTCTTTGAAAAAGGCTGGCTTCCGTCGACTGTCCTCCTGTGATTTTGGCGAAGACTTTGACTTCTCGCCGAAAAATTCTTCTTTAATACTCTGACGATTTCTTCTTGGATTTTTGGTGAAAACTCTAGGTCTTTTTGCCGAAATCTTCTTTGTAAAACCAGGCAGGATTTGTGTTGACTTGATTGACTCATTGGATCAATTCCAGGGCGGTTCCTCGAGGCTCCAATGCCTTAGACACATCCTTGGTTACATTATTTGACGGCAAAAACCTGTGCTATTACAAAAACACTAGAAAACCATCAAATAGACCCGAAACCGGCCAAAAGTAACCAAAATGGCACGAGATAGAGCAGTTGAGTGAATATTCACTATTCTGCCCTAAAAACCATGTCTTAAGCCAAGAAATGTTGCTTAAATGAGGCTGATAATCACGTCAAATCTAGTGTCATCAAATACCCCACACTTAAGCTTTTACTTGTCCTCAAGCAAACCGAATAGAAAATGCTCAAGTTCACAAATGATAAGATCGGTAAAATTGAAGTTCAAGCATACACAATGAATTATTAGACAACTACTTCTAGATTAAGAAACCTAACATGCATAACGATCAGCCAAACAACTTGTTCTCACTAAAAACTGCACACGACAAGGAGCAATCACCAATCATGCACAAATTTGACCTGACCGACCAGACTCCTCACAGAGATAGTATTTGGTACACGGGGGACTCTCTTTCTCTGTGTTTAGGGATGTGTTTCTGCTCTCATTCATTTTCTGTTACTGAATTCTGTCATAGGTTTGCAATTCGACCACATCTCCACCACTGTGACAACACGAGTGACTAGTCAAGAAGGACTTCCTACTTAGGACTATAACGATTTCTACACTACAAGGGTTTATAATGAGATGGATGATGAGAATGGATGATGATGGCTTTGGTGCGGTGCAGCTTTCGACTAACTTCCCTCGAATCTAGCCCATGGCTTCCTACTATCTAGTCAAACACGGGTGGAAGCTAGCACTTTGTTTTACATATTTTCTTTTTCGTTATTTTTTTCTTCACATTTTCTTTTGACTTCGTTCTTCCATATGTAGGGAGAAGAACATTATTGAACTAACTATAAACTTTGAAACTTATTCTATTTTTTTCGATTTTTTTCTTTCTTTTTCTTCTCTTTTATTTTTCTCTTTGTGTCGATTTTCTTTTAGTTGCTAGAGGGATTTACACGTTTGGAAATAATAGCTAAGACCACCTGTTTAATGGCTATAGCACTACAACAAAAACAAGCTTTTGCGACATTTGTTGAGTAATCTAGAACGACAATTTCATTAAACGTCGCTAAAATGCTAAATTTTGTAACTCTTGCGACATTTTGAGTAAGTGTCACAAAATTATAATTTTTAGCGACATAAATCAATGACATTTTTTTATGTTCAGACGTATGCGTGTCACCTATCTTAAATTCATACATAATGCAATCAATTAGAGCATTTTAACTCAAATGTTGCGCGTATGTCTATGTATAATGACAATTTTTTATGTTACTATATTATTCGATTTATATTTTAACTTAAAAACATATATTTAAGTTTGGTGCATTCTACCTAGCATAAAGCATTTTATAGTCAACTATTTAAGTTTTTGTTATTTTTATCTACAAAGGTCAAATTTAAATGAAATGAAATTTAACGTGTAAATCTCTTTGTACTCATGTAAATACTTTTCGTATTCATGTACAGATTTCGTATAATGCAAGGTATCAATGTCCTTTTGTACTTGATTTTACACGTATTCACCTTTTATAGACGGTACATGTATACACACTTGTAGTAATCGTATAGATAGACATTGTACACACTCATGTGCAAACACCCTTAAATGAATTAAATATGCAATATAAAAAAAACCAGTTATGATGTATGGCATAATGGTAAGGACTCAATTTTATAACATTGAAGTCATGGGTTCAAATCCCAACGTGAACAAATGGTAAACATTATTTTCTAGGGCGAAATAGGAGGCACTATCCAAGGTTTGATGGCACATGGTAGGATGTGGTTAGCGAGAGACAATGGCTAAAGGTTCGACAATGGAGGACTACCTGGTGACCAGTGGTTAGCGACTGACAATGGCTAAAGGTTCGGCGGTGGAGTACTACCTGGTGGCCAGTGGTTAGTGAGAGGCAATGGCTAAAGGTTCGGAGGTGGAGGACTACTTGGTGGCTAGTGATAGGTGACTTCCAACAACAAACGATGGTTGAAAAAAGACGGTGGTTGGAGGGAAGGCCGTTGGAGACAGTGTCCAACGAAATATATACATTTAAGTAACATATATAAGTGTTACAACACTTTGTGACACGTATAAATGTCGCAAAAAATACTCACCAACATTTATTGTAAGCGTCACAAAAACATAAAGCGACATTATTACGACACTTGGACAAGACGTCGGTGAAAACTTGTAGCGACATTATTTACCTTTTTTGCAACACATTAAAAGGTCGCAAAAGCTTGTTTTTGTTGTAATGTAGGCAGGTTACCACAAACTGACTTCCGGTAGGCTAATCTAGAACTACAACCACAGGGAATCAACGAGGAAATGAAAGAATGGGAATTAGCTGTAATGTATATCGAACCGAAAGAACAGGCCAAGCTCAAGGGTTTAAACCTAATGGATTCAATATTGGGTAGGCAATCTGGCTTAGTAGCTGAATCTAGGTGCCCCTATCATTCTAGAACTCGTGTCATCGTGTGGTCTCGAATAGGTCTCATGCAATTTCTAACTCATTCAAGAAAACATGAAACCACTCAAAAAGAATTGAAATTGCCAGTTATGTGCAATGGATCAAAAGCTAACAGTTGGTTTGCTAGTCGGATTCGGTCATTTTCATGCAATTAGAGAGACAAACTACAAGCGTGATTTAAAAATCTGTTCTGACCAAGCAATTTAGCATCAAAGCATTCAAGTTGGTTTGCGGGTTCTAGGTTAAGCAGTCTAAGCATCATTATGACAGTTTGAAAAAACAACTTAACCTCAAAAATCAAGAACTGAGCAATTCTAATGCTAGAGAAACTGGAAAGGCACCACGAAACACATCAATCAGAAATAAGGGCAATCAAGTTCATGCAAGGTTCTCTAGCATCCTACCCCACACTTAAACCATTCTGTGTCCTCACAAGACTAAACTAGAGGGAGAGTAAAATAGAAGAACCTGGACCGAGATGATTAATGTAGGGGATGAACATGGAGCTTCGGAGCGGAAAGGGAATCTACCAAAACTCTGCCTACAAAACAAAAACAAACAAAAGATCAAAAGAAAACCGAGACAAGTGTCCCGGATCCACACAAAAAAATTTGGATCAAAATCCAAAAAGAATAAATAACAAGAAGGTACATTGAAGAGGATACAACCCGATCACTGCTGGTTAGGTGCACCGGGAGGTGGGAAATGGAAGAAGGTCGCGACCCGCTGCTGCCACGCCAGCTGCGCCTCATACCTCTCATCCTGCACACGCATGTGCTACTGAGTAATAAGCCATCTGGCGTCCTGGGTGGCGTTGTCCTCCACTCGCCACTCCTGGAGTCGATCTAGCATCTCCCTAAAGTCACCAGGAGGTGGTCGTGGATGTCGATGAGGCACCTGGAAAGGATCTGGTGCAAAGGGTGCTGCTGGTGTGCGAACCCCTCTGGCGGCTGCTGTGGGGGCATCTGGTGCTGAAACTCCTACTCCGGCTGGGGCTGCTACTCATCAGAATCATCTTCTTCCTCTGACTCGTCCTCTTGGGGCGGAGGAAGAACAGCCGCCTCGTCTGGACCGTAGTCCAATTGGAGGTCGTACTCGACAGCCAAGTCGCCACTGACGGTGTGTACCACGTGGCACGGGACGTCAAGTTCCCATGACTGGCTGATACCAAAGTTGATGATGAGGCGGCCTACGAAGGTACCACCAAGGAGGGAGCGAGGTGCCTTGGTCGTCTTGGTCTTCTGGTGGAAGAGGCGTGCAAGCACCCATCCTGGATGAAGTTGGTAGCCCTCTCGGATGGCATGAAGCAGTATGAGCTCCTCTCTACTGATGTGGTGGCGATCCTTCTCTGGAGCAAATAAAAGGGATATACGCCAAACCATATGAATAAAGCGGAAGAGAGGGTGAGAGAGTGACTTGACGGAGTTATGAGCCGTGGTCCGAGCACCTGGGATACCAGTGATGTGGCTCCAGAGTGCGTCATAATCCATGCCTCAACCAGAGTTGTCCTCCCAACCGAGATGGTGGTCGCGGTAGTGCTCGGGTGGGATGCCGAGACGATCGGCAAACTCGTCGTATGTGAGGTCCTTGGGCACCCCACTGAGATAGAAAGAAACGACCTTCCTATGCTCGCGCTTCTTGTCCTCGTCCAGCTCGAAGGTAGCCCAAAACTCCCGGAGTGCTATGGCGGGGAAGTCATCAGCTATAGTGGTCAGCTCCAGAAGACCTGCAGCTGCCACAGAGGCGTGCACATTCCTGTGCCAATCCTCGTCCTGGAGTCCAGGGGTGTGCTTGCAACTGGGGTGTGCTGGAACCACTGGTAGCGCTCGAAGTAGTACTCCGGTAGGCGGGCAACAGTGGAGTGGTGCCCTTGGCGACCTGGAAATGCCGGAGGGGGGCCGTGAACGGCGGGACTAACTGGGGCAGCAACTCAGGAACTGGGTCCAGCACTCGAAGTGTCCATCCTGGCCTTGGTTCTCCTCTCTCGCTCGGGGTTCCTAAATAAAACAAATGGAAACAGATTAGTCAAACTTAAAACCTACCACACACTTGGTGGAAAAACTCAATTTCACAAAGAAATAAGGCAAACCGAGTGGGGGTGATTAAAGCTGGTAACTGGTAATCACAATTTGGTTATAAAACACGCATAGGATCAGCCAGAACGTTAACATCACAAATTCAGTTCATAGGTCAAACCGATATGCCAAAAAGTCAACATGATAACAAATTGAACCCAACCATGGCAATCACAAGCACAAGTCATGGAATGACGTCATATCATAATCTCAGAAAACAAACACAGTGATATGAACTTCAAAGGACAAGCATGGCAGCCAAATGAGCAGCAACAGTTCATCGGTATTTCACTCAAGTCAACACCACAAAGAATTTAGCATTAAGCATAGCAATTCATGGCTAAATGATATCAAATTGCAGCACAAGTCTCCCTAAACATGCTAGATCAATCCTAAGTAATCAGTTCACCAAAATTCTCACGAAATAGTCGGCACGCAAATCGAGGTAGACCGAAAAGTCAACCAAAGTCATCCCTGATGAAATTTAGCGTTCAATATGTCAAAAGACTCGTAATGAAAAACTCTACAACTTACCTTCATGACATGGAGGCTGAAAATTAACGGAAGGAGAGTAATTGGCGAAAAACTCGAAAAACTAGGGTTTGGCTAAACTAAAGCTCCAGAGCTACGATTCGGACGATCTATAGCTTGAAACGATCAGGGGAAGGAGAGGGATTGAGCGGCGGCAGGTATGGGCGGCGGCGGTGATCAAAAGTGGCGGCGATTTTTTTGTTTAAAGGGGGGGTTTTCGTTCGAAAAGAAATGAGGGGAGAGAGAGAGATGAATCGGAAAAACAAAAGAAAAAGGGGAACTGTTTTGGATTTTTCTGAAAGTTTTCGGCGAAAAGAGTGCAAGTTTTTGCCAAAAATTTTATTGAAAATAGTATGCCGGATTTCAAAGCGAGTTTTCGCCAAAAAGTATGAAACTTTTCGCCGAAAAGTTTGTCAAAACTGGCCAGAAAACACAGTGGGTTTAAAAGAGGAGTTTTCGCCGAAACAAGTGCAAGTTTTTGGCGAAAACTTTGACCTGCAGTTTTAAAATAATTTTCGTAATTCCGGCAAACTTCAAAAAATCAGAACTAATTTAATAAAAATCGGAACAACGTCAAACAACTTGGGATTGAACCGAGGACACACAAATCACACACGAAAAAATAAGGAATCATGAAAAAGACACTTTTGGCTCCCCCGAACCGACTCTAAAACACTGAGTTCAACACAAACTAAAAACTGACTCCAGCCGTGGGTTGCCTCCCACGAAGCACTCTTGATTAACGTCCTTGAGCTGGACGATACCTGGACGGTGTTAGGAGGCATCCCAACTGAGGATCTCATTTACGCTTGCTTCGGAATTCATGAAATAAAGCTTCGGGGTACCTCCGGCGAGCGTGAACTTCTTCCGTTAGCATGAATGAGCTTGGTGCGTCCATCGGGAAGATGACCAGCTATCTTGAACGGCCCGAACAGTTCTCGTGAGCGATCATCCTCTGTAAGTGTGATGGTGGAGGGAATGAGGACATTCGACGTCGTTTTTTCTTTAGCTTCCTGCTTCATTTCATTGGGATCTGTGATCTTCGGTGCATCCTTGGAAGATGCTTTCGGCTTCTCCTTTTTTACTGGCTTCTGTGCCAGTGGCTTGATAGGAATAGGTGGTGAAATTGGCTCGGAAGAAGATGGTGGAGTAACCTGACAGGCTCTTTGCTTGGTGGTGATTGAGAAGAGGAGGCTTTCTGTTCCTTCTTTTTCTATGGCTTCTAACCCGTAGATCCAGTCGTCTGCGTGATGACCTATTCAGCACCTGTGATAACAGTCTTTGAAGAAACACTGGAGGAGACATTAGTAACGGAGTTGACCGAGGTAAGTCCACATTTCAACAGAAAGACAGTGAGCTTCTTCCTCCTTAGGGATATATTTCATACCGTTCTTGAGGCGGAATGTTATCGTACCCTTTACCAACCCTCAAGGTCAAGGAACCACTCGGGACATTGATTTGTGTTGTGATTATATTTAGTGCATTTTAAGTCCATGATTAGCCTAGTGATCTCCCGTGTTTGATCTCATTTTGCTATGATTTATATGCTTTTATGAATGTTTTATGCAAAGTGCCCTTTTGTTGCCTGGTTGCCACTTTGAGGCCAATTCCATGTCTATTGGAGCTGTTTTCTTTGTATTTTCAGGTCTTGGTGTTGAAGTACTGGTGACAAGGAGCACGCGGATCAAACGGGAGGTCAATCGGAGCTAGGACGGAGGAGATATGGATGTTGCAAAATCGAAGAAAATACGACTTTCAGCTGAAGATATTTTCGGCGAAACTATCATAGGATTTTCGCCGAAGAAGAAGTTTTTGGCAAGATTTTCAAGTCCTCGGATCGAAAACTCTAAGCAGACGAAAGACCTTTGATCACTGAAGATATTTTCGGTGAAAACATTCAAATTTTTCGCCGAAAACTTTAGAAGAAATGCACAGCCGGTCGTGAGTTTTCAAGGAGATTTTTGGCGAAAATATTACAATGTTTTTGCCGAAAATATCAGGCATTTCCTAGCGACTATTTAAGGAGAGAAGGCGGCGAGAATTCATGATTATCATTCATTTTTATTACACAGCAGTCGCCAACACCCCTTCTCTCTCAGTTGCCAATCGCCAATCACCCTTCCTCTCTCAACCAATCATCATCCTCCCTCAATTGTTGATCAACTTGAAGATCTAAGTGAAGCCTTCCAACCTTGGATTAGAGCTTGAAGAGCCAAGTGTGAAGATCCTCCATGGAAGCAAGGATGGTCTCCTCTCCTCAATTTCAGGTTTCTTCCATGGTTAAGCTAGGCTAAGCTTAGGTTTAGTTTAGTGAGGGATGGATCAAGCTAGGATAGGTGATTGATTGTATGGATTGATGTTTCTTATAGCCATTTGTGTAAGATGATGATCCTAGACATTGTGTTTTGTAGCCATTAGAGCTTGACTTGTTCTTTTGGTATTGTTATGTCTTTCAATACATGAGAATGATTGATTGATGTTGATCTAAGGTTGTAGGATTGAAATTGGATGATTTGAGAGATTGGATTATCAAGTTACAACCATTTTGAGCTTGTTCTTCCTTGTTGACATTTTATCAAACACTTGGTGTGCATTGAGTTTTCTTTCATTTGAAGGTTGAAAGACCCTTGTGATTGCTAGACTAGTGTTATATGATTGACATGAGAGTGTCTTGCATCATTACCCTGTGCTAGATGATTTATAGCATAGAATTCAAGTTCCAAGCATTTCATTGAGCTAGTTTAAAGCATTCCATTCCCTTTGTTCACATAGCGAGACCATGGTGCATTTGGTCTAGGAATAGAGAGTCAATTGTGCGAGAGTTCGTTGATTCTACTTGAGTGAGATGCGTGGTCATTAATTACACATCGTTGTGATGCTGCAGTTTTAGCGGTATCAAATAACTAATCTACCAAGGCAGACTAGATCGTATTCGACTCGAGGTTTCTTCTTCTTGACTACTCAAAGAAGCTGGCAGTTTATTCAGGTTTGAACACGTAGTGCGTGGTGTGAGTTCCACGACTTCTAATCTAATGAACAAAGGAAAATAAAAGACAGAAAAGTAAAAGGTTGACTAACGAGAAGATAGACGAACTTAGATTTCGAATCCCCCTTAGATCACCAGAGCAACGACAATCACAAGACCAGCGGTTTTCAATTCTAATTCAATCAATTACTAAGACACCACCATAACTCCTTACCCTTAGGTTTAAGACCGGCGAACGTTCGCTCTATCCGTTCTAACTACCAAGATTAACTAGCCACCCGGGTACGGTCGCCTCTCGCAATGACTTAATTAATTGGTGTGATTACTAGTGATTAATGAGTTACTCTTGCAGTGAATTAACCCTAACCGGTTCCTATGAAAGGCACGCTCCAATTATAAGGTTAATTGTTCAATTCGATGTTCTAAAGTAAGGCGAGCGTTCGCTTCTATCCTTAGCTTAACAAGAATATAATCTAGGTGATCAATCCAGACAAGAAACATAAACAATGAAGAACAAATCAAACATGAAAGAGAAACAGATTGAACTTCGAATCTAATCACCGCCGATCCGTGACCGCTTTAAAGCCCTGGGTCACTTAGGGTTCATCTAATCTTAGCTCTACAAGTTCAGTTACTCATATCGGAAACAAGAGAATCAAAGGCAACAATGAAGATCATCATACAGAGGAAGAACATATAAGAACTGAAAAACCTAATTCTGACGACTCCCGCGAAGCTTCAGTCTCCTGGATCTTCAACTTTAAGCTCCGAGTTCTCCGATGTGGAAGGATGGCGTCACGATCTCTCCACGGATCTTCGAACTCTCTAAACTCTATCTATCGACCCTAGAGTCGGCTAACTCTCAAAAGTCTGATTTTGAAAATATGAATAATGATTCGTCTCTCTCCTTTGGCTGCCGGCTGCTTCTCTTTAAATAGGTACGCTTAGGGTTTCCAATACAGCGCCGGATTTGGAAGATATTTTCGGCGAAAATATAAAGTAATTTTCGCCGAAAACTTTAGTTAAAATCCCCTGTTTGATTTCTTCTATGATTTTCGGCGAAAACTTAAGGAAGTTTTCGCCGAAAACTTCAGTGTAAATCAGCCTGTGAGTTTCTGAAGGTATTTTCGCCGAAATCCTCATAGTCTTTTCGGCAAAAATATTGTACTGGGCAGTTGGATCTTCGGTTCTGAATTCGGTTTGATTTCTGGTTCACTCCTTGAGGTCTTGAATACATCCATGGCTACGTAAATGCTGGGAAAAATCTGTGCTTTCACAAAAATACTAGAAAACCATCAAATAGACCCAAAAAGGGCCAAAGTAACCAAATCGGTAGGAAATAGGGTAGTTGAGTGAATATTCGCTATTTTACCCCTAAAACCATGTTTCAAGCAAGGGAATGTCGCTTAAATGAGGCTGATAATCACGTCAAATCGAGTGTCATCAAATACCCCACACTAAAGCTTTTGCTTGTCCTCAAGCAAACTGAACTAGAACATACTCAAATTCACAAATGACACGAGATTAAACTGAGATTCAATTCTAACAATTTGGTTTAGACTGTTCCACGTAGAAACTTAACCTACACATGTAAGAACATCAACCAAACAAGTTTTCGATCTCACTAATTTCTGCACACTTCAAGTAGTGGTTTTAACAAAGCTCGTTTCTTGGCAAAACAATTAATCATAATTAACCGACTACGATAACACCAATTCTAATAAAAAAAAGACTTTAAGCTCTAGCCATGATGTGGACGCGGAGGTAGGAAAAGTGACGAGGCTATCGACTCGACTTCATCCGTTTCTAGATCTGTACGTTGCATGTTCTAGCTAGGACCGATTTAAACAATGATTTATTTCAAGTTCAATTTCTTCCTTCAATTGATTTACTGCATACTAGTGCTCGATACCAAACACTTCACTTAGGTGTTGGACCTGCCTAGCTCACAGTATTTGTGCTTATGCTAGTGCTCAACCCGAACACTTCACTTAGGTGTCGGGCTTGCCTAGCTTTTTTTTTCCAGCACTTTAAAGAACTTTACATTGATTTGCACAACTCGAATTTCACCACTCAAACACTTGATTTAACAATTTAGCCACTTGATCCTAGCTAGTTATAACTTTTTACACGAGATTTCGAATTGGATTTCCGTCTAATCTCTAGCCACAATCACAGGTGAACAAATATGGAGTGAAAAACATGGGAGAAGCTAGCATCTATCATCTTAGAACGGTGTTATCGAGCTTTGTTATTAACAAACCAATCAATTCAATTAATTCAAGTTTCAACTACTGAAGTGATTTATGATCTGTTCTGACCTTGACTCATTTAATATTAGTTTCGACACGTTGGTTACAGGTTCTAAGTGGAACAGTCTAGACGTCATTGTTCAAAATTGAAATCAATTTAACATCAAAAGTCAAGAATTGAGCAATTCTATGCAAGAGAAATTTTAAAATTGAACCACGGAATCACAGAAAATCAAACAAGATCATGCATAATCCTAGAATCCTACCCCACACTTAAACGGTTCTGTGTCCTCACAGGACTAAACTAGAGTAGAGAGATACGAAGAACCTGTGACGAGATGGTCGGTGTAGGGGATGAACACGAAGTATTCGGAGCAGAGCGGAGTAGCTACTCGAGTTCCTACAAAAATAAAAACAACAAAAAGATCAAAAGGATACCGGGACAAGTGTCCCGGATCCACACAGAATAAAAGTCGAACAAAGAAGGTTAAGGGGAATTTTGAAAATATTTTGACTCTTTTAAGTGGAGGATTGGGTGGTTTTCAAAAGGATTTTCGGCGAAAATAAAAGGGTGTTTTCGCCAAAAATTTTAGTTCAAATGCACTGCCGGTTTTTCAAGTGTGTTTTCGCCGAAAGTAACCATGTGTTTTCGCCGAAAATAAGCGTTAAAATCACTGCCTGGTTTTCAAGAACTATTTCGCTGAAAACATTATAAATTTCGGACCGAAAATATGAAACAGGGAGATTCAGTTAAAACCAAAAGGCGATTTTGCCGAAAATGGGGTTGAATATTCGCCGAAAATTTTGAACTACTCTGGTGAAAATATTTTCACAAAATTGGCCAACTTCAGAAAATCATAGTTAAATCCACAAAAATCGGAACGACCTCACTCAACTTGCGACTGACTCTATGACACAGATTCTACAAGAAAAATAATAAATCAAACAAACTGACACTTTTGGCTCCCCTGAACCGACTCTAAAATACTAAGTTCGACAAAAAATGAAAAACAGACTCCAGCCGTGGGTTGCCTCCCACGAAGCGCTCTCTTTTAACGTCCTTGAGCCGGACGGTACCTGTTAGGGACCCCAACTCAGAAGTTCCTTGAAGTCAATCGTCTTCTTCAAGGTGTGCGTTGAGTGCCATGTAGCACTCCAGAATGGTGATGCAGCCGGTAGTGCTCCAATAGATCGCGGTTCTGGTTGGCTGACCAGTTCTTCTTGAATTCTCCTTCTGGAGGAGGAAAGAGGTAGTACGGCGTGGCATGGTCAATGAGCTCCATCTTCTCCACCTGATGCTCATCAAGAGGTCTCTGAGGATCGAGTGTGTATACTTCCAAATCCTTATGTCTTCGATTCCCACGTGCTCGTCTCTGGCTTGATCTATAGGTTGACTTGGCGAAAACTCAATTGAGGATTTCTCCTCGATTTCTTCGTGCTCCTCTTCAGCTTCAACTTCAAGATGGATTGGCTCTATGTCTTCATCAACCACCACCGCCAAGGATTCTTCTAGCTCATAATAGTCATGGATAGGATCATCATCTTCTTCTTCGAACAGCTCTTGAGCGTCTTCTGTCATTAACTGCTTTGGTTGCTTGAGCTTGATGTCCGTCGCGAGATGAGCTTGTAGCATTGAAGAGATATTATCCAAGGCAGATTGGGTTCTCGACGAGAATTGTTGATGTTCATGAAGCATCTCTTGGTTATCTCTAGCGCCTCTTCAATGCTCTTGTTGGTGTGTCTCTTGGTAACCTTATAGCATTGAAGAGATTTTATCAAAGAGGGAGTCAAATCTTGCCGTTTGTTGATGTTGTTGATGTAGCATCTCTTGGTAATCCTCAATATTCGGTGCTCCATTGACGCACCACTCTTGGTACTGGTCATCCCACCTGTAATCCTGCATAATCAAAACTCAAAAGCACTACCCAGGAAAATCATGGAAATATGGAGGAAAATTAAATGGTAAGGTGGAAAGGTAGAAGAATAATTTGCCAACTCTTCTTTCAAACAATTAGAAGAGTCCCCGGCAACGGCGCCAATTTGATGCTGCAGTTTTAGCGGTATCAAATAACTAATCTACCAAGGCAGACTAGATCGTATTTGACTCGAGGTTTCTTCTTTTGACTACTCAAAGAAGCTGGCAATTTATTCAGGTTTGAACACGTAGTGCGTGGTGTGAGTTCCACGACTTCTAATCTAATGAACAAAGGAAATAAAAGACAGAAAAGTAAAAGGTTGACTAACGAGAAGATAGACGAACTTAGATTTCGAATCCCCCTTAGATCACAGAGCAACGGCAATCACAAGACCAGCGGTTTTCAATTCTAATTCAATCAATTACTAAGACACCACCATAACTCCTTACCCTTAGGTTTAAGACCGGCGAACGTTCGCTCTATCCGTTCTAACTACCAAGATTAACTAGCCGCCCGGGTACGGTCGCCTCTCGCAATGACTTAATTAATTGGTGTGATTACTAGTGATTAATGAGTTACTCTTGCAGTGAATTAACCCTAACCGGTTCCTATGAGAGGCACGCTCCAATTATAAGGTTAATTGTTCAATTCGATGTTCTAAAGTAAGGCGAGCGTTCGCTTCTATCCTTAGCTTAACAAGAATATAATCTAGGTGATCAATCCAGACAAGAAACATAAACAATGAAGAACAAATCAAACATGAAAGAGAAACAGATTGAACTTCGAATCTAATCACCGCCGATCCGTGACCGCTTTAAAGCCCTGGGTCACTTAGGGTTCATCTAATCTTAGCTCTACAAGTTCAGTTACTCATATCGGAAACAAGAGAATCAAAGGCAACAATGAAGATCATCATACAGAGGAAGAACATATAAGAACTGAAAAACCTAATTCTGATGACTCCCGCGAAGCTTCAGTCTCCTGGATCTTCAACTTTAAGCTCCGAGTTCTCCGATGTGGAAGGATGGCGTCACGATCTCTCCACGGATCTTCGAACTCTCTAAACTCTATCTATCGACCCTAGAGTCGGCTAACTCTCAAAAGTCTGATTTTGAAAATATGAATAATGATTCGTCTCTCTCCTTTGGCTGCCGGCTGCTTCTCTTTAAATAGGTACGCTTAGGGTTTCCAATTCAGCGCCGATTTGGAAGATATTTTCGGCGAAAATATAAAGTAATTTTCGCCGAAAACTTTAGTTAAAATCCCCTGTTTGATTTCTTCTATGATTTTCGGCGAAAACTTAAGGAAGTTTTCGCCGAAAACTTCAGTGTAAATCAGCCTGTGAGTTTCTGAAGGTATTTTCGCCGAAATCCTCATAGTCTTTTCGGCAAAATATTGTACTGGGCAGTTGGATCTTCGGTTCTGAATTCGGTTTGATTTCTGGTTCACTCCTTGAGGTCTTGAATACATCCATGGCTACGTAAATGCTGGCAAAAATCTGTGCTTTCACAAAAATACTAGAAAACCATCAAATAGACCCAAAAAGGGCCAAAGTAACCAAATCGGTAGGAAATAGGGTAGTTGAGTGAATATTCGCTATTTTACCCCTAAAACCATGTTTCAAGCAAGGGAATGTCGCTTAAATGAGGCTGATAATCACGTCAAATCGAGTGTCATCAAATACCCCACACTAAAGCTTTTGCTTGTCCTCAAGCAAACTGAACTAGAACATACTCAAATTCACAAATGACACGAGATTAAACTGAGATTCAATTCTAACAATTTGGTTTAGACTGTTCCACGTAGAAACTTAACCTACACATGTAAGAACATCAACCAAACAAGTTTTCGATCTCACTAATTTCTGCACACTTCAAGTAGTGGTTTTAACAAAGCTCGTTTCTTGGCAAAACAATTAATCATAATTAACCGACTACGATAACACCAATTCTAATAAAAAAAAGACTTTAAGCTCTAGCCATGATGTGGACGCGGAGGTAGGAAAAGTGACGAGGCTATCGACTCGACTTCATCCGTTTCTAGATCTGTACGTTGCATGTTCTAGCTAGGACCGATTTAAACAATGATTTATTTCAAGTTCAATTTCTTCCTTCAATTGATTTACTGCATACTAGTGCTCGATACCAAACACTTCACTTAGGTGTTGGACCTGCCTAGCTCACAGTATTTGTGCTTATGCTAGTGCTCAACCCGAACACTTCACTTAGGTGTCGGGCTTGCCTAGCTTTTTTTTTCCAGCACTTTAAAGAACTTTACATTGATTTGCACAACTCGAATTTCACCACTCAAACACTTGATTTAACAATTTAGCCACTTGATCCTAGCTAGTTATAACTTTTTACACGAGATTTCGAATTGGATTTCCGTCTAATCTCTAGCCACAATCACAGGTGAACAAATATGGAGTGAAAAACATGGAGAAGCTAGCATCTATCATCTTAGAACGGTGTTATCGAGCTTTGTTATTAACAAACCAATCAATTCAATTAATTCAAGTTTCAACTACTGAAGTGATTTATGATCTGTTCTGACCTTGACTCATTTAATATTAGTTTCGACACGTTGGTTACAGGTTCTAAGTGGAACAGTCTAGACGTCATTGTTCAAAATTGAAATCAATTTAACATCAAAAGTCAAGAATTGAGCAATTCTATGCAAGAGAAATTTTAAAATTGAACCACGGAATCACAGAAAATCAAACAAGATCATGCATAATCCTAGAATCCTACCCCACACTTAAACGGTTCTGTGTCCTCACAGGACTAAACTAGAGTAGAGAGATACGAAGAACCTGTGACGAGATGGTCGGTGTAGGGGATGAACACGAAGTATTCGGAGCAGAGCGGAGTAGCTACTCGAGTTCCTACAAAAATAAAAACAACAAAAAGATCAAAAGGATACCGGGACAAGTGTCCCGGATCCACACAGAATAAAAGTCGAACAAAGAAGGTTAAGGGGAATTTTGAAAATATTTTGACTCTTTTTAAGTGGAGGATTGGGTGGTTTTCAAAAGGATTTTCGGCGAAAATAAAAGGGTGTTTTCGCCAAAAATTTTAGTTCAAATGCACTGCCGGTTTTTCAAGTGTGTTTTCGCCGAAAGTAACCATGTGTTTTCGCCGAAAATAAGCGTTAAAATCACTGCCTGGTTTTCAAGAACTATTTCGCTGAAAACATTATAAATTTCGGACCGAAAATATGAAACAGGGAGATTCAGTTAAAACCAAAAGGCGATTTTGCCGAAAATGGGGTTGAATATTCGCCGAAAATTTTGAACTACTCTGGTGAAAATATTTTCACAAAATTGGCCAACTTCAGAAAATCATAGTTAAATCCACAAAAATCGGAACGACCTCACTCAACTTGCGACTGACTCTATGACACAGATTCTACACGAAAAATAATAAATCAAACAAACTGACACTTTTGGCTCCCCTGAACCGACTCTAAAATACTAAGTTCGACAAAAAATGAAAAACAGACTCCAGCCGTGGGTTGCCTCCCACGAAGCGCTCTCTTTTAACGTCCTTGAGCCGGACGGTACCTGTTAGGGACCCCAACTCAGAAGTTCCTTGAAGTCAATCGTCTTCTTCAAGGTGTGCGGTTGAGTGCCATGTAGCACTCCAGAATGGTGATGCAGCCGGTAGTGCTCCAATAGATCGCGGTTCTGGTTGGATGACCAGTTCTTCTTGAATTCTCCTTCTGGAGGAGGAAAGAGGTAGTACGGCGTGGCATGGTCAATGAGCTCCATCTTCTCCACCTGATGCTCATCAAGAGGTCTCTGAGGATCGAGTGTGTATACTTCCAAATCCTTGATGTCTTCGATTCCCACGTGCTCGTCTCTGGCTTGATCTATAGGTTGACTTGGCGAAAACTCAATTGAGGATTTCTCCTCGATTTCTTCGTGCTCCTCTTCAGCTTCAACTTCAAGATGGATTGGCTCTATGTCTTCATCAACCACCACCGCCAAGGATTCTTCTAGCTCATAATAGTCATGGATAGGATCATCATCTTCTTCTTCGAACAGCTCTTGAGCGTCTTCTGTCATTAACTGCTTTGGTTGCTCGAGCTTGATGTCCGTCGCGAGATGAGCTTGTAGCATTGAAGAGATATTATCCAAGGCAGATTGGGTTCTCGACGAGAATTGTTGATGTTCATGAAGCATCTCTTGGTTATCTCTAGCGCCTCTTCAATGCTCTTGTTGGTGTGTCTCTTGGTAACCTTATAGCATTGAAGAGATTTTATCAAAGAGGGAGTCAAATCTCGCCGTTTGTTGATGTTGTTGATGTAGCATCTCTTGGTAATCCCCCAATATTCGGTGCTCCATTGACGCACCACTCTTGGTACTGGTCATCCCACCTGTAATCCTGCATAATCAAAACTCAAAAGCACTACCCAGGAAAATCATGGAAATATGGAGGAAAATTAAATGGTAAGGTGGAAAGGTAGAAGAATAATTTGCCAACTCTTCTTTCAAACAATTAGAAGAGTCCCCGGCAACGGCGCCAATTTGATGCTGCAGTTTTAGCGGTATCAAATAACTAATCTACCAAGGCAGACTAGATCGTATTTGACTCGAGGTTTCTTCTTCTTGACTACTCAAAGAAGCTGGCAATTTATTCAGGTTTGAACACGTAGTGCGTGGTGTGAGTTCCACGACTTCTAATCTAATGAACAAAGGAAAATAAAAGACAGAAAAGTAAAAGGTTGACTAACGAGAAGATAGACGAACTTAGATTTCGAATCCCCCTTAGATCACCAGAGCAACGGCAATCACAAGACCAGCGGTTTTCAATTCTAATTCAATCAATTACTAAGACACCACCATAACTCCTTACCCTTAGGTTTAAGACCGGCGAACGTTCGCTCTATCCGTTCTAACTACCAAGATTAACTAGCCGCCCGGGTACGGTCGCCTCTCGCAATGACTTAATTAATTGGTGTGATTACTAGTGATTAATGAGTTACTCTTGCAGTGAATTAACCCTAACCGGTTCCTATGAGAGGCACGCTCCAATTATAAGGTTAATTGTTCAATTCGATGTTCTAAAGTAAGGCGAGCGTTCGCTTCTATCCTTAGCTTAACAAGAATATAATCTAGGTGATCAATCCAGACAAGAAACATAAACAATGAAGAACAAATCAAACATGAAAGAGAAACAGATTGAACTTCGAATCTAATCACCGCCGATCCGTGACCGCTTTAAAGCCCTGGGTCACTTAGGGTTCATCTAATCTTAGCTCTACAAGTTCAGTTACTCATATCGGAAACAAGAGAATCAAAGGCAACAATGAAGATCATCACACAGAGGAAGAACATATAAGAACTGAAAAACCTAATTCTGACGACTCCCGCGAAGCTTCAGTCTCCTGGATCTTCAACTTTAAGCTCCGAGTTCTCCGATGTGGAAGGATGGCGTCACGATCTCTCCACGGATCTTCGAACTCTCTAAACTCTATCTATCGACCCTAGAGTCGGCTAACTCTCAAAAGTCTGATTTTGAAAATATGAATAATGATTCGTCTCTCTCCTTTGGCTGCCGGCTGCTTCTCTTTAAATAGGTACGCTTAGGGTTTCCAATACAGCGCCGGATTCGGAAGATATTTTCGGCGAAAATATAAAGTAATTTTCGCCGAAAACTTTAGTTAAAATCCCCTGTTTGATTTCTTCTATGATTTTCGGCGAAAACTTAAGGAAGTTTTCGCCGAAAACTTCAGTGTAAATCAGCCTGTGAGTTTCTGAAGGTATTTTCGCCGAAATCCTCATAGTCTTTTCGGCGAAAATATTGTGCTGGGCAGTTGGATCTTCGGTTCTCAATTCGGTTTGATTTCTGGTTCACTCCTTGAGGTCTTGAATACATCCATGGCTACGTAAATGCTGGCAAAAATCTGTGCTTTCACAAAAATACTAGAAAACCATCAAATAGACCCAAAAAGGGCCAAAGTAACCAAATCGGTAGGAAATAGGGTAGTTGAGTGAATATTCGCTATTTTACCCCTAAAACCATGTTTCAAGCAAGGGAATGTCGCTTAAATGAGGCTGATAATCACGTCAAATCGAGTGTCATCAAATACCCCACACTAAAGCTTTTGCTTGTCCTCAAGCAAACTGAACTAGAACATACTCAAATTCACAAATGGCACGAGATTAAACTGAGATTCAATTCTAACAATTTGGTTTAGACTGTTCCACGTAGAAACTTAACCTACACATGTAAGAACATCAACCAAACAAGTTTTCGATCTCACTAATTTCTGCACACTTCAAGTAGTGGTTTTAACAAAGCTCGTTTCTTGGCAAAACAATTAATCATAATTAACCGACTACGATAACACCAATTCTAATAAAAAAAAGACTTTAAGCTCTAGCCATGATGTGGACGCGGAGGCAGGAAAAGTGACGCGGCTATCGACTCGACTTCATCCGTTTCTAGATCTGTACGTTGCATGTTCTAGCTCGGACCGATTTAAACAATGATTTATTTCAAGTTCAATTTCTTCCTTCAATTGATTTACTGCATACTAGTGCTCGATACCAAACACTTCACTTAGGTGTTGGACCTGCCTAGCTCACAGTATTTGTGCTTATGCTAGTGCTCAACCCGAACACTTCACTTAGGTGCCGGGCTTGCCTAGCTTTTTTTTTTCCAGCACTTTAAAGAACTTTACATTGATTTGCACAACTCGAATTTCACCACTCAAACACTTGATTTAACAATTTAGCCACTTGATCCTAGCTAGTTATAACTTTTTACACGAGATTTCGAATTGGATTTCCGTCTAATCTCTAGCCACAATCACAGGTGAACAAATATGGAGTGAAAAACATGGGAGAAGCTAGCATCTATCATCTTAGAACGGTGTTATCGAGCTTTGTTATTAACAAACCAATCAATTCAATTAATTCAAGTTTCAACTACTGAAGTGATTTATGATCTGTTCTGACCTTGACTCATTTAATATCAGTTTCGACACGTTGGTTACAGGTTCTAAGTGGAACAGTCTAGACGTCATTGTTCAAAATTGAAGTCAATTTAACATCAAAAGTCAAGAATTGAGCAATTCTATGCAAGAGAAATTTTAAAATTGAACCACGGAATCACAGAAAATCAAACAAGATCATGCATAATCCTAGAATCCTACCCCACACTTAAACGGTTCTGTGTCCTCACAGGACTAAACTAGAGTAGAGAGATACGAAGAACCTGTGACGAGATGGTCGGTGTAGGGGATGAACACGAAGCGTTCGGAGCAGAGCGGAGTAGCTACTCGAGTTCCTACAAAAATAAAAACAACAAAAAGATCAAAAGGATACCGGGACAAGTGTCCCGGATCCACACAGAATAAAAGTCGAACAAAGAAGGTTAAGGGGAATTTTGAAAATATTTTGATTCTTTTTAAGTGGAGGATTGGGTGGTTTTCAAAAGGATTTTCGGCGAAAATAAAAGGGTGTTTTCGCCAAAAATTTTAGTTCAAATGCACTGCCGGTTTTTCAAGTGTGTTTTCGCCGAAAGTAACCATGTGTTTTCGCCGAAAATAAGCGTTAAAATCACTGCCTGGTTTTCAAGAACTATTTCGTTGAAAACATTATAAATTTCGGACCGAAAATATGAAACAAGGAGATTCAGTTAAAACCAAAAGGCGATTTTGCCGAAAATGGGGTTGAATATTCGCCGAAAATTTTGAACTACTCTGGTGAAAATATTTTCGCAAAATTGGCCAACTTCAGAAAATCATAGTTAAATCCACAAAAATCGGAACGACCTCACTCAACTTGCGACTGACTCTATGACACAGATTCTACACGAAAAATAATAAATCAAACAAACTGACACTTTTGGCTCCCCTGAACTGACTCTAAAATACTAAGTTCGACAAAAAATGAAAAACAGACTCCAGCCGTGGGTTGCCTCCCACGAAGCGCTCTCTTTTAACGTCCTTGAGCCGGACGGTACCTGTTAGGGACCCCAACTCAGAAGTTCCTTTGAAGTCAATCGTCTTTCTTCAAGGTGTGCGGTTGAGTGCCATGTAGCACTCCAGAATGGTGATGCAGCTGGTAGTGCTCCAATAGATCACGGTTCTGGTTGGATGACCAGTTCTTCTTGAATTCTCCTTCTGGAGGAGGAAAGAGGTAGTACGGCGTGGCATGGTCAATGAGCTCCATCTTCTCCACCTGATGCTCATCAAGAGGTCTCTGAGGATCGAGTGTGTATACTTCCAAATCCTTGACGTCTTCGATTCCCACGTGCTCGTCTCTGGCTTGATCTATAGGTTGACTTGGCGAAAACTCAATTGAGGATTTCTCCTCGATTTCTCCGTGCTCCTCTTCAGCTTCAACTTCAAGATGGATTGGCTCTATGTCTTCATCAACCACCACCGCCAAGGATTCTTCTAGCTCATAATAGTCATGGATAGGATCATCATCTTCTTCTTCGAACAGCTCTTGAGCGTCTTCTGTCATTAACTGCTTTGGTTGCTCGAGCTTGATGTCCGTCGCGAGATGAGCTTGTAGCATTGAAGAGATATTATCCAAGGCAGATTGGGTTCTCGACGAGAATTGTTGATGTTCATGAAGCATCTCTTGGTTATCTCTAGCGCCTCTTCGATGCTCTTGTTGGTGTGTCTCTTGGTAACCTTGTAGCATTGAAGAGATTTTATCAAAGAGGGAGTCAAATCTCGCCGTTTGTTGATGTTGTTGATGTAGCATCTCTTGGTAATCCTCAATATTCGGTGCTCCATTGACGCGCCACTCTTGGTACTGGTCATCCCACCTGTAATCCTGCATAATCAAAACTCAAAAGCACTACCCAGGTAAATCATGGAAATATGGAGGAAAATTAAATGGTAAGGCGGAAAGGTAGAAGAATAATTTGCCAACTCTTCTTTCAAACAATTAGAAGAGTCCCCGGCAACGGCGCCAATTTGAAGCTGCAGTTTTAGCGGTATCAAATAACTAATCTACCAAGGCAGACTAGATCGTATTTGACTCGAGGTTTCTTCTTCTTGACTACTCAAAGAAGCTGGCAATTTATTCAGGTTTGAACACGTAGTGCGTGGTGTGAGTTCCACGACTTCTAATCTAATGAACAAAGGAAAATAAAAGACAGAAAAGTAAAAGGTTGACTAACGAGAAGATAGACGAACTTAGATTTCGAATCCCCCTTAGATCACCAGAGCAACGGTAATCACAAGACCAGCGGTTTTCAATTCTAATTCAATCAATTACTAAGACACCACCATAACTCCTTACCCTTAGGTTTAAGACCGGCGAACGTTCGCTCTATCCGTTCTGACTACCAAGATTAACTAGCCGCCCGAGTACGGTCGCCTCTCGCAATGACTTAATTAATTGGTGTGATTACTAGTGATTAATGAGTTACTCTTGCAGTGAATTAACCCTAACCGGTTCCTATGAAAGGCACGCTCCAATTATAAGGTTAATTGTTCAATTCGATGTTCTAAAGTAAGGCGAGCGTTCGCTTCTATCCTTAGCTTAACAAGAATATAATCTAGGTGATCAATCCAGACAAGAAACATAAACAATGAAGAACAAATCAAACATGAAAGAGAAACAGATTGAACTTCGAATCTAATCACCGCCGATCCGTGACCGCTTTAAAGCCCTGGGTCACTTAGGGTTCATCTAATCTTAGCTCTACAAGTTCAGTTACTCATATCGGAAACAAGAGAATCAAAGGCAACAATGAAGATCATCATACAGAGGAAGAACATATAAGAACTGAAAAACCTAATTCTGACGACTCCCGCGAAGCTTCAGTCTCCTGGATCTTCAACTTTAAGCTCCGAGTTCTCCGATGTGGAAGGATGGCGTCACGATCTCTCCACGGATCTTCGAACTCTCTAAACTCTATCTATCGACCCTAGAGTCGGCTAACTCTCAAAAGTCTGATTTTGAAAATATGAATAATGATTCGTCTCTCTCCTTTGGCTGCCAGCTGCTTCTCTTTAAATAGGTACGCTTAGGGTTTCCAATACAGCGCCGGATTCGGAAGATATTTTCGGCGAAAATATAAAGTAATTTTCGCCGAAAACTTTAGTTAAAATCCCCTGTTTGATTTCTTCTATGATTTTCGGCGAAAACTTAAGGAAGTTTTCGCCGAAAACTTCAGTGTAAATCAGCCTGTGAGTTTCTGAAGGTATTTTCGCCGAAATCCTCATAGTCTTTTCGGCGAAAATATTGTGCTGGGCAGTTGGATCTTCGGTTCTCAATTCGGTTTGATTTCTGGTTCACTCCTTGAGGTCTTGAATACATCCATGGCTACGTAAATGCTGGCAAAAATCTGTGCTTTCACAAAAATACTAGAAAACCATCAAATAGACCCAAAAAGGGCCAAAGTAACCAAATCGGTAGGAAATAGGGTAGTTGAGTGAATATTCGCTATTTTACCCCTAAAACCATGTTTCAAGCAAGGGAATGTCGCTTAAATGAGGCTGATAATCACGTCAAATCGAGTGTCATCAAATACCCCACACTAAAGCTTTTGCTTGTCCTCAAGCAAACTGAACTAGAACATACTCAAATTCACAAATGACACGAGATTAAACTGAGATTCAATTCTAACAATTTGGTTTAGACTGTTCCACGTAGAAACTTAACATAGACATGTAAGAACATCAACCAAACAAGTTTTCGATCTCACTAATTTCTGCACACTTCAAGTAGTGGTTTTAACAAAGCTCGTTTCTTGGCAAAACAATTAATCATAATTAACCGACTGCGATAACACCAATTCTAATAAAAAAAAGACTTTAAGCTCTAGCCATGATGTGGACGCGGAGGTAGGAAAAGTGACGCGGCTATCGACTCGACTTCATCCGTTTCTAGATCTGTACGTTGCATGTTCTAGCTAGGACCGATTTAAACAATGATTTATTTCAAGTTCAATTTCTTCCTTCAATTGATTTACTGCATACTAGTGCTCGATACCAAACACTTCACTTAGGTGTTGGACCTGCCTAGCTCACAGTATTTGTGCTTATGCTAGTGCTCAACCCGAACACTTCACTTAGGTGTCGGGCTTGCCTAGCTTTTTTTTCCAGCACTTTAAAGAACTTTACATTGATTTGCACAACTCGAATTTCACCACTCAAACACTTGATTTAACAATTTAGCCACTTGATCCTAGCTAGTTATAACTTTTTACACGAGATTTCGAATTGGATTTCCGTCTAATCTCTAGCCACAATCACAGGTGAACAAATATGGAGTGAAAAACATGGGAGAAGCTAGCATCTATCATCTTAGAACGGTGTTATCGAGCTTTGTTATTAACAAACCAATCAATTCAATTAATTCAAGTTTCAACTACTGAAGTGATTTATGATCTGTTCTGACCTTGACTCATTTAATATCAGTTTCGACACGTTGGTTACAGGTTCTAAGTGGAACAGTCTAGACGTCATTGTTCAAAAGTGAAGTCAATTTAACATCAAAAGTCAAGAATTGAGCAATTCTATGCAAGAGAAATTTTAAAATTGAACCACGGAATCACAGAAAATCAAACAAGATCATGCATAATCCTAGAATCCTACCCCACACTTAAACGGTTCTGTGTCCTCACAGGACTAAACTAGAGTAGAGAGATACGAAGAACCTGTGACGAGATGGTCGGTGTAGGGGATGAACACGAAGCGTTCGGAGCAGAGCGGAGTAGCTACTCGAGTTCCTACAAAAATAAAAACAACAAAAAGATCAAAAGGATACCGGGACAAGTGTCCCGGATCCACACAGAATAAAAGTCGAACAAAGAAGGTTAAGGGGAATTTTGAAAATATTTTGATTCTTTTTAAGTGGAGGATTGGGTGGTTTTCAAAAGGATTTTCGGCGAAAATAAAAGGGTGTTTTCGCCAAAAATTTTAGTTCAAATGCACTGCCGGTTTTTCAAGTGTGTTTTCGCCGAAAGTAACCATGTGTTTTCGCCGAAAATAAGCGTTAAAATCACTGCCTGGTTTTCAAGAACTATTTCGTTGAAAACATTATAAATTTCGGACCGAAAATATGAAACAAGGAGATTCAGTTAAAACCAAAAGGCGATTTTGCCGAAAATGGGGTTGAATATTCGCCGAAAATTTTGAACTACTCTGGTGAAAATATTTTCGCAAAATTGGCCAACTTCAGAAAATCATAGTTAAATCCACAAAAATCGGAACGACCTCACTCAACTTGCGACTGACTCTATGACACAGATTCTACACGAAAAATAATAAATCAAACAAACTGACACTTTTGGCTCCCCTGAACCGACTCTAAAATACTAAGTTCGACAAAAAATGAAAAACAGACTCCAGCCGTGGGTTGCCTCCCACGAAGCGCTCTCTTTTAACGTCCTTGAGCCGGACGGTACCTGTTAGGGACCCCAACTCAGAAGTTCCTTGAAGTCAATCGTCCTCTTCAAGGTGTGCGGTTGAGTGCCATGTAGCACTCCAGAATGGTGATGCAGCCGGTAGTGCTCCAATAGATCGCGGTTCTGGTTGGATGACCAGTTCTTCTTGAATTCTCCTTCTGGAGGAGGAAAGAGGTAGTACGGCGTGGCATGGTCAATGATCTCCATCTTCTCCACCTGATGCTCATCAAGAGGTCTCTGAGGATCGAGTGTGTATACTTCCAAATCCTTGACGTCTTCGATTCCCACGTGCTCGTCTCTGGCTTGATCTATAGGTTGACTTGGTGAAAACTCAATTGAGGATTTCTCCTCGATTTCTTCGTGCTCCTCTTCAGCTTCAACTTCAAGATGGATTGGCTCTATGTCTTCATCAACCACCACCGCCAAGGATTCTTCTAGCTCATAATAGTCATGGATAGGATCATCATCTTCTTCTTAAATAGCTCTTGAGCGTCTTCTGTCATTAACTGCTTTGGTTGCTCGAGCTTGATGTCCGTCGCGAGATGAGCTTGTAGCATTGAAGAGATATTATCCAAGGCAGATTGGGTTCTCGACGAGAATTGTTGATGTTCATGAAGCATCTCTTGGTTATCTCTAGCGCCTCTTCGATGCTCTTGTTGGTGTGTCTCTTGGTAACCTTGTAGCATTGAAGAGATTTTATCAAAGAGGGAGTCAAATCTTGCCGTTTGTTGATGTTGTTGATGTAGCATCTCTTGGTAATCCTCAATATTCGGTGCTCCATTGACGCGCCACTCTTGGCACTGGTCATCCCACCTGTAATCCTGCATAATCAAAACTCAAAAGCACTACCCAGGTAAATCATGGAAATATGGAGGAAAATTAAATGGTAAGGCGGAAAGGTAGAAGAATAATTTGCCAACTCTTCGTTCAAACAATTAGAAGAGTCCCCGGCAACGGCGCCAATTTGATGCTGCAGTTTTAGCGTATCAAATAACTAATCTACCAAGGCAGACTAGATCGTATTCGACTCGAGGTTTCTTCTTCTTGACTACTCAAAGAAGCTGGCAATTTATTCAGGTTTGAACACGTAGTGCGTGGTGTGAGTTCCACGACTTCTAATCTAATGAACAAAGGAAAATAAAAGACAGAAAAGTAAAAGGTTGACTAACGAGAAGATAGACGAACTTAGATTTCGAATCCCCCTTAGATCACCAGAGCAACGGCAATCACAAGACCAGCGGTTTTCAATTCTAATTCAATCAATTACTAAGACACCACCATAACTCCTTACCCTTAGGTTTAAGACCGGCGAACGTTCGCTCTATCCGTTCTAACTACCAAGATTAACTAGCCGCCCGGGTACGGTCGCCTCTCGCAATGACTTAATTAATTGGTGTGATTACTAGTGATTAATGAGTTACTCTTGCAGTGAATTAACCCTAACCGGTTCCTATGAAAGGCACGCTCCAATTATAAGGTTAATTGTTCAATTCGATGTTCTAAAGTAAGGCGAGCGTTCGCTTCTATCCTTAGCTTAACAAGAATATAATCTAGGTGATCAATCCAGACAAGAAACATAAACAATGAAGAACAAATCAAACATGAAAGAGAAACAGATTGAACTTCGAATCTAATCACCGCCGATCCGTGACCGCTTTAAAGCCCTGGGTCACTTAGGGTTCATCTAATCTTAGCTCTACAAGTTCAGTTACTCATATCGGAAACAAGAGAATCAAAGGCAACAATGAAGATCATCATACAGAGGAAGAACATATAAGAACTGAAAAACCTAATTCTGACGACTCCCGCGAAGCTTCAGTCTCTTGGATCTTCAACTTTAAGCTCCGAGTTCTCCGATGTGGAAGGATGGCGTCACGATCTCTCCACGGATCTTCGAACTCTCTAAACTCTATCTATCGACCCTAGAGTCGGCTAACTCTCAAAAGTCTGATTTTGAAAATATGAATAATGATTCGTCTCTCTCCTTTGGCTGCCGGCTGCTTCTCTTTAAATAGGTACGCTTAGGGTTTCCAATACAGCGCCGGATTTGGAAGATATTTTCGGCGAAAATATAAAGTAATTTTCACCGAAAACTTTAGTTAAAATCCCCTGTTTGATTTCTTCTATGATTTTCGGCGAAAACTTAAGGAAGTTTTCGCCGAAAACTTCAGTGTAAATCAGCCTGTGAGTTTCTGAAGGTATTTTCGCCGAAATCCTCATAGTCTTTTCGGCGAAAATATTGTACTGGGCAGTTGGATCTTCGGTTCTGAATTCGGTTTGATTTCTGGTTCACTCCTTGAGGTCTTGAATACATCCATGGCTACGTAAATGCTGGCAAAAATCTGTGCTTTCACAAAAATACTAGAAAACCATCAAATAGACCCAAAAAGGGCCAAAGTAACCAAATCGGTAGGAAATAGGGTAGTTGAGTGAATATTCGCTATTTTACCCCTAAAACCATGTTTCAAGCAAGGGAATGTCGCTTAAATGAGGCTGATAATCACGTCAAATCGAGTGTCATCAAATACCCCACACTAAAGCTTTTGCTTGTCCTCAAGCAAACTGAACTAGAACATACTCAAATTCACAAATGACACGAGATTAAACTGAGATTCAATTCTAACAATTTGGTTTAGACTGTTCCACGTAGAAACTTAACCTACACATGTAAGAACATCAACCAAACAAGTTTTCGATCTCACTAATTTCTGCACACTTCAAGTAGTGGTTTTAACAAAGCTCGTTTCTTGGCAAAACAATTAATCATAATTAACCGACTACGATAACACCAATTCTAATAAAAAAAAAAGACTTTAAGCTCTAGCCATGATGTGGACGCGGAGGTAGGAAAAGTGACGCGGCTATCGACTCGACTTCATCCGTTTCTAGATCTGTACGTTGCATGTTCTAGCTAGGACCGATTTAAACAATGATTTATTTCAAGTTCAATTTCTTCCTTCAATTGATTTACTGCATACTAGTGCTCGATACCAAACACTTCACTTAGGTGTTGGACCTGCCTAGCTCACAGTATTTGTGCTTATGCTAGTGCTCAACCCGAACACTTCACTTAGGTGTCGGGCTTGCCTAGCTTTTTTTTTCCAGCACTTTAAAGAACTTTACATTGATTTGCACAACTCGAATTTCACCACTCAAACACTTGATTTAACAATTTAGCCACTTGATCCTAGCTAGTTATAACTTTTTACACGAGATTTCGAATTGGATTTCCGTCTAATCTCTAGCCACAATCACAGGTGAACAAATATGGAGTGAAAAACATGGGAGAAGCTAGCATCTATCATCTTAGAACGGTGTTATCGAGCTTTGTTATTAACAAACCAATCAATTCAATTAATTCAAGTTTCAACTACTGAAGTGATTTATGATCTGTTCTGACCTTGACTCATTTAATATCAGTTTCGACACGTTGGTTACAGGTTCTAAGTGGAACAGTCTAGACGTCATTGTTCAAAATTGAAGTCAATTTAACATCAAAAGTCAAGAATTGAGCAATTCTATGCAAGAGAAATTTTAAAATTGAACCACGGAATCACAGAAAATCAAACAAGATCATGCATAATCCTAGAATCCTACCCCACACTTAAACGGTTCTGTGTCCTCACAGGACTAAACTAGAGTAGAGAGATACGAAGAACCTGTGACGAGATGGTCGGTGTAGGGGATGAACACGAAGCGTTCGGAGCAGAGCGGAGTAGCTACTCGAGTTCCTACAAAAATAAAAACAACAAAAAGATCAAAAGGATACCGGGACAAGTGTCCCGGATCCACACAGAATAAAAGTCGAACAAAGAAGGTTAAGGGGAATTTTGAAAATATTTTGACTCTTTTTAAGTGGAGGATTGGGTGGTTTTCAAAAGGATTTTCGGCGAAAATAAAAGGGTGTTTTTGCCAAAAATTTTAGTTCAAATGCACTGCCGGTTTTTCAAGTGTGTTTTCGCCGAAAGTAACCATGTGTTTTCGCCGAAAATAAGCGTTAAAATCACTGCCTGGTTTTCAAGAACTATTTCGCTGAAAACATTATAAATTTCGGACCGAAAATATGAAACAGGGAGATTCAGTTAAAACCAAAAGGCGATTTTGCCGAAAATGGGGTTGAATATTCGCCGAAAATTTTGAACTACTCTGGTGAAAATATTTTCGCAAAATTGGCCAACTTCAGAAAATCATAGTTAAATCCACAAAAATCGGAATGACCTCACTCAACTTGTGACTGACTCTATGACACAGATTCTACACGAAAAATAATAAATCAAACAAACTGACACTTTTGGCTCCCCTGAACCGACTCTAAAATACTAAGTTCGACAAAAAATGAAAAACAGACTCCAGCCGTGGGTTGCCTCCCACGAAGCGCTCTCTTTTAACGTCCTTGAGCCGGACGGTACCTGTTAGGGACCCCAACTCAGAAGTTCCTTGAAGTCAATCGTCTTCTTCAAGGTGTGCGGTTGAGTGCCATGTAGCACTCCAGAACGGTGATGCAGCCGGTAGTGCTCCAATAGATCGCGGTTCTGGTTGGATGACCAGTTCTTCTTGAATTCTCCTTCTGGAGGAGGAAAGAGGTAGTACGGCGTGGCATGGTCAATGAGCTCCATCTTCTCCACCTGATGCTCATCAAGAGGTCTCTGAGGATCGAGTGTATATACTTCCAAATCCTTGACGTCTTCGATTCCCACGTGCTCGTCTCTGGCTTGATCTATAGGTTGACTTGGCGAAAACTCAATTGAGGATTTCTCCTCGATTTCTTCGTGCTCCTCTTTAGCTTCAACTTCAAGATGGATTGGCTCTATGTCTTCATCAACCACCACCGCCAAGGATTCTTCTAGCTCATAATAGTCATGGATAGGATCATCATCTTCTTCTTCGAACAGCTCTTGAGCGTCTTCTGTCATTAACTGCTTTGGTTGCTCGAGCTTGATGTCCGTCGCGAGATGAGCTTGTAGCATTGAAGAGATATTATCCAAGGCAGATTGGGTTCTCGACGAGAATTGTTGATGTTCATGAAGCATCTCTTGGTTATCTCTAGCGCCTCTTCGATGCTCTTGTTGGTGTGTCTCTTGGTAACCTTGTAGCATTGAAGAGATTTTATCAAAGAGGGAGTCAAATCTCGCCGTTTGTTGATGTTGTTGATGTAGCATCTCTTGGTAATCCTCAATATTCGGTGCTCCATTGACGCGCCACTCTTGGTACTGGTCATCCCACCTGTAATCCTACATAATCAAAACTCAAAAGCACTACCCAGGTAAATCATGGAAATATGGAGGAAAATTAAATGGTAAGGCGGAAAGGTAAAAGAATAATTTGCCAACTCTTCTTTCAAACAATTAGAAGAGTCCCCGGCAACGGCGCCAATTTGATGCTGCAGTTTTAGCGGTATCAAATAACTAATCTACCAAGGCAGACTAGATCGTATTCGACTCGAGGTTTCTTCTTCTTGACTACTCAAAGAAGCTGGCAATTTATTCAGGTTTGAACACGTAGTGCGTGGTGTGAGTTCCACGACTTCTAATCTAATGAACAAAGGAAAATAAAAGACAGAAAAGTAAAAGGTTGACTAACGAGAAGATAGACGAACTTAGATTTCGAATCCCCCTTAGATCACCAGAGCAACGGCAATCACAAGACCAGCGGTTTTCAATTCTAATTCAATCAATTACTAAGACACCACCCATAACTCCTTACCCTTAGGTTTAAGACCGGCGAACGTTCGCTCTATCCGTTCTAACTACCAAGATTAACTAGCCGCCCGGGTACGGTCGCCTCTCGCAACGACTTAATTAATTGGTGTGATTACTAGTGATTAATGAGTTACTTTTGCAGTGAATTAACCCTAACCGGTTCCTACGAAAGGCACGCTCCAATTATAAGGTTAATTGTTCAATTCGATGTTCTAAAGTAAGGCGAGCGTTCGCTTCTATCCTTAGCTTAACAAGAATATAATCTAGGTGATCAATCCAGACAAGAAACATAAACAATGAAGAACAAATCAAACATGAAAGAGAAACAGATTGAACTTCGAATCTAATCACCGCCGATCCGTGACCGCTTTAAAGCCCTGGGTCACTTGCGGTTCATCTAATCTAAGCTCTACAAGTTCAGTTACTCATATCGGAAACAAGAGAATCAAAGGCAACAATGAAGATCATCATACAGAGGAAGAACAGATAAGAACTGAAAAACCTAATTCTGACGACTCCCGCGAAGCTTCAGTCTCCTGGATAGGAGATCTTCAACTTTAAGCTCCGAGTTCTCCGATGTGGAAGGATGGCGTCACGATCTCTCCACGGATCTTCGAACTCTCTAAACTCTATCTATCGACCCTAGAGTCGGCTGACTCTCAAAAGTCTGATTTTGAAAATATGAATAATGATTCGTCTCTCTCCTTTGGCTGCCGGCTGCTTCTCTTTAAATAGGTACGCTTAGGGTTTCCAATACAGCGCCGGATTTGGAAGATATTTTCGGCGAAAATATAAAGTAATTTTCGCCGAAAACTTTAGTTAAAATCCCCTGTTTGATTTCTTCTATGATTTTCGGCTAAAACTTAAGGAAGTTTTCGCCGAAAACTTCAGTGTAAATCAGCCTGTGAGTTTCTGAAGGTATTTTCGCCGAAATCCTCATAGTCTTTTCGGCGAAAATATTGTGTTGGCCAGTTGGATCTTCGGTTCTGAATTCAGTTTGATTTCTGGTTCACTCCTTGAGGTCTTGAATACATCCATGGCTACGTAAATGCTGGCAAAAATCTGTGCTTTCACAAAAACACTAGAAAACCATCAAATAGACCCAAAAAGGGCCAAAGTAACCAAATCGGTAGGAAATAGGGTAGTTGAGTAAATATTCGCTATTTTACCCCTAAAACCATGTTTCAAGCAAGGGAATGTCGCTTAAATGAGGCTGATAATCACGTCAAATCGAGTGTCATCACGTTGCTTGAGATTCAATCCAGCTTTCATGAACCTTGAGCTTGAAGAAACCCCTTGCTAGACTAAACTCCTTTCTCTCTTGTTTGATCCTCAACTTCTCTTGTCAATTTTACTTTGCTTGTTTATGCTTTTTAAATTGTTCTCTTTCAAAACCAAATCTCAATTCAAATGTTTAGACCGTTCACGAATTTTGTGAGTATTAGCCTATGAGAGGACCTCGAGGAATACGACCTTGGTAAAATCCTTTTTATCAAGTTTTTGGCGCCGTTGCCGGGGAACCTCTCATTCCTAAGAAAGCAATTATTAGTGAACCGATCTTTACACTTCCTTCCATTTTCCTTTTTGCTTCCTTGTTTCTTTTTGTTTACTTTGTTATCCCGCATCGTTATATTACTCGGGTGTGTTCGTTGTGCTTGTTTGCAGGAGATTGGTGTTAGTGCATGAGGCATTCAACTCGTCTTCAAGCACGACTCCAAGGACTAGAACAAGTGCTCGAACCACGAACTATTTCCCCACCTCCTACAGTGCTAGAAGAAGTTGACCGCATCTCACATCACACTATGTCTCATCACGAGGACGAGGATGACCAATCGTTACATTCACATCACACTAATGAAGATGATCAATCACAAAGAGGTGCGAGGCGCACACTAGCTGATTATGCTCGCCCAACCCTTGAAGGGGCAGCCTCGAGTATCATGCAAAGACCGGTAAATGCAAGAAACTTCGAGTTGAAGCCTAACATGATTCAGATGGTACAGAACGGAGTGGTGTTCAACGGTATAGATGGAGAGTGCCCATCTAGACACTTGAAGGACTTCCTAGAGATATGCGATATGGTAAAGAACGATCAAGTTCACCCGGATTGTGTGCGGCTCCGACTCTTCCCCTTCTCACTCAAAGGTAGAGCCAAGTCTTGGTTGGAGAACCAACCTAGTAGAACATTCACTACATGGGAGGGACTAGCCGAAGCCTTCCTCGAGGAATTCTTTCCCCCCTATATGACGGATGCAATCCGGGATTGAATCAACCACTTCACACAACACAAGGGAGAGCTCTTCCATGAGACTTGGAATAGGTTCCAAGCCCTTCTTCGGTCTTGTCCTCACCACAACTTTGCCGAATGGAGCTTGGCGGATATCTTTGCTAGGTCCCTTGACTTTGAGAATACAAGGATGATCAACCAAGCCGCCGGAGGTGATCTAAGGACGCCCACTCCCGAGGATGCTCTAGAACTCTTTGCAGAGATGGCCAACAAGACAAGGAGTTGGTCTCGACAACAACCTCCAAGGTCTAAGTACGGGAGCGACACTCACTATGACTTTAGAGCTATAAGTGTTGATGCACCAAAGGATTCGTCTACCTATGGGAAGAAGCCTAAGCTACCGGGGCACCGAGATGAGGATGACCCTATGTTTGCGCTTCTCATGTCTAAGATCGATGCTATGGCATTCCAAGTAAGTAACCTAAGCATGCCTAAGCATCCCTCCAAGGTTCCATCATCACATGTGGGTAATCCCCCAGTGGCTTCAATATATTGTTGTGAATGTTGTGGGGGTCAGGGTCACGACTTCAGTGCTTGCCCTTCCGCCACCCCTGAGCTTGGCCAAGGCGATCACAATGAGGAGGTAAGCTTCGCACAAGGTCAGGGATTCCATGGTAATTTCAGCCCCAAGGTAACTATCAAGGTAACTATAACCGACCGTGGAACCAAGGTGGTGGGTACAACAAGTCTAACCAAGGATACCAAGGCCAAGGGAGTCAAGGTAGTGGTTACAACAAGGGTTACAACTAAGGAAATCAAGGAGGATTCCAAGGTTATAGAGGGTATCAAGGCAACCAATGGTCTCAAGGAAGTAACCTAAACCAAGGTAACCAATGGACTCAAGGAGGACCCAAGGTCAAGGGAACCAAGGGGGAAATCAATAGAATCAAAGTGGACATCCAATTCAAGGTTCCCAAGGTCCTACCCCACCGGGAATGTACAACCATTGAGGTGAAGGACCACCCGGTTTCAACAAGCCTCCTCAAAACAAAGAGGGTGGTTCTTCGATCTCTCAAGAAGACACCAATGCGCAATGATCCAACTCATCAAGAATCAACAATCTTCAATTGCCAATTTGGAGAACCAATTGGGACATATTTCTATGGCACTCTCGGAGCGACCCTCGGGCACTTTACCTTCCAACACCGAGGTCAATCCCAAGGGCCCGGAGCATTGCAAGGTGGTGACATTGAGATGTGGGAAACCTTTTCAAGATACAACCTCTTCCCCAATTGACTCCCAAAAGGTACAAGATCCTACTATAATGGTTGATGAAGATGACGTTAAGGATCCTTCGGATGAAGTTGAGGTTAAAGTCGAATCCCCTACGGATAATGTGAACACTAAGGTTCCCAAAGAACCTAGTAAGGCTACATCGAGTACACCACCGGTTCTCTCCTCCCGCACCGGTTGTACTTCCTTACAAGCCTAAGCTTCCATACCCCTCTCGAGTGAAGAAGGATGGTCTTGAGAAGGTTTTTAAGACATTTGTGGAGCGGCTTAGTCAAATGCAATTCTCTCTTCCGTTCCCCGAAGCTATGACTATGATGCCTCAATATGCTAAGTTCATGAAGGAACTCTACACCAACAAGAGGAAGCTACCGGAGACACCTCTAGTCCACCTCAATGAGGAATGCTCCGCCGTTCTCTTTAAGAGTCCACCGTAAAAGCTTAAGGATCCAGGTACTTTTACTATCCCTTGTGCTATAGGCAATACCTCTTTGGCTAATGGTCTTGCGGATCTAGGTGCTAGTATTAATGTCATGCCTTATTGCATATTCGAGAAACTAGGGTTGTCTAATCTTCGCCCTACTCGTATGTACATTCAACTTGCGGACAAGTCGACCAAGAGTCCTAGGGGGATTGTTGATGATGTGCTAGTTAAAGTAGGTCCTTTTGTGTTCCTAGTTGATTTTGCGGTCATTGATACCGATGATGTTGATGTCTCATTGATATTAGGTAGACCATTTCTTGCTACTTCTCATGCTTTAATTGATGTGCATAATGGGAAATTGACATTGAGAGTAGGACAAGAGAGTGTCACGTTTTGCATAGCCGATGGCATGAAGTTTGCTCACGCACAAGATGATTTAGAGTACTCATGTGATACTATTACTATGGCTAGTGTGTGTAGTATTTCTAACTTCATGTGTCGAGATTCTTTGGATGTTTGCCTTAGAATGAATGTGTAGGAACATTTAGACATCCCAGAATTAAAAGCTCAGGTGGCTTATCTTGATGAAGGGAGAGATAAGTTGGAGAGTGAGACAGTTTTTGTTGCTCTTCCAAAGGTGGAAAGGGTGAAGACCTCCTATGAAGAACCACCTACTCTTGAGCTCAGGCCTCTTCCCACACATTTGGAGTATGCTTTTCTCATGCCAAATTCTAAGCTACCGGTCATCATAAATTCCAAGCTTCTACCCGAGCAAAAGGACCGTCTAATGGAGCTCCTCAAGAAGTATATGAGAGCTATTGCGTGGAGCATCTCGGATATTCGAGGTATAAGTCCCACATTTTGCTCACATCGGATCCTCATGGAGGAAGATTTCAAGCCGGTTGTGCAACCTCAAAGAAGATTGAATCCTAACATGAAAGAGGTTGTGAAGAAAGAGGTTATTAAGCTTATGGATGCGGGGATTATCTTCCCTATCTCAGATAGTCCTTGGGTTGGCCCCGTGCAAGTTGTTCCCAAGAAAGGGGGGATCACGGTGGTAGCTAATGACAAGAATGAGCTCATATCGACAAGGACGATCACCGAGTGGTGTGTTTGCATAGATTATCGTCGACTCAATGAGGCCACGAGGAAGGATCATTTTCCTCCACCTTTCATGGATCAAATGCTCGAGCGTCTCTCGGTCACGAGTACTATTGCTTCTTGGATGGCATGTCCGGATACTTCCAAATACCGATTGCTCCGGAGGACATTGAGAAGACCACATTCACATGCCCTTTTGGTACGTTTGCTTATCGCTGAATTCCATTTGGATTGTGCAATGCTCCCGCTACCTTCCAACGATGTATGCTTGCTATCTTTGATGATTTTGTGGAAGACATCATGGAAGTATTCATGGATGATTTCTTGGTCTTTGGGGATTCATTTGATCTTTGTTTGAGGAACCTTGAGAAGGTGTTGCACCGTTGTGAAGAGACCAATCTCGCACTAAGTTGGGAGAAGTGCCATTTCATGGTCAATGAGGGGATTGTTCTTGGTCACAAGATCTCTAGGAGAGGCATTGAAGTTGATAAAGCGAAGCTAGAGATCATCTCTCAACTCCCTCCACCTTCTTCCGTGAAGGCCGTGAGAAGTTTCTTGGGGCATGCCAGTTTCTATAGGCGTTTCATTAAGGATTTTTCCAAGATTACTACCCCTATGACTTGGCTTCTCGAGAAGGATGTGGAATTTCGTTTTGATGAAGAATGTTTGAAAGCCTTTGAACTCCTAAAGGGTAAACTCACAAATGCTCCTATACTCATTGCTACGGATTGGTCAAAGTCATTTGAGTTGATGTGCGATGCTAGTGATTACGCTATTGGAGCGGTTCTAGGCCAACGAATTGACAAGAGATTCCATCCGATATACTATGCAAGTAAGACTCTGAATGAAGCTCAAAGGAACTATACAACCATGGAGAAGGAGCTCTTGGCCATAGTGTTTGCCTTTGATAAGTTTAGGTCCTACTTGGTGCTTTCTCATACTATTGTCTTCACGGACCACCAAGCTTTGAGGTACCTCCTATCCAAGACTGATGCTAAGCCAAGATTGATTCGTTGGGTTCTTTTGTTGCAAGAGTTTGACACTGAAATTCGAGATAAGAAGGGATCCGAGAATGTAGCCGCCGATCACTTGTCTCATTTGAAAGAAGCTGAATTGGTACCCAATGGTAATGAAGAAATCAACGACAACTTTCTCGATGAGCTATTATGCGCTTTAGCGACAATGGAGTTCGAGGAACCTTGGTTTGCGGATTTAGCTAACTATCTTGCTAGTGGATATGTGAAGGAGGGCCTCTCCACTCAAGACAAAAGGAAGTTCTTTGCGGATTTGAAGCATTACTTTTGGGATGATCCTTTTGTGTTTCGAGTTGGCTCCGATGGGATGATTAGAAGATGTGTTAACCATGGTGAAGCGAAGGACATCATGCTTCATTGCCACTCCGGCCCTACGGGAGGAAATCATGGAGCAAATCGCACGGCTCGCAAGGTACTTGAGTCCTGATTCTTTTGGCCTTCGATCTTTCGAGATTGTCAAGACTTTGTCAAGTCTTGCGATGCATGCCAACGCTCAGGTAACATCTCTTCCCGTAATGAAATGCCTCAACATGTCTCGTTAGTGGTCGAAATATTTGATATATGGGGTATTGATTTTATGGGACCGTTTCCTACTTCGCATGGTAACAAATATATCTTGGTTGCGGTTGATTATGTGTCTAAATGGGCGGAGGCACAAGCTTTGCCTACCAATGATGCCCGAGTTGTAGGGAAGTTTCTTGTTAAGTTGTTCACCCGTTTTGGTGCTCCTCGTGCTATTATTAGTGATCGAGGTACTCATTTTCATGGACAATTCGATAGGGTGTGCCAGCGGTTCGGTGTCACTCATCGGATGTCTACCTCGTATCACCCTCAAACTAGTGGCCAGGCTGAGGTAACTAATAGGGAACTTAAGAGAATTTTGGAGAAAACGGTCGACCAATCATGAAAAGATTGGTCGACAAAGCTTGATGATGCTTTTTGGGCCTACCGCACGGCTTATAAGACTCCTATAGGCACTACTCCCTATAGGATGGTCGATGGCAAAGCTTGCCATTTGCCGGTAGAGCTTGAGCACCGATCTCTTTGGGCGTTGAAATTTCTAAACCTTGATATGAGTCTCGTAGGAGAAGAGCGTAAGTTTCAGGTCCATGAGCTTGAAGAGTATCGCCATCATGCTTATGAGAGTGCCAAGCTATACAAGGAGAGGACGAAGCTTATTCATGACTCCCGCTTGAAGTCGGGCAAGGATTTCAGAGTTGGTGACCAAGTCCTCCTCTACAACTCTCGGCTCAGACTCTTTCCTGGGAAGTTGAGATCTCGTTGGTCCGGACCATTCACGGTAACTCAAGTGTTTCCTTATGGCACCGTCGAGGTAATCTCTCCGTCCCAAACCGAGCCTTTCAAGGTGAATGGCCATCGACTTAAACATTATGTGGTTAATGATACTATTGGTGTGGTCGAGGTTTTATCCTTGGTTATACCTTGAGTGCTCTTGGTTTCGTCTAGCTAGAGACGTTAAAGAAGCGCTTCATGGGAGGCAACCCATGTTATCCTTACCTTTTTGCTTTTATGTTTTTGTGTTGATTCTAGTTCATTGAGTTGGATTTTGGCAAGCACTTAGGAGGATCACTCTTCACAATGAGCGCTATGGGACTCTACCATTACTTTGGCTTCCTATGCTCCTCTCTACCAACGCGGTAACCTCGTTCCACCTTACCCTCTCTCTCTTGATCATTGAGGACAATGCTCATGTTAGTCGTAGGGGAGTTTGAGGTTTGGTGTGATAATTTGTTGGTAGAAGTCTAATGTTTTGCTTGGTTGAGTTGCATGATCTTAATTGAATGTCGATTCCCTCTACTGTAGAATCATTCGGTTCTTGACTTTTGGTGTTTGATTGGCTTCAAGCTTTCATAATGATGTTTAGACTGTTCCACTTAGAAACATATAACTAGCATGTTAGCGCTAATATCAAATTGAGTCTAGGCTAGAACAGAGATGTTATCACTCTTGTATGTTGGTTGATTGGTTTGATACGTGTTTTTATACCACTCGATAACACCGGTCTAGGATGATGAAGGCAATCAGATTTTCTTCCCCTTTTCCATGATTCTCTTTAACCTTTTGAACTTTTTGTTCCCTCGTGATTGTGGCTTGAGATTAGACGGAATCCAATTTGAAATCTTGTGTGGAAGTTGTAAGGGGTTAAGGATCAAGTGGCTAATGTCAAAAGAAAAGGTTCAAAAGAAAAGAAAAGCTAAGCTAGGCAAGCTCGGCACCTAAGTGAAGTGTCGGGTTAAGCACTAGCAAAGGCAAAAGCTGTGAGCTAGGCAGGTTCAACACCTAAGTAAAGTGTTGGATCGAGCACTAGTATGCAGTAAGAAAAAAAAGAGAAAAAAAGAGAAAAAAAATGAAGAAGAAAAGAGAAAGAAAAGGAAAAAAAAAGAGTTCTCAAATGTAGCTCTTGATCCTAGCCCGAGTTTGTAAAGTGTGGATCTAGAAGCGGATGAAGTCGAGTCGATAGCCACGTCATGATCACTCACCACTTTCAATCCATTTCCCGAGTTCAAGTCCTTTTGATTAGAGTTGGTGTTGTCGTGGTCGGTTTTTCTGTGTCCCAATCAACCACTACTTGAAGTGTGCAGAAAATAGTGAGGTCTAGACTTGTTTGGTTGACGTTCTTGCATGTGTAGGTTTAGTTTGTTCGTGGAACAGTTTAAGCCGAATTGTTATTGCTTGAATCTCAATAGGGCCGATCTTGTCATTAGTGAACTTGGATGTTTTCTAATTCATTTGCTTGAGGACAAGCAAAGCTTAGTCGTAGGGGAATTTGATGTGATTATATTTAGTGCATTTTAAGTCCATGATTAGCCTAGTGATCTCCCGTGTTTGATCTCATTTTGCTATGATTTATACGCTTTTATGAATGTTTTATGCAAAGTGCCCTTTTGTTGCCCGGTTGCCACTTTGAGGCCAATTCCATGTCTATTGGAGCTGTTTTCTTTGTATTTTCAGGTCTTGGCGTTGAAGTACTAGTGACAAGGAGCACGTGGGATCAAACGGGAGGTCAATCGGAGCTAGGACGGAGGAGATATGGACGTTGCAAAATTGAAGAAAATACGACTTTCAGCTGAAGACATTTTCGGCGAAACTATCATAGGATTTTCGCCGAAGAAGAAGTTTTCGGCAAGATTTTCAAGTCCTCGGATCGAAAACTCTAAGCAGACGAAAGACCTTTAATCCTGAAGATATTTTCGGCGAAAACATTCAAAGTTTTCACCGAAAACTTTAGAAGAAATGCACAGCCGGTCGTGAGTTTTCAAGGAGATTTTCGGCGAAAATATTACAATGTTTTCGCCGAAAATATCAGGCATTTCCCAGCGACTATTTAAGGAGAGAAGGAGGCGAGAATTCATGATTATCATTCATTTTTATTACACAGCAGTCGCCGACACCCCTTCTCTCTCAGTTGCCAATCGCCAATCACCCTTCCTCTCTCAACCAATCATCATCCTCCCTCAATTGTTGATCAACTTGAAGATCTAAGTGAAGCCTTCCACCCTTGGATTAGAGCTTGAAGAGCCAAGTGGGAAGATCCTCCATGGAAGCAAGGATGGTATCCTCTCCTCAATTTCATGTTTCTTCCATGGTTAAGCTAGGCTAAGCTTAGGTTTAGTTTAGTGAGGGATGGATCAAGCTAGGATAGGTGATTGATTGTATGGATTGATGTTTCTTATAGCCATTTGTGTAAGATGATGATCCTAGACCTTGTGCTTTGTAGCCATTAGAGCTTGACTTGTTCTTTTGGTATTGTTATGTCTTTCAATACATGAGAATGATTGATTGATGTTGATCTAAGGTTGTAGGATTGTAATTGGATGATTTGAGAGATTGGATTATCAAGTTACAACCATTTTGAGCTTGTTCTTCCTTGTTGACATTTTATCAAACACTTGGTGTGCATTGAGTTTTCTTTCATTTGAAGGTTGAAAGACCCTTGTGATTGCTAGACTAGTGTTATATGATTGACATAAGAGTGTCTTGCATCATTACCTTGTGCTAGATGATTGTTAGCATAGAATTCAAGTTCCAAGCATTTCATTGAGCTAGTTTAAAGCATTCCATTCCCTTTGTAGCGAGAGCATGGTGCATTTGGTCTAGGAATAGAGAGTCAATTGTGCGAGAGTTCGTTGATTCTACTTGAGTGAGATGCGTGGTCATTAATTACACATCGTTGCTTGAGATTCAATCCAGCTTTCATGAATCTTGAGCTTGAAGAAACCCCTTGCTAGACTAAACTCCTTTCTCTCTTGTTTGATCCTCAACTTCTCTTGTCAATTTTACTTTGCTTGTTTATGCTTTTTAAATTGTTCCTTTCAAAACCAAATCTCAATTCAAATGCTTAGACCGTTCATGAATTTTGTGAGTATTAGCCTATGAGAGGACCTCGAGGAATACGACCTTGGTAAAATCCTTTTTATCAATTTGCATTCCGATTTTTGCCATGAAGGGTCGACCTATAAGAATAGTAGAATCCTCCTCTCGAGTATATATAACCACAAAATCAGCTAGGAAAGTAAAAGGACCACATCGAGTGACAACATCTTTAATTTCTCCTCTAGGCGTTTTTAGTGATCTATCAACAAAAACAAGTTGCATGCTAGTCGGTTTAAGTTCTCCTAGATTCAATTTTTGAATAAACTCATAGGCATGACATTTACGGAAGCACCTATATCAACCAAGATACGCTCTATTTTGACATTATTGATAATAAGTGGTAAAGTGAAAGAACCAAGATCGGGACAGTTAGCTAGGTATGGCGAGGAAGGCTTCTTGCTACGGATGGTAGAGCGTTCTTCTTTGTTTCCTCACATGCCGGTCTCGATCCTTGCATTCGGTAGAAACGCATTTGGAAAGGGAGGCTTCTCGTAGTAGGGAGCAAGAGGATGATCGTACTCCTGGGGCATCTGCTTCCTTGCTATTTTCTTCTCTGGTACTTCAATGGCCTTGAATGGATTAGGAGAAGTTTCAACATGTGATCTTGTCGGACTTTGAATGGAGACCATCTTAGTTTGCTCCTTTCTTGGATTCGGCTCGGTTTGGCTTGCGAACTGACCAGAGGGGCGACCATTTGCTAGCATGTTAGAGATCTGGTTCACCGCATGCTCTATTCTTTGTCTGGAGGTGATTTGTTCGTGGTTGAGGAGAGCTTGAGCCTTGAGCTGACTATCATGATCGTCAAGTCTGGTGATGATCTGATCGAGCTTCTTGTCAAGATCATTATCCTTGTTGTCTTTCTGATGCTGTTGTCCTGTATTAGTGTTGTTCAAGTATTGATTCTGGCGATTGCCAGGAGCTGTTCCATAATTGCCTTGATTTCGGTGAGGTGGCTGGTAGATGCCTCCAGTCGAATTGGTTGGATTCTGATCCTGGAACGAACTAGCTGGTCGGTTGTTCTGATTCTGACCTTGGTTCTGGTTGGCACCGACAGTGTAGAGAGGTCATTCTTGGAAATTTCCCTGTTGTCTGTAGTTGCGGTAGCCAGCATAACCTTGTTGATTGTTGTTACAGCCTTAAGAGATGAAGTTGACTTCTTCAGTAGACCAGACTTCTGTCTTGCCAAAGTTCTGGCATCGTTCTCCGTTATGAGCACAAGCTCCACACCACTCGCAATCAGCTACAAAGACAGAGGCTGATGGAGGCTTGATAGGTGTAGTAGACTTCTTCAGATGCTTTTCAACTTTTACTTTAATGGTTGATTCAAGATCGAGCTTGCTCCTTGATCCTTCTGATTGTTGTTCCCAGTTCCTTGACTTGGAAGCACAGTTTGCGAAATGGAGAAGAACAGCTTCAGGTGTGAGGGTAGTACAATCCCCTTCAACTAAGGAATTGATCCATTTAGCAGATTCTTCACGAAGACCTCGAGCAAACATTTCAGCTAGCTGTCTCTGCTCGAAACCATGGTGAGGACAGTTATAGAGAAGTTCTTGGATTCATTCCAAGTATCATATAAGCTCGCACCTTCCTTCTGGGAGAATCTTGAGATGTTGTCCTTGTAGGCGGTTCTTCTTGAGGGAGGGAAGTACTCTTCCACGAAGTCTTGAGCAAGAGTATCCCAATCTGTGTAGTGACCGGTTGGCTGCGCCTTTAAGGGAGAACGGGAAGGCTCTCAAGCGTAGGGTGTTCTTGTCGAGATTCCCACTCTTGAAAGTACCGCAAAGATCAATGAAATCCGTCAATTGAGTGCACGGATTGTCCAGTGGCCTACCTTCAAATTGTAAATCCCTAGAGATCATGGTCAAGATAGGAATCTTGATCTCATAGTCAGGATCTCCGTCGATGCGTGGCACGGCGATAGAAGATCGAACGTTAGTCACGCTCGGCTTGTTGTAGTCGGCTAGATTCTTCGGTGCAGCCGGTGGTGGCGGTAATTGGTCGGCCATCCTAGGAGATGGTGGAGGTGAAAGTGATGCGGTTGATGAAGCGGATGAAGATGAAGATGAAGAACTCTCCTTCGGTTCCTCGATCTTGATTGGCGTGAAAGATGGAGGTAAATTGATTCTGCCTTGCTTCAGAATCTGTGGTCGCTTTGGCGGAGCAGAGCTACCCGGTCTCTCTACACTCTTAGCCTTGTCAGTCTTAGTTAAGGAACGTGTAAGAGGACGATGCTGCATAAACCTATAGACAACCTACAAATGACAAAAACAAGCACAACTAGTGTAAAATCGAAGTTGATGGAAGTATGAAAGACGGAAAGTACAAGAATAAAATGCCAGTTCTTCTTTCAAACAAATTAAAAGAAGTCCCCGACAACGGCGCCAATTTGATGAGCTGCAGAACAGGGTATCAAATAACTACTAAGCTAAAAGCGAAGTAGATCGTATTCCACGGGTCTTCTAATAATTGTCTACTCAAATGTAAAGGCAAATTACTCAGGTTTTCACACGTTGTGCGTGGTGTGAGTTCCACGACTTCTATTCTAGAAATGCAGGTAAATTTAAAACTAAATTGATAGATAGATTGAAAGATTGGTTGACTTAACAAAGACGACAAACAAGCTTAGACTTCGAATCCCCCTTAGATCACCAGAGAATTGGCAATCAACAGACCAACGGTTTTCAATTCTCATTCAATCAATTCTAGGACACCACCATAACTCCTGACCCTTAGGTTTAAGACTGGCGAACGTTCGCTCTATCCGATCTAGCTACCAAGATTAATTAGTTGCCCGAGTACGGTCGCTTCTTGCGACGACTAAACTAATTGGTGGAATTACTAACGATTTATGCACTACAACAAACATGTCATTTAACGGCGGCAAAATTGAAGTTTAACAGCGGCCAATGCCGCTGCTAAATAAACTTAACCTCGGCCCCATGCCGCTGTTAAACCGTCCAATGCTAAATTAATTTAACAGCGGTATAAGTGGCCGCGGTTAAATCAGATAGCCGCTGTTAATTTATAGGAATTTACCAGCGGCTTCTTGTTCACTGTTAAACCAAATATAGCCGCTGTTAAATTATTTTGTCTGGAAAAATTAATCGCCGAAGCTCTGGCGGAGCTCCAGCAACACCCAAGCGACACACTCCTTGCAGAAAACAAACACTCTTCTAAGTTCATCTTCTCAGGTCATCCTCTAGGATTCCAATTCAATCGCTCCACAATCGATCGCCTCACCTTCTCAATCGCTTCAATCGAATTGATCCTCGTTTCCTGAACCAGCCAAACAGATCCAGTTCGTTCATCCACATAAACCTAACTTAACTTCACGAACAAACGACTAGCATGAAGTGAGAAGAAACTTACACTTGCGTTAGGACTGCAATCGAGGCATCTCCATGGAGTTTCTCCTCTTCGATGTCAACGATTCTTGTCCTGATTAAGGAGAAGTTGATGTCGCTGTTGTATCCATATTTGGAATAGAAGAAGAACGAAGAGGAAGAAGGAAGAAGAAGATCGGAGGAAAGAAGAAGAAGAAAGAGGAAGAAGAAGATCGACAGAAAGAAGAAGAAGAAAGAGGAAGAGGAAGAGGAAGAAGATCAGCAGAAAGAAGAAGAAGGAAGAGAAAGAATTACGGCGGAAAGAAGAAGGAAGAGGGGAGAGGAAGAACTAGGGTTCAGCAATCCGTGTGAGATAAAAGCAGCCAATCAGATTACGTTATTTTAACGGCGGCCACTTGGCCGCTGTTAAATTATCTCAGCCGCTATTAAACTGTTCAATTTAACAGCGGCCACAGAGCCGCTGTTAAATAAATTTTACAGCGGCCGCGTAGTGGCCGCTGTTAAGCTTCCGCCGTTAAATGTACTATTTCTTATAGTGATGAGTTACTCTTGAAGTGGATTAACCCTAACTGGTTCCTACGAAAGGCACACTCCAATGAATAGGTTAACTGTTTGAATTGGTGTTTTAAAGTGAGGCAAACATTTGCTACTATCCTCAGGTTAACAGGAATCTAATCTAGGTGATCAAGCCAAACAAGAAACACAAACAACGAAGAACAACTCAAACATGCACAAGAAACTGATTGAACTTTGAATCTAATCACCACTGATCCGTGACCGCTTTAAAGCCCTAGATCACTTAGGGTTCATCTAGTCTAAGCTCTACGAGTTTAGCTACTCATGTTCATAACAGCAGAATCAAAGACAGAAACAGAGTTCGTCTTGAAAAGGAAGAACATATAGAAACTGGAAAACCTAATTAAGACGACTCTGGCAAAGCTTCTCTCTTCGGTAATCTTCACTCATAGCTCTGAGTCTCCGAGATGAAGAGATGGCGTCACGATCTCTTCTGGCTCTTCGAACTCTCAAACTCTGCTCTCTCGAACTTCTTCGGTCTGGAACTTGTCATAAGTTTGTATATTATGAAGTGTCTCCTTATTTTGAGCCGCCGGTTTATATTTATACTTAACCTTATTCCCAGCCGGATTAGGTTTAGATTTTCGGCAAATATTTCAGGAGTTTTCACCGAAAACTTCTTTGAAAAATGCTGGCTTCCGTCGACTGTCCTTCTGTGATTTTTCCATTCAGAGTTTTTGGCGAAGACTTTGACTTCTCGCCAAAAACTTCTTCTTTAATACTCTGACGATTTCTTCTTGGATTTTTGCCGAAAACTTTAGGTCTTTTCACCAAAATCTTCTTTGTAAAACCGGGCAGGATTTGTGTTGACTTGATTGACTCCTTGGATTGATTCCGGTGCGGTTCCTCGAGGCTCCAATGCCTTAGACACATCCTTGGTTACATTATTTGACGGCTGATGACACTCGATTTGACGTGATTATCAGCCTCATTTAAGCGACATTTCCTTGCTTAAGACATGGTTTTTAGGGTAGAATAGCGAATATTCACTCAACTACTCTATCTCGTGCCATTTGTGTTACTTTGGCCCTTTTCGGGTCTATTTGATGGTTTTCTAGTGTTTTTGTGAAAGCATAGGTTTTTGCCATCAAATATAGTAGCCAAGGACGTGTCTAAGGAGTTGGAACTTCGAGGAACCGCACCAGAATCGATCCAAGGAGTCAATCAAGTCAATTCAAATCCTGCCCCAATTTACACTACAGTTTTCGGCGAAACCCCCCCCAGGTTTTCGGTGAAAACTCAAGAAGAAATCGGTTGAGTTCACACAAAGAAGTTTTCGACGAAAAGTCCAATTTTTTGCCGAGAACCCTAATGTCCGAAAATCACAGGAGAATCAGCCGACTGAAGCAGCAATTTACAAAGAAGTTTTCGGCGAAAACTCATGAAGTTTTCACCGAAAAATCCTTCACAAATCCGGCGACTTAGGGTTTAAGTTCGTCCCAAATAGAATAACACATCATTATTCATATTTGCAAAAATCAGACTTTTGAGAGTCAGCCGACCCTAGGGTCGATAGATAGAGTTTAGAGAGTTTGAAGATCCGTGGAGAGATCGTGACGCCATCCTTCCACCTCAGAGAGCTCGGAGCTTAAAGTTGAAGATCCAGGAGATCGAAGCATCGCCGGAGTCGTCAGAATTAGGTTTTTCAGTTGTTATATGTTCTTCCTCTGTATGATGATCTTCTTTGTTGCCTTTGATTCTTCTGTTATCGTTATGAGTAGCTAAACTTGTAGAGCTTAGATTAGATGAATCCTAAGTGACCTAGGGCTGTAAAGCGGTCACGGATTGACGGTAATTAGATTCGAAGTTCAATCAGTTTCTCTTTGCATGGTTGTTTTGTTCTTCACTGTTTATGTTTCTTCTCTGGTTGATCACCTAGATTAGGTTTTTGCAAGTTAGGGTTAGTCGCCAGACGTTGTCGCTAGACAGTTCCCTGCTTTCGCGCTTAAACTTGTCTTCCTTGATCACCTAGTTTAGATTCTTGTTAAGTTGAGGATAGAAGCGAACACTCGCCTCTCTTTAAAATATCAATTCAATCAGTTAACCTATTCATTGGAGTGTGCCTTTCGTAGGAACCAGTTAGGGTTAATCCGCTGCAAGAGTAACTCATAAATCGTTAGTAATTCCACTAGTTAGTTAAGTCGTTGCGAGAGGCGACTTTACCCGGGCGACTAATTAATCTTGGTAGCTAGATTAGATAGAGCGAACGTTCGCCAGTCTTAAACCTAAGGGTCAGGAGTTATGGTGGTGTTTAGAAATTGATTGAATTGGAATTGAAAACCGCTGGTCTTGTGATTGTCGTTGCCTTGGTGATCTAAGGGGGATTCGAAATCTAAGATCTTCTATCTTCTCGTTAGTGAACCTTTTAATCTTTCTGTCTTTTATTTTCCTGCTTTATTAGATTAGAAGTCGTGGAACTCACACCATGCACAACCTGTTTAAACCTGAGAGAGAACTCGAGTAGAATACGATCTAGTCTACCTTGGTAGGTTAGTTATTTGAAGCACGCCAAAAGCGTGTCATCAAATTGGCGCCGTTGCCGGGGATTCTTCTAATTGTTTGAAAGAAGAGTTGGCAAATTATTCTTCTACCTTTCCGCCTTACCATTTAATTTTCCTCCATATTTCCATGATTTACCTGGGTAGTGCTTCCTAGTTTTGATTATGCAGGATAACAGGTGGGATGATCGGTACCAAGAGTGGTACATCAATGAAGCACCATATCTCGATGATTATCAAGAAATGCTACATCAACAACAACAACAGATGGCGAGATTTGACTCCCTCTTTGATAAGATCTCTTAAATGCTACAAGGTTACCAAGAGATACACCAACAAGAGCATCAAAGTGGCGCTAGAGATAACCAAGAGATGCTTCATGAACATCAACAATGCTCGTTGAGAACCCAATCCGCCTTGGATAATATATCTTCAATGCTACAAGCTCATCTCCCGATGGACATCAAGCTCGAGCAACCAAAGGAGTTAATGACAGAAGACGCTCAGGAGATGTTCAAAGAAGAAGATGAGCCCGTCCATGACTATTATGAACTAGAAGCATCTGATGAAGAATCCTTGGCGGTGGTGGTTGATAAAGACATAGAGTCGATCCATCCTGAAGTTGAAGCCGAAGAGGAGCACATAGAGATTGAGGAGATACCCTCACCTACACTTCCGCCGAGTCAACCTGTTGATCAGTCCAGAATCGAGCACGTGGAAAGCAACAAGGTCATGGATTTAGAAGTTTACATACTCGATCCCGAGAGACCTCTGGATGATCATCAGGTAGAGAAGATGGAGCTCATTGAGCATGCCGCGCCGTACTACCTATTTCCTCCTCCAGTAGGAGAATTTGAGAAGAAATGGTCATCCAACCAGAACCGCGATCTATTGGAGCACTACCGGCTGCATCACCCTTCTGGAGTGCTACATGGCACTCAACCGTACACCTTGAAGAAGACAATTGACTTCAAGGAGCTCTTGAGTTAGGGTCCCTAACAGGTACCGTCCGGCTCAAGGATGTTAAAAGAGAGCGCTTCGTGGGAGGCAACCCACGGCTGGAGTCCGTTTTTGAATTTTTGAGTCAGTCTTTTTTGTCGTTCGAATCAGGTTCGGGGGAGCCAAAGTGTCAGTTTAACTTCCTTTCGTTTTGATTTGTTTTCGGTTGGGTTTTGAAAAAAAAGGTTTTAAAATAGGTTTTCGGCGAGAATTAAAAGTTCTCGCCGAAAACTAGTCTCATTTTTCAAACAGTGAGCGTCTCTTTATTTTTACCTGTTTTTCGAAGAAGTTTTTGGCGAAAAGTTCTTAAGTTTTCGCCAAAAACTTGTGTCTGTTTTTAAAATCAGTTTCCTTTTTTCGGTCCGATTCCAACGCATACTTGATCGTCCAAATCGGAGCTCGGTAGCTCCGGTTATCCCCGAAACAAGCTTTTCACGTTTTTGGCCAACTTCGTCGCTTTCCGTCCATTTTTTTGAGTCGTGTCTTAAAGGTTAGTTTTTGGGTTTTCAATTTCGAATCTTTTGACATGCTGATTGTTGAATTTCGACGAGTTTAAATTTGGTCTACCTCATTTTGCGTGTCTGCTGTTTCGGTGTGACTTTTTTCTGAACAAACTGAGTTTAGACGATCTAGATTGCTCGAGGATTGTCGTACTGAATTGAAAAAAAAAGAGTCAAAATATTTTCATAGTTCCCCTAACCTTCTTCGTTTCGACTTTTATTCTGTATGGATCCGGGACACTTGTCCCGGTATCCTTTTGATCTTTTCTTGTTTTTGTTTTTGTAGGAACTTGAGTAGCTACTCCGCTCTACTCCGGACGCTCCGTGTTCATCCACTACACCGACCATCATTCTCCAGGTTCTTCTTATCTCTCTACTCTAGTTTAGTCCTGTGAGGACACAGAACTGTTTAAGTGTGGGGTAGGATGCTAGGATTACGCATGATCTTGCTTGATTTTCTGTGATTCTATGGTTCATTTTTGAAATTTCTCTAGCATAGAATTGCTCAATTCTTGACTTGTGATGTTAAATTGACTTTAATTTCGAACAATGACGTCTAGAATGTTCCACTTAGAACTTGTAACCAACGTGTTGGCACTGATATCAAATGAGTCTAGGTCAGAACAGATCATAAATCACTTTAGTAGTTGAAACTTGAATCAATTGAATTAATTGGTTTGTTAATCACAAGCTCGATAACACCGTTCTAAGATGATAAATGCTAGCTTCTCCCATGGTTTTCACTCCATATTTGATCACCTGTGATTGTGGCTTAAGATTAGGTGGAAATCCAATTCGAAATCTTGTGTAAAAAGTTATAATTAGCTAGGATCAAATGGCTAAATTGTTAAATCAAGTAATTAAGTTGTTCGAATCAATGTTAAGTTCTTTAAAAGTGCTGAAAATGAAGCTAGGCAAGCCCGACACCTAAGTGAAGTGTTCGGGTTGAGCACTAGCATAAGCACAAATACTGTGAGCTAGGCAGGTCCAACACCTAAGTGAAGTGTTTGGTATCGAGCACTAGTATGCAGTAAATCAATGGAGAAAGTTTGAATCTTGAAATAAATTGTTGTTTAAAGCGGTCCTAGCTAGAACATGTAACATACAGATCTAGAAACAGATGAAGTCGAGTCAATAGCCACGTCACTTTTCCTACCTCCGCATCCACATCATGGCTAGAGCTTAAAGTCTTCTTGATTAGAATTGGTGTTATCGTAGTCGGTTAATTATGATTAATTGTTTTGCCAAGAAACGAGCTTTGTTTAAACTACTACTTCAAGTGTGCAGAAATTAGTGAGATCGAAAACTTGTTTGGTTGATGTTCTTGCATGTGTAAGTTAAGTTTCTACGTGGAACATTCTAAACCAAATCGTTAGAATTGAATCTCAGTTTAATCTCGTGTCATTTGTCAATTTGAGTGTGTTCTAGTTCAGTTTGCTTGAGGACAAGCAAAAGCTTAAGTGTGGGGTATTTTGATGACACTCGATTTGACGTGATTATCAGCCTCATTTAAGCGACATTTCCTTGCTTAAGACATGGTTTTTAGGGTAGAATAGCGAATATTCACTCAACTACTCTATCTCGTGCCATTTGTGTTACTTTGGCCCTTTTCGGGTCTATTTGATGGTTTTCTAGTGTTTTTGTGAAAGCACAGGTTTTTGCCATCAAATATAGTAGCCAAGGACGTGTCTAAGGCGTTGAACCTCGAGGAACCGCACCAGAATCGATCCAAGGAGTCAATCAAGTCAATTCAAATCCTGCCCCGATTTACACTGCAGTTTTCGGCAAAATCCCCCCAGGTTTTCGACGAAAACTCAAGAAGAAATCGGCTGAGTTCACACAAAGAAGTTTTCGGCAAAAAGTCCAATTTTTCGCCGAGAACCCTAATGTTCGAAAATTACAGGAGAATCAGCCGACGGAAGCAGCAATTTACAAAGAAGTTTTCGGCGAAAACTCATGAAGTTTTCGCCGAAAAATCCTTCACAAATCCGGCGACTTAGGGTTTAAGTATAAATACTTAAACCGGTGGCCCAAATAGAATAACACATCATTATTCATATTTTCAAAAAGCGAACTTTTGAGAGTCAGCCGACCCTAGGGTCGATAGATAGAGTTTAGAGAGTTCGAAGATCTGTGGAGAGATTGTGACGCCATCCTTCCACCTCGGAGAGCTCGGAGCTTAAAGTTGAAGATCCAGGAGATCGAAGCTTCGCCGGAGTCGTCAGAATTAGGTTTTTCAGTTCTTATCTGTTCTTCCTCTGTATGATGATCTTCTTTGTTGCCTTTGATTCTTCTGTTATCGTAATGAGTAGCTAAACTTGTAGAGCTTAGATTAGATGAATCCTAAGTGACCTAGGGCTTTAAAGCGGTCACGGATTGGCGGTAATTAGATTCGAAGTTCAATCAGTTTCTCTTTGTATGGTTGTTTTGTTCTTCACTGTTTATGTTTCTTCTCTAGTTGATCGCCTAGATTAGGTTTTTGCAAGTTAGGGTTAGTTTCCAGATGTTGTCGCTAGACACAGTCGCTAGACAGTTCCCTGCTTTGGCGCTTAAACTTGTCTTCCTTGATCACTTAGTTTAGATTCTTGTTAAGCTGAGGATAGAAGCGAACGCTTGCCTCTCTTTAAAAGATCAATTCAAGCAGTTAACCTATTCATTAGAGTGTGCATTTCGTAGGAACTAGTTAGGGTTAATCCGCTGCAAGAGTAACTCATAAATCGTTAGTAATTCCGCCAGTTAGTTAAGTCATTGCGAGAGGCGACCGTACCCGGGCGACTAATTAATCTTGGTAGCTAGATCGGATAGAGCGAACGTTCGCCAGTCTTAAACCTAAGGGTCGGGAGTTATGGTGGTGTTTAGAAATTGATTGAATTAGAATTGAAAACCGCTGGTCTTGTGATTGCCATTGCCTTGGTGATCCAAGGGGGATTCGAAATCTAAGCTCGTCTATCTTCTCGTTAGTCAACCTTTTAATCTTTCTGTCTTTTATTTTCCTGCTTTATTAGATTAGAAGTCGTGGAACTCACACCACGCACAACCTGTTTAAACCTGAGTAATTTGCCAACATATTTGAGTAGACAAGAAGAAGAGACCTCGAGTAGAATACGATCTAGTCTACCTTGGTAGGTTAGTTATTTGAAGCACGCCAAAAGCGTGTCATCAACGGCAAAAACCTGTGCTATTACAAAAACACTAGAAAACCATCAAATAGACCCGAAACGGGCCAAAGTAACCAAAATGGCACGAGATAGAGCAGTTGAGTGAATATTCGTGATTTTGCCCTAAAAACCATGTCTTAAGCCAAGAAATGTTGCTTAAATGAGGCTGATAATCACGTCAAATCGAGTGTCATCACACATGGAAAAGGTTGGCGCTCCCACCAACTCTCCATCGGCGTCTGTCTATGTCGCTGATTGTGAATGGTGTGGGGTATGTGCTCATAATGGAGGAAGTTGTCAGAATTTTGGTAAAACAGATGTCTGGTCTATAGATGAAGTGAATTTTATTGGTCAAAGCTTCACCAACAATTAAAGAAGCTACTCTGACTACCGTCAGTTCAGACAACCTCAACAACAACAATAAGGGAGTTTCCAAGAGCGTCCTCCTTACAACTCCAGAGCCAACCAGAGCCAGAATCAGTACTCGAGCAATAATTATCAAGGCCCTCCTAGATTCACCAGAGGATAGCAGCCTCAGAGATATGCGTCGGGGAACACTAGGGATAGCGAGATAGACAAGAAGCTTGACCTAATTATGACAAGGCTCGACGACCGCAATGAGAATTTCAAAAATCAAGCCGCCTTGAACCAAGACCAAATGGCTAAAGTCAGAGAATAGAAGATCAGATCAATAGCATCGCCAGCCTCCTCGCTAGTAGCGCTCTCTTTGGTCAACATCCAAGCCAGACAGATCCTAACCCACATAATAAACATGTTAAAGCCATCTCTATTAGAAGTGGTAAGCAGCTAGTTGGTCCTACAGCTCCTGATCCGGTCATGGTTCTCGATGCTATAGCCATTGACATGCCAGAGATTGAAGAAGAGGATGACAAAGAAGAAGAGGAGGTGACTGCCCCGCCCCACCGACAAAGACGGCTTCTACACCACCGCTTGCTCCCTACATGCCTAAGGTTCCTTATCCAAAAGCCTCGCTTAACAAATCCAAGGATCACGACACTCAATACAAGAGGTGGTTCTCAATCTTGAAGAATGCAAAAGTCAGAATTCTAGTTACCAATGTTGTCCAGATGATACCACAGGTTGGAAAAGTTATGAAGGATCTGGCGAAGAACAAGAAGAAAGAAGAGGCATCTTCCCTCTCCCTCAATGAAGAATGCTCTGCTACTCATTGCTAGACGCCACCTATACCTCCCCCAGCTAAGTGGTCTGATCCTTGTTCTTTTACATTCCCTTGCATTATTAATGGAATTGAAATCGAGCGTAGCTTAGTTGACTTAGCTGCATCTATTAATGTCATGCCTATGTGCTTATATGAAAAATTGAACCTAGGAGAATTAAAACCAATTAGCATGCAATTAGTATTTGCTGATAGATCTATGAAAGCACCTAGGGGATTAGTCAAAGATGTGGTTGTTCGATGTGGTCCGTTCACCTTCCTAGCTGATTTTGTCGTCATGGATACTCGAGAGGAGGATGTTACTCTTCTCCTAGGCTGAACTTTTATGGCAACATGCGACATGACAATTAATGTCCCAAACGGCTCGTTGAAATTAAGGGTTGGAAAGGATAACGTAACATTCCGTCTCAAGGACGGTATGAAGTACATTCCTAAGCGAGAGGCGCATTGCTCGTCTGTTGATATTGTGGAGTTGGCCTCGGCCAACACTGTTACTAATGAAATTTCAAGTGCTTCTCCCAAGATTTCTATGACATGTGATGAACAGATCATCAAACCGAAGAATGAACCTCTGACACATAAGCCAAGGAAGAAGGAGGAGCCGAAGGTATCCATCACTGAATCGCCACGAGCTAAAGACCCCGGTGAAGTGAAAAAGGAGAATAAAGTGAAGACTAAGGTGGTTTGGAAGCCAATTGCTCCGCCAACTTCTACCAAGCCACTAGAGAAGGATACACCTTCGAGAGACCTTTTCGGGCCATTTGAAGTCACTGGACACCTTCCCGATGGACGAACCCAATTGACTCATATCAATGGGAAGCGCTTCTTACTTACGGAAGGTACACCAAAGTTTTACTTCATCGACTTCGATGCGAGCGTCAAGGAAATTCTGAGTTGGGACACATCTTGATTCCCATCCAAGTATCGTCTCGCTCAGTGACGTTAAGCAAGAGCGCTTCGTGGGAGGCAACCAACAGCGAGAGTCCGTTATAAATTTTGTTGAGTTAGTTTTTCATCGTTCGAGTTGGGTTCGGGGAGCCAAAGTGTCAGTTTTAGTTTTTGTCTATTTTATTTTCTGTCAGGTCAAAACTTCTCGCCGAATAGTTAAACATTCCCGGCGAGATTGTGTTCTTTGAGTCAGTTATTTCTGTTCTGTTTTTAAAGAAGTTTTCGTCGAGAACTTTCAAAAAAATTTCGGCGAGAAGTTTAGTCTGTCTGAGTCATTTTTTCTTGTCAAAGTTTTCAAACCCTTTTCATAGAATTTTTCGCTGAGAACTTCAACAATTCTCGGCGAGAACTTTAGTTCTGTCAGAAAAACTTCCGAAAACTTTCAAAAATAGTGCCTAAACTTTTTCAAAATTTCCCCTAACCTTCTTCGCTTCAACTTTTATTCTGTGTGGATTAGGGACACTTGTCCCGGTATTCTTTTGATCTTTTTGTTGTTTTTGTTTTGTAGGAACTTGGGTAGCTACTTCGCTCTACTCCGAATGCTCCATGTTCATCCCCTACATCGACCATCGCATTACAGGTTCTTCTTATGTCTCTACTCTAGTTTAGTCCTGTGAGGACACAGAATGGTTTAAGTGTGGGGTAGGATGCTAGAATCTTTGCATGATCTTGGTTGTTTTTTGTGATTCTGTGGTTCATTTTGAATTCCTCTAGCATATAATTACTCAGTTCTTGACTTTTGATGTTAAATTGACATAAATTTTTCACAATGACGTCTAGACTGTTCCAATTAGAACCTATAACCAGCATGTCCACACTTATATTAAATGAGTCTAGGTCAGAACAGATAATAAATCACTCTTGTAGTTGAAACTTGAATTAATTGAATTGATTGGCTTGCTAATAACAAAGCTCGATAACACAGTTCTAAGATGACAAATGCTAGATTCCCCCATGTTTTTCACTCCATATTTGATCACATGTGATTGTGGCTTGAGATTAGGCGGAAATCCAATTCGAAATCTTATGTAAAAAGTTATAACTAGCTAGGATCAAGTGGCTAAATGATTAAATCAAGTTTTGAGTTGTGAAATCAAATCAAGTGAAGTGTTCAGGCTGAGCACTAGCATAGGCACAAATACTGTGAGCTAGGCAGGTCCAACCCCTAAGTGAAGTGTTCGATATCGAGCACTAGTATGCAGTAAATAAATGGAGAAAGTTTGAATCTTGAAAAAATTGTTGTTTAAATCGGTCCTAGCTAGAACATGTAACGTACAGGTCTAGAAGCGGATAAAGTCGAGTCGATAGCCACGTCACTTTTCCTACCTCCACCTAATCTGCATCATGGCTAGAGCTTAAGACTTTTTTATTAGAATTGGTGTTATCGTAGGCGGGTAATTATGACTAATTGTTTTGCAAGAAACGTGCTTTGATAAAACTACTACTTGAAGTGTGCAAAAAATAATGAGATCAAAAACTTGTTTGGTTGATGTTCTTGCATGTGTAGGTCACTTTTTCTACGTGGAACAGTCTAAACCAAATCGTTAGAAATTGAATCTCAATTTAATCTATCATGTCATTTGTGAACTTAAGTGTGTTCTAATTCAGTTTGCTTGAGGACAAGCAAAAGCTTAAGTGGGAGGTATTTGATGACACTAGATTTGACGTGATTATCAGCCTCATTTAAGTGACATTTCTTTGCTTGAAACACGGGTTTAGGGGTAGATTAACGTGTATTCACTCAATTGCTCTATTTCCTACCGATTTGGTTACTTTGGCCCTTTTTGGTCTATTTGATGTGTTTTCTAGTGTCTCCATGAGTACACGGGTTTTTTCCATCTATTAAGTAGCCTCATACGTGTTCGGGAAGCAAGGAAGCCTCAAGGAATGACCTGAAATCGAAGGCAGAAATCAAACCGAGTGAAGAAGTACAAACCTCCTTGCTCAGCACCAAGTTCTCGGCGAGAACTCTCATTGTTCTCACCGAGAATTCCTTCAATAACACAGGAGAATCCTCGTCAAAAAGTCATCAGCTGTCTGTGAAGAAGTTCTCGACGAGAACTTCCAAAGTTCTCGCCGAAAACAATTGAAGGAATACAAGCAGAATTCACGTCGAGAAAATAGAGTTGATTTTAACTAAAGTTCTCGGCGAGAACTTTTATAGTTCTCGCCGAGAAATATCCTCTTTTCCGTGGCAGAGAAGGAAAACCTAACCTATCCTATAAAAGCAAAGCAGTGCCATTCAGAAAGGGGGATCCAACAATTATTCATTCTACACACTCGATTAGACTTTTACAGTCGCCACGACTGCAGAGTCGATAGATAGAGTTTAGAGAGCATCCTCGGAGTTCCCGGAGAGATCGTGACACCATCTATCCACCTTGGAGTGCTTGGTGCTAGGTGTTGAAGATCGCTGGAGATCGAAGCTTCATGGGAGTCGCCAGAAGTCAGTCGCCATAATTAGGTTTTTTAGGTCCTATCTGTTATTCCTTTGTATGATGATCTCCTTTGTTGCCTTTGATTCTCTTGTATTGAATATGAGTAGCTAAACTCGTAGATCTTATATTAGATGAACCCTAAGTGACCCGCGGCTTTAAAGAGATCACGGATCAGAGGTAATTAGATTTAGATTAAGATAGTTTCTCTTGCATGTTTGGTTTGTTCTTCATTGCTTGTGTTTCTTTTCTAGCTTGATCACCTAAATTAGTTTCTTGTTAAGCTGAGGATAGTAGCGAACGTTCGCCTCACTTTAAAATACCAAATCAAAAATTAATCTATTCAATGGAGTGTGCCTTTTGTAGGAACCATTTAGGATTAATCCACTGCTAGAGTAACTCATAAATCATTAGTAATCGCGCCAGTTAGTTTTCCGTTGTAGAAGTGAACACACGGGCGGTTAAATAATCTTGGTAGTTAGATCAAATAGAGTGAACATTAGCCGAACTTAAACCTAAGGGTCATGAGTTTTGGTGGTGTCTAAGAACTGAATGAATCGGGATTGAAAACTACTGGTCTTGTGATCGCCAATGCTCTGGTGAACTTAGGGGGATTCGAGTCTAAGCTTGTCTGCGTCTTGTTAAGTCAAGCAACCTTTCATTCTGTCTTTTGTTTTCATTTCAATTTTCTTGCTTCATACTTTAGAAGTCGTGGAACTCACACCACGCACAACTTGTTTAAGGCTGAATAGATTTCCAGCTTCTTTGAGTAGTCAATTAGAGGAAACCTCGAGAAATTCGATCTATTCTACTTCTGTAGGCTAGTTATTTGACAACACGCGAAAATGTGTCCATCAATCTTCAATCTTCGTCTTGAGTTTCCATGATGTTGGGGATGAAGGATGATGATTGAAGAATGACTTTAGGGCTCCAGGGTGGATTCCAAATGCTGGAAAACACCCTTGTTCATTAAAACCGAGCTGAGGAGTGAAGAAGATCATGTGTGAAAAAAACTGCCAAATTTGTTCTTTAATAGACCTAGCACGACGCGATGGCGGCACACGCCAAAAGACTTTCGGCATGCGCGCTGGACCCACTGGATGTAGGGTTAACACAAGGCTTAACGAAGGCTAACATAGTGCGTTATAAGCTCGGCACGCGCGACACTCATGTGCCGCTCGGCCGTCACTTCAATTAAACTTTGCTATCTTGAGCTTCCAGATTCCGAACTAATCACCATTTGAACCCATGGCTCCGTGCTTCCGAATTCTGTCAAGGAATGACCTGAAAAGTAATAAAAATACATATAGAAACGTGAAAATAAACTGCAAGGATGACAAGAGACTATTTAAGACTAATTAACAAAATTAAGTACAAAACCACTTATTAGTGAATAGGGTATTATGTTTGACCACATAATTCAAAAACCAATAATCTTCCAAGTAGTAGAAAATGGACTAGATTTGGTTGAACTAGTGACTAACCGACTTCGAAATTGGCAAGACAATACAACAACCTTAACACTTAATCTAGGACGTAACCAGACACTTGTTAGGTAAAAAAAAGACTTGGCCGATTACTCATCCTGCGCGAAGGGGGTGATACTCTCCCAACTCACCTATTTATCTTTGATTTTACGCTTTGTCACCCCCACTGATATTTCCTCATCTCACCTATTTTCGAAAATTTAATTTTTTTGTGAACTTTTTTCTTTCCTAATGGTAGGTGTGGTCACGAATCTGATAAGGTATGTAGCAACATAGGCCTTTTTGGACACTATGTTATCTTAGACCTTGACCCATACCAGGATGGGATGAGAAGGAGAATGCCAGACTGAGAATTCCCTTTGGGACTGAGAAATGAGTGGGTGATGGGGAGGAAAACCTCCTTCAACAATGATACCTGCCTTTTGGCTAGGGTGGTATTCCCGCGAGTCTCTTGGTCTGGCTTACTTAGTTCTAAGAGAGGTGTTCAAATTGGTAGGACACAAACACACACACACTTCACAATCACAACACAAGACAAGGCATGCTTAAGTTGTAACGAACTAACTCAAGCACGGGCTCATAGATCATGGAAGTAGGGGTTGACAACAAGTTGTTCAAAGCGCGCACAAAGACAAAACACAGGATGGATGAAATGGGAGAGAGATAAGGGTCAAGCAAGTTTCCCCTTTCGAGTTCATAAATCATGATCACACAACTTTGGACAAAATAGTTCTGAAAATCTAGATAAGATCTTTGAACTTAACATCGACATGAATCCTAAGCTCATGGGTCAAGACATTTAGGACTCAGCATTAACCACTAATCAAAAGGGCATTGGTTACCATTTACAATGATCAACTAGAATGCGCACAAGGTGTTCGATGAAATGATTTTGGGTCTTCAAACCTAAAAAGTCATAGGTAACATGCTCTCTTTCGAGTTATTATGCAACTATGATCATCCCTATGATAGCAATGAAAGTAAATACTCATGAATCAAGGCATCACCAAGTCAAACAACGACCCTAATCATGCATCTATGTCAAAGATACAAGAAATAGGAGATGAAGAACACATAGGTCTGAATCACATCTGAACTTGAATTAAACCGAAACAAATCCAAAGAATGAGAGTGTAATCAATCATCAACCCCCCTAAGGTTTCACTCACTAAACCCTAGGGGGTTTAGTTACAGCAATACATAGTGGAGATCTGAGAAATACGACCTAAAAAAGAAAGATGAAAAGCTCCACTGATTTCTTCGTGTCCGGATGATTCTAGATCTTCGTCTACTATTTCTATTATGTGGTGTAACATCCCAACCATTTCTGACAAGATATTTTCCGCTATGGGCCTAATCCCTCACTGATTTATTTTTGGGTGTTGGTGGGATTTGAACCCATGATCTCCTCCTCTCAAGATCAAAGCCCCACCACTACACCCCAAAGCGCGTCATATTAGTTAAGGTTGAATTATTCCACATAGCCCAAGGAACTCCCCCGTTCTTTGTCGATGTGGGATTTGCATAGGATATCACATACACCCCCTCAACGACTCAACATCCTCATTGAGGTTTGCCCCACCATCGTTCAAGAGGGACGCGAAGACGCTCTAATACCACTTGTAACATCCCAACCTTTTCTGACAAGATATTGTCCGCTTTGGGCCCAACCCTCACGGATTTTTTTGGGTGGTTTATGGGATTCGAACCCATGACATCCTCCTCTCAAGATGAAGCCCCCACCACTACATCCCAAAATTCATCATGTTAGTTAAGGTTAGACAATTTCCACATAGAACATTGATCTCCCCCATGCTTTGTCGATGTGGGATTTTGCCTATGATGTCACATACACCCCCCTCAGGGACTCAACGTACTCATTGAGGTTTTCCCCACCATCGTTCAAGAGGAACGGGAAGAGGCTCTGATACCACTTGTAACATCTCAACCTTTTCTAACAACATATTATACATTTTAGGCCCAGCCCTCACGTATTTATTTTTGGGTGTTGGTGGGATTCGAACCCATGAACTCCTCTTCTCAAGATCAAAACTCCACCACTACACCCCAAAGCGCGTCATGTTAGTTAAGGTTGAATTATTCCATATAGCCCAAGGATCTGCCCCGTGCTTTGTCGATGTGGGATTTTCCTAGGATGTCACAAGTTGCATATGAGTTAGCATTGCCGAGAGAGCTTGATCGTATTCATAATTTGTTCCATGTCAGTGTACTCAGAAAGTACATTGGAAAGCCTGCTCAAGTAAGGCCTGATGAGGTGGATCTAGTTGTGGATCTCACTTCTGTGCAAGTGCGAGTTCATATTGTGGATCATCAGTTCCACCAGTTCAGATAGCTCAGGAGTAAGCGCATACTGATGGTCAATGCACTACTTGGTTAAGAGGGAGGAGAGGTTTAATTCGGTTTCAAAATGAAACTTGTTACAAGGGGGGGGGGGAGAGTTGTAATGTCCTGTTATCAGTTAGCCATCTGAAATCTTGTAGTTTAGAATTGTGTTGAATTTCTAAAATTGTAGTAGTTGCTGCTAATGCACGGCTGATGAACACAACCGGCATTGTGCTAAGTCCTACGGTCATTGTCATGCAATGACAATGGGCATTGTGATCAATGCAATGGTCGTTAGCTAGACTCAAAGTTAGGGTCTTCAGATCATCAAGGGAGTGTAAGGGAAGGTTAAGAGATTGATCTAGATCAATCGTCCAAGCTCGGATTCAGGTAAACCCTCTCCATTTTAACATATTCAGCTTTATTAGTTAGGGCTCTGCAGGTTGGCTCCGAGTAGTAGTGTGGTTGGTAAGGCTCATCTTTACCCCACCATTGATTGCCTCCACTATAGTCCTGCATGAATACACACAAACAAGAACTACCAGAGTAAATGTGGCTTCATGACCAGAAGAAAAGAGAACAAGGAAACAATCAAGAAAAAATAAATAAAATGAACAAAAATCTAAAAAACACTGTAAAGTAAAGGGGTGGAGCATAGTTGCTCAAAACTTTCAAACTGAAACAAAAGAGTCCCCCGCAACGGTGCCAAAATTTGATCGGAGGAAAACCTCTCCTAGAAGATATATAGCTTTTGCTAGGGTCGTATTCTCATAGGGTTCCTTCCTTCGGCTTACTTGTTAGGAGAGAGGTGCTCAGGGGGGTTGAGTTGTAGATTCCTCGAAGGTCAATGATAGCTGTAAAACAGGGTATCAAATACTATCGTACTAAAGTAGGATAGATCGAATTCCAAGAGTTTCTTCAAATTGTTTACTCAAATAAGCTGGCAAAAATTCGGGTTTAAAATCAAGTTGCGTGGTGTGAGTTCCACGACTTCTAATCTATTAAGCACGGGAAAATTGAAATTAAATTAAGAAACAGGTTGATTGATTTGGTTTATTCAATTAAAGATACGATAGCTTAGACTCGAATTCTCCTAAGATTACCAAGACATTGGCGATCACATAACCAACAACTTTTCAATCCTAATTCATTCAGTTCTTAGACACCATCATAGCTCCTTACCCTTAGGTCTAAGTCCGCAAACGTTCGCTCTATCGGAACTAACTACCAAGATTAATTAACCGTTTGTGCGTTCACTTCTGCAACAGATAACTAACTGGTGCATCTAATTGATTTTAGTGAGCTGTTCTAGAAATGGATTAACCCTAAACGGTTCCTACGAAAGGCATAATCCATTGAATAGGTTAATTAATTGATTTAAGGTTCTAAAACAAGGCGGACGTTCGCCATCTATCCTTATTTTAACAAGAATCTAATCAAGGTGAAAAGAGACACAAATTAAGAACAAACCAATTATGAATAAGAAATTGTCTGAATTAGAATCTAATTAGCGCCGATTCGTGACCGTTTTAAAGCCCCGGGTCACTTAGGATTCATCTAATCTAATCTATAATAATTTAGCTACTCATGTCTGACAACTATACAAGAATTCATCTTAAAACGAAGGAAGAGCTAAAGGAATATGAAAAAGCTAAATTCGAATAATTCCATGAAGCTCCGATCACGAGAATCTTCAATTCCTCGCTCCGAGCTTCTTCCGTGATGGATTCATGGCGTAAGGATCTCTACGATTAATCCAAAATAAGCTCTCAACTCTCTTTAGGTCATGGAAAAATCTCCCAATCAAATAATAATGAATAATGCCTCTTTTGGGGTTTAAATACCCAAAATACGTCCAAATCCGGAAAACACGGAAAAAGTAATTTCACCTTCTTATTTTGGCAATTTCTGCTTCGTCCGAACTCTGAATTGGTCCCTGTTCGAAGCGCTGGAGTCGTGAGAGAGTCCTCTACAATGTGGTAACATAGAGAAAAAAATAAAAAACAAGGTAAAAATAGCCAAAATATGGACAATGTACACACTTGGAGCCGAGAATCGCATAGTTAACACATTTACAACAAATACTCATCATAATTGCATCAATGGGTGTAAAATGTAGTTTAATATGGGAAGATAAACAATATAAATTTAGTGTGATCAAATCTGATATGCACCGTTGCAACCGTGGGCATACGAGCCTTGAACACCACAAGCTGATCCTCCTAGCAACGTGTAGAACCTATGGAACCGGGGAGGATTATGACTTTGATCCACTAGCTATAAAGGAGCTAGGAACCACAAGTATCAAGTCGATGGCGCCACTTCAAGAGATGGATGCTCTTGATGATAAGTCAAACCTTAAGCGATGCAACAACGAGCAAAGGCTTGAAGGGAATAGAAAAAAGTTATGAAAAAGGGGGTTTATTTAATTCAAGTTGTGTTTACAAGGCTGGCCAGCGGCCATAATTTATAGGAGGATTTAGGGAACAAGCTCTCCTAATCCTCCTAAATAACTACTTCCTAAACGAGATGAAAATAAACTAAACTCCTAAAAAGGACTAAAATATCTACTTATCTGAAACTAGAAGGGAAACATAACTAAAAATCCTCAAGAGTTGATGACACTCGATTTGACGTGATTATCAGCCTCATTTAAGCGACATCTCCTTGCTTAAGACATGCTTTTTAGGGTAGAATAGCGAATATTCTCTCAACTGCTCTATCTCGTGCCATTTGTGTTACTTTGGCCCGTTTCGGGTCTATTTGATGGTTTTCTAGTGTTTTCATTATAGCACAGGTTTTTGCCATCAAATAAAGTAGCCAAGGACGTGTCTAAGGCATTGGAACCTCGAGGAACCGCACCAGAAGCGATCTAAGGAGTCAATCAAGTCAACTCAAATCCTGCCCCGATTTACACTGCAGTTTTCGGTGAAAACTCCCCAGGTTTTCGGCGAAAACTCATGAAGAAATCGACAGAGCTTAAAAAGAGAAGTTTTCGGCGAAAAGACAGAGTTCTCCGCGAAAACTCCAAATCCGAAAATCACAGGAGAATCTGCCGACGGAAGCCTTCATTTACACTCAAGTTTTCGGTGAAAACTCAGCAAGTTTTCGGCGAAAACTCCAGGCAAAATTCGGCGATTCTAGGGATAAGTATAAATACTTAACCGGCGGCCCAAGAAGGAATATAGCTCATAATACATCATAATTTCAGAATTCTCACGAGTTCTAGAGCAGAGTTTGAAGAGCCAGGAAGAGATCGTGATGCCATCCCTTCACCTCGGAGACTCGGAGCTAGGATTGAAGATTACCGGAGAGCAAAGCTTTGCTAGAGTCGTCTTAATTAGGTTTTACAGTTTCTATCTGTTCTATCTTTTGATGATGAACTCTGTTTCTACCTTTGATTCTTTTGTTATGAACATGAGTAGCTAAACTCGTAAAGCTTAGACTAGATGAACCCTAAGTGACCCAGGGCTTTAAAGCGGTCACGGATCGGCGGTGATTAGATTCAAAGTTCAATCAGTTTCTCTTTCATGTTTGATTTTTTCTTCGTTGTTTATGTTTCTTATCTGGATTGATCACCTAGATTAGATTCTTGTTAAGCTAAGGATAGAAGCGAACTCTCGCCTTACTTTAAAACATCAAATCGAACAATTAACATATTCATTGGAGTGTGCCTTTCGTAGCAACCAGTTAGGGTTAATCCACTGCAAGAGTGACTCATAAATCGTTAGTAATTCCACCAGTCAGTTTAGTCATTGCAAGAGGCGACCGTACCCGGGCGACTAAATAATCTTGGTAGCTAAATCGGATAGAGCGAACGTTCACCAGTCTTAAACCTAAGGGTCAGGAGTTATGGTGGTGTCTTAGAATTGATTGAACGAGAATTGAAATCCGCTGATCTGTTGATTGCCAATGCTCTAGTGAAATAAGGGGGATTCGAAGTCTAAGCTTGTCTGTCGTCGTTGTTAAGTCAACCCAATCGTTCAGTCTGTCTTTCAGTTTTAGTTTTTTTTTTTAATTTCATTGCATTTTCTAGAAGTCGTGAAACTCACACCACGCACAAAGTGTTAAACTTGAGTAATCTGCCAACATATTTGAGTAGACAATATTAGAAGACCCGTGGAATACGATCTACCTTAGCTTCCAGCTTGGTAGTTATTTGATACCCTGTTCTGCAGTACATCAAGAGTCTTGTAAAATAAGAAATAAACCGCGATTAGTAAACCGGCAAAACTGGAGAAACCCTAGGTCGGGCAGAAATCCGAATCCGGCTCAGATTTGTAATGGTTGGGCGTGTGTAGGCCGGATCCTGACCTAGATTATGTTCCTCCGCGTGTCCCCGTCCTAGGGGGACTTGGAGACACGGTCCTCAGTCCGTGGCATCAGGTATTCCTTGTCTAGAGAGGAATCCTGAGCTCGATTGGCTTGCATCTTTGGGCCCGGATCGTGTATGAGCTGGTCTTCATGTGGCTCCTACTTTAAATCTCCTCCAAATTCAGCTTCGTTTGTTGGAGGTGGATCCTGGGCTTCAAGGCATCCATGGCCCTTGGAATTTCCCAAAAGGCCTGAGCCAAACGTTGGATCATCCCAGATCGCTCTGGCATTGTGCTCGGACTCGGGCTGCACATGGGGCAGGCTTATCTCTCGGCCTGTGGCAAATCTGGCCAGGCCTTCAAATTTCTACCTCGGCCAGTCCCTCTGTAATGCTTCTAGGGGGTCTTCAAACACTAGTGTAGGCTTGGGGGTCGGAGAATCTGTCTGGGGGCCTAGTCCTGGTGCTAGTACTTGTCCGGGCCTGTGGCGAGGCTTGGCTCCAAGCTCCTGGTCTTTCTGGCCAAGCTTTCCTCCTTCTTCCTTCGTCGTTCCTCCATAAAATGCTTTTAGGGGATCCCAGGGCTTGTCCTTGACCTCCTGGCTCGTGTCCTTCGATCTAGGGCCTATAGGTGGCCCTCGGCTCGGCCCAAGGCCTTAGCCAGCATCAGTGTCTGGCGTGGCCTGACTGATATCCTGGCTTGCCTAGCTGTTGGGGGGCCTCAGTCTGTATTTAGTCACGTAACTTGGCTTGAGGAACCCTTGTAGGGCCCGGTTGTGAGCCGCCTCGGCGCTAGGCGTTTCTTATAGGGCCATAGGCTTCGGTATCTGGCTAGGGACCCTGGTGGGGTGTAGGAATAGATGTTGGCACCGGGGCATGTAGGTAGGATCACATCAAAATCACCCCACACTTAAGCTTTTGCTTGTCCTCAAGCAAATCAAATTTAGAAACACACTCAAATTCACATATGATGAGACTAATTAAATCGAAGTTCAATTTCTAACAATTCAGCTTACACTATCACACTTAGAAAACGTAACCTACACATGCAAGAACATCAACCAAACAAATCTAAGTTTCACTATCCTATTCACACTTCAAGTAGTAGTTTATTAAAACACGTTTCTTGCCAATAATAATTAATTCACAAATTACCCGACTACGACAACACCAACTTTAATTAAAAGGTCTTAAGCTCGGGTCATGATGCAGATTAGGTGTAGGTAGGGAAATATTTGGAAAATAATGGTTAAAAGTGACGTGGCTATCGACTCAACTTCATCCGCTTCTAATAGACTTGTACGTTACATATTCTAGCTAGGACCGATTTGAACAATAATTTCTTTCAAGATTTTTTATTTCTTCTATTTATTACTACATACTAGTGCTCAACCGAACACTTCGCTTAGGTGTCGGACCTACCTAGCTCACAGCTTCTATGCTTATGCTAGTGCTCAACCCGAACACTTCACTTAGGTGTCGGGCTTGCCTAGCTTTATTTTCACCACTTAATCCAATTAAAATTAATTGCTAACTTCACAAATTTTAAAATTCAGCTAATTGGTTTGAAAATTTAGTAACTTGATCCTAGCTAGTTATAACTTTTACATAAGATATCGAATTGGATTTTCGTCTAATCTCAAGCCACAATCACAAGGGATCAAATGGGTAATGAACAACATGGGGGGAGTTAAAAATCGTGTATAAACCCACAAACAGGCCAAAGCTCAATGGGGTTATCCTAAAGGAAAACAACGCGAGTAGGCTTTTTTTGGCTGAAAGTGGTGAAATTCTAAGTGCCTTTCTCATCTTAGGGCGTGTTATCGAGCAGTTTTAAAAAAAATATATCAAACCAATCAATTAAATTAATTCAAATTTCAACTACAAGAGTGATCTAGTATCTGTTTTGACCTAGACTCATTTAATATCAATGCAAACACGCTAGTTAGAGGTTCTAAGTGGAACAGTCTAAGCGTCAATGTGAGAAATTGAAGTCAATTTAAAATTGCAAGTCAAAAATAGAGCATATTTCAATAAGAGAAATCCCATAAAAACCACATATCCCTCCAATAGATAAATCCCACCCCACGCTTAAATCAGACATTGTCCTCAATGGACCACATAAAAAGAGAAGAAAAGTGTATACGGGTACCGAAAAGTGAGCGTGAGGGCGCCGGAGATAGCATGAGCGAGACACTAGAGACATAATCCTGAATAGAATTTACAGAGAATCTGAAGTTGATAACCTGAAAGCATAGGAGGATAGGATTCATCACATGATTAGATCATCTGGAATACAAAATATCCACTGACTCGATCAATACCAAAGTTGAACAAAGACTCAAAACAAACAAAATGACACAAATAAAAGTACAGAGTTTTGGATGATAAGAAAAAATAAAGAAGAATCCTGAAAACACTGGGGTGATTGGAAAATCCTCAATATCTTCCCAATCAATGCGACTAATCACTATGGCAGCCTTCCTCTGGATAAGAAATCACGATGCTTGATCCTCTACTCGAAATCTAGGTAGCTTCCTCACCTTGAGTTCGTCCTTTCGCGCTTGGTCTTCAGGTCTTTCCATCCTGAAAAGAATAACACACTAAATGCCAAGTTTAGCATATTAACAAGACGAGATAGTGCACACAATACAAATCATACACTACAACAAAATGGAGTATTAGTGGCGGTTATTTTCCACAATTGTGGAGGTTATAACCGCCACAGTTGTATTAACTGTGGCGGTTGCACAACCACCACAATTGTGGAGAAAAACCGCCACAAAAGTGTCCGACACAAACGAGCAAAAGTGGCGGTCAGGAACCGCCACAAATACAGTACACTGGCGGTTGTATTGTGGTAGTTATAACCGCCACAATTGTTATTAAATTACTGGCGGTTACAACCGTCACAAGTTTATTTTATGACGGTTCTGGGCAGCTGATGCACACTAAAATTGGCGGTTCTGGACAGCTACATTGGGGGTTATAACCGCCAATGTTGCTATTAATTTTGCAGTTTTTTGCTGCAAATTCATCTCACCAATTCGTCCATTAAATGGCACCTGCAAGTCAGATCAGCTCAGATAAACTACTACTAACACCACAGAATGCAAGTACCAAATCAACATTTAATTAATATCATCATCATCATCCAAATGTACCATTACACAATTTAACTATGATCATCATCATCTGAAGCTCAAATTAACACACTAGAATGCAAGTACCATATAACATACTAGACAATATAGTGAGATACAAGTAACATATCACCTCCTAACTATCATCATCCGAAGTTGAATTGTCATAGTAGGGGATCAATTCATCATCATCATCATTACCCTGACCAACTTTTTCGCCCTCCTCACCTACAACGTCGTCGTCCTCCTCCTCATCATCATCATCGGCACTTCCAAGCTCCTCATCATCGTCACTTCCAAGCTCCTCATCATCGTCATTACTCGCAACAACTTTACCTTTACCGGCAATTGTAGAGCTACCTCCATGCCTATCCAAGGGTGTAACTATGTAATCATCAGGATTGTCATAATCACCCGATCCAGTATCATCTCCACTCACCTGCAGAAAGTAAAATAGTATCATAAAAAAACTTAATAATATCAAGTTATCTCGACTAACTAAGATACTTATATATAAAATCAAGTTATCAAGATTACCTTTCTCATTTTCTCAGTTGATGAAGAACCTTTCTTCTAACCCTTCAATTTAGCCAAGAACCTCTTGAATTTTCCTTCCATTTTCTTCCCGATATTCTCCTCCGCTTCCTTGACTTTACGATCGATTTCAGCTTGCATCCTCTCCGCGCACGCTCGATCCATCTCCTCTCTCACACGCGCAATCGTAGAGGCATCAACATTATGTTGAGTTGGAGCCATTGATTGTGCAGAAGAACCAGAAGCAGCTTGAAACTACAAATGGATTTCATCAATAATGTAATCACTATATGAACTAATAATGCATATATTAGACGAGATTCTTACCACTCGTGGGTAATAGCCAAAACTCTTTCCACGTACTCTTCCAGAGTGCTCTCCTCCATATGCAGCATCTAACGTTATGTGCGCCAAATCCAAAGAGTCACCAGGTCCATGTTACTTAGGAATTTCTGGCTGGTCCTCATAATGTTGAATCAATCGCTACAAAAGCAAGAAAAACATTTCAAAACCAACCACTTTAGTAGCAATCTAATTACTTCATAAAGATAAGTACCGCTAACTCTGCAACATCAGAGGAGAATGTTCCATCTGCTAATCTGTGTGCATGCAGCCAAATGAAACCTCGGGATGGCGTATACCCAAGCTCAGCCGTCAATTGTGCTTGCATTGTATTATATGGTCTAGCCCCTCCCCTGTTTTTTCTAACTTGCTTTGCTTTGTTGGCTTTATTTTTCGCCACAATTTCCTATTAATTCAAAACAAATATGTTGTTAATTCCAACTAACAAACATGCAACAAGATGGATAGGAATTCACTTACTCTTCTCCGGGCTTCTCCGCGTATGGATAGGAATTCACACCAATCAAGGTTGCTAGCTCCTCTTGGGCCTAATGATGAGAGCAAACTCCTATCAACACGCCCATCTGCGCCTGTTGCTCTCTCGACCGCTTCATTGTATGCCAAATTTCTTTTTCTTGACCAAGCTCTACCCATTTGTTTCACGATGTAACTCTTAAGAGGCAACAAATCATGGGCATGATAGCAAACTTTGGCCGATTACATTCAAACAAGAGGTTAGTAACAATACACATATACCATCAACTACAACAACAAATTATGAAAATTATTACCTCAAACATATTTCTCCATACAAGAGCTTTATACGGCTTCAACCCGTGATCTCTCCACTCAACGAATCTAAGGGGCAGTGCAGTGAAGTCGCCAGCAATAATACCAATGTACCGTATGAGAAACTCATATGTATGGCCTCCCTCTGGAAGTACTCCATCAAATAATCGCACCACTACTCTCAAGTTTGGCCCCAACGTTGCTTCTGCCTCTTTCACCTTCAAACCCATAACTTTCAAGTTTCCACTAGCATCTGAAATTTTTGAATGTACATGGGTTGAAGAACACAACTCTTAACATTTTAACATTACAAGTAAGATAGAAGAAACTTACCTACAACCTCACAATTCCATTTCCCAGATTCCACAATATCAACCAATTTGCCATAGTAATACATATCACTACGAATGGGATTTGTGTCTCCTGCACTTGACACACTAGCGATGTCAAAGGTTCCACAAACTCCACTATTTTGTGTTTTCCTTAACTGCTCACGGTCCAATGTACGGAAATGGAGACCGTTGATGTCATACATAGTATACCGTTTGGCTTCCCACTTTGGACCTCGAGCTAGCATCACCATATCAGGATGATCATACCCTTCAACAGCCTTATCAATTCGATCCTTAAACCATTCGGGAAATGAAAGGTGAACTTCTTTGTCGATATCAGTTGCCGTCTTCTTTCTTCCCTTGTATTTTCTCCTTAATTCTTGTTTATACTCCCTGCACATTTAGTATTTAATGAGTTCACCTAAATGAAGATGGTGTTTCATGCACAAATAGTACACAAAATCTACTTACTGAATGTAAGGTTCCACCAACAGGAAATTCACCAACACATGGCGATGAGCTTGTAACATTTCCATTTGCGAGAGAGTGAATTCTTTCTCACCAGCAATTGGTGTCCCAACAGAGAAAATCACCTCTGAATCACCATTCGGGTCGTCCGGAGCTTCTGAAACGCGCTTATCCCAATTGAATCGTGTTTCAACATTATCATCGAGATAAGCAGATGGAAATGTGAAAAGTTCTTCAGCAATCCAGCTCTTCGCAATAGAACCCTCAGGGTGTGCTTTATTCCCAACCATTGATTTAAGTTTTCCCAAAAATCTACCACAATTAGGGAAAATAGAGTTCATAACAACTTACTAATCAGTAAGTACGTACGAAATTTATTATGGTTTACCTTTCAATAGGGTACATCCAACGATATTGAATTGGACCTCCTCGCTTCACTTCTTCAACAAGATGTAACAGCAGATGAACTTGACAAGTGAAGAAAGATGGAGGGAATATCATCTCCATATCACATATGGTCAGTACAATTCGTTCTTGCAACTTGTCAAGTTCTGAGATAGAGTGCACAGTTGCACACAATTGCTTCAAACATGCACATAACTCAACAAGAACCCTAGACACAGTTAGTGGCATCACCTCACATATGGCTAAAGGCAACAAATCATGCAATATTATATGCAAGTCGTGCGTGTTCAATCCAGCCATTTTTCTCTTAACTGGGTCTACACAGCTAGAAATGTTACTAGCATATCCATCAGGGAACTTAATACCTTTCAGAGTCTCGAGCATTAAAGTAATGTCTTGTCTGCTCAATGTGAACAACGCAGCAGGACATTTTCCATCGTTCGTTGGCCACAATTCCTTTCGAATCTTCATTGCCTTTAAGTCAAGTCTTGCTTTTAAATTATCCTTACTTCCTTTTTCATTAAGCAAAGTGCACAGTATATTGTCGGATACATTCTTCTCGATATGCATCACATCAAGATTGTGTCATAACAAATTAAACCTCCAATAAGGAAGTTGGAAGAAGATGCTCTTCTTCTTCCAGTACTCCTCTTCATTTGCAAATGCACTGATATCATTGTTGTCACCACGTGCTCTCTTCTTGCCTTTCTTTTTAGGATGTTGTCCATGTTTCCCAAATGTAACATGCACTTCTTGTAATTGCTCAAGAATCTCTGTCCCGGAAGGATATACTGGAGGTTCATGTTGGTCAGTCGTGCCATCAAACCGTGTTGCCTTTGAACGCAATATGTGACCTTCTGGCAGGAAGCGACGACTACCAAGAAAACAAAACTTTCCTCCATTTTTAAGTCGTCGAGGCAGTGTATCTACATTACATGCTGGACATGCTTTACTAGAATATGTGTTCCATCCTGACAACAAGCATAACCCAGGAAAATCACTTATCGTCCACATTAGCGAAGCTCTCATCTTGAAAGTCTATTTGCTCGCAGCATCATATGTCTCAACTCCTTCCCACAAGATGTTTAACTCATCAACAAGTGGTTGGAGGTAAACATCTATGTCATTCCCAGGTTGTTTCGGCCCAAGAATTATACTCGAGAGAATAAGACTAGTTTGCTTCATACACAACCAAGGCGGAGAGTTGTAGGGTACTACTACAACCGGCCATGTGTTGTGACTGATACTTTGAACCCAAAAGGATTGAATCCATCTGTAGAGAGACCGAGACGTATATTTCTTGGCTCCTCGGCAAACTCGGGGTATAAGCTATCAAAGCTCTTCCAATCCTCAGAATCACGTGGATGTCTTATCCTACCATCAGAGCTTTGACTAGTGGCGTGCCAAACCATGTTTTCTGCAGAGCTTGGAGAAGCAAATAACCGATGAAGACGCGGTATCAATGGAAAGTAGCGAAATATCTTCTCTGGTTGTGGCTTACGCTTCTTTGTACCAGTCTCAGTAACAACGTTGCTAGGCTTATATCTAGGCAACTTACACGTCGTACACTCCAACTTATCTGCATTAACACTAGTGTACAACATACAGTCATTCTTACATGCGTCAATCTTTACGTAATTCAATCCCAACAACTTTATGTCCTTCTTCGCTTCATAACAAGATTGTGGAAACTTTGCAAACCCGAAAGCATCTCTCAACAACTCCAATATCTTCTCCATTGCATTGTTGCTAATTTTATGCATGTACTTGATATGGTACAAGCGCAACAAAAATGACAACCTAGAGAACTTCAAACAACCTTCATACAACGATTCTCCTCCTTCTTTCATGAGTTTGATGAAAGCATCATTACCCTCCACACTAGGTCCAGCTGCTAGATCATGAGCTGGGAGTTCGGTCTCATCATTCATTACTAGTTCAGCTCTCTCTTCGAGAATGTGGTCAACCCCAGTGGAAGCGACATGTTCCCCACCCTGATCGAAAGCATCTCTAACAAGATGACGAATCGAGTTAATCACATGAGTGGCACTTGGGACCTCTCTTTCTTCTAAACGAGGTCTATCATCCAACGCTAAAGGAATTCCTACATCATCCACTGTTTCTCCATGACGAGTCCACACGGTGTAGCCTTCAGGGAATGGTTTTGCTAACAGATGGCACCGTACGTCATATCTCGTTTGGAACTTTCTCATTCCTCACTTTGAACAAGAACAAATGATATGCTCCCCATCCCCAGAGTTGTTGAAAGCAAAGTCAAAAAATTGTTCGACTCCCACAATATAATCTCGAGTGTAGCGAGGTTGTGTAATCCAATATTTGTCCATAATTTCTAGCTCTACCTATTGAAACCTTATTAGTAAAGGCAAATTGAAGTTAGAATTCAATGGCAAAAGTTAATTAGTTAGTCTAAGCTAAATTATTATTCAACTTATACAAAACATATTAGCATATATTTTAGCATTATTATTCAAAGCATATATATTAGTCTAATTGAGCTCAGATATGCAATTAAAGTTTTTATTTGACATTGAATAACAGATTTGAATCAACTTTACATACAAATTAGTATATTCAAAGCATATATATTAGTCTATATTATATGCAATTAAAGTTTTTATTTGTACTAATAATTTAAAGAACCACTAACTTGGAATGTTTGGCCAAAAAGTCAGATTCAGCCAAAAGCCTTCCTGAATCAAAGTTAACTCAACCTGCGACACAATCATACAACGAATAATACATAAGTGTTGAACTAGCATGTGGTAATCAGATTAAAAGGATAAAAACGGCCCAATATGAGAAAAAACCAACCTGATCAATGTCACACACTTAGATTAAAAGACTGAAACAACTCTGCGATTCCCATTGAAAGTCAACCCAATCTGCAACACAATCAAAAAATGAGTGCCAACTTTAATCACATATTGGAGAACAAGAATATCAACTCAACGTATCAACAACTAGTATTATCGAGTAACAAACACATCCAAGTCAGCCAATCCATTCACATATGCTAAGGCACCAAGTCAAGAAACCAAGATAATCAATAGTGTGCTCACTTCATCATTTAAGCATAGTGAAGCCAAAGACAATCAAGAACAAGCATTGAAACACATTCATAATGATCACAAGATCAGTTTAGAAGCAATAATTCATCTAAATTCGGCCATATAAAAAAAATCCCCAATTTTGACCAATGTCGGTATGAAAAGTCTATGAAAATGCACAATTGAAGGAGTAAACGATATCGAAACGACCCCCGATTCGAACTACAAGCTAATAACACTGCCAATTTCAATAATATCTGATCAATTTCACAATCCCCAAACTTTTAAAAATTAGGGTTTCGAGCTCATGAACTCAAATCCAAAATCAGCACCTGCAATTCCAAAATTGACAATGGAAACGTGTACTATTAGCAGCGATAAAGGTATGAGGATCGAAATACATACCTTGGAGTCTAGTAACACCCACGAAATTGACCAAAAACGAGTGTGGAGTTGAAAATCGGGGTTCAAAGGGGTGAAACTCGAGGATATAAGCACCTGCTGCTGTGGGTGTCGTGGCCGGCGGCGGCTGGAGCTGCAGCCTCGAAGGGAGTCGGAGAAGTGTGAGAGAGAGAGAACAGAAGCGGATATTGAAGGGAGTCGGAGAAGGGAGAAGTTGATGAGATCCAACACTGCTGCCTTGATGCCAACCGGTACTCCTACACCCCACCAGGGTCACCAGGCCGAGTTAAGACCCTAGGGCCTCACAAAAGGCATATAGAGCCTAGGGCAGGCCATCTTCAAGCCCTAAAGCCAAGGTACGCTCTGAAATATCGACTAAGTCCTTCCCTTGCAGGTAGAAAGGCTCCACGAGATGGAAGGCTATTCCAGGCCATGCTGCTGTCCAAGGGTATAAGCCCTAGCAAGGAAGAGAGACCTCAACCTGTTCCTAGCCTGATCTCCAGAAGCCCTGAAGAAGAAGTCGCCCCCTCAAGTTACCCTCTGGAATCATTTCTGGAGTATAGGAGGAAAGGAGCCCAAGAATACTTGGCCTGGAGAGGAGAGCTTCCAAGGAATGACCCTGAGCCGAGCCATGAGAAGAAATGGAGTCCTTGGCCCCGAGGCGTGACACTTAGGCCGACCCAACCTCCGGAGAGCTACATCAAGAGCTACTTGGATGCCTACTTGAAGCTTAAAGAAGAAGGCCCGAGCAGAAATGGAGAAAGTCCAAAGAGAGGAACCTCAAGCTCACCGTGCCAAAGTTTGCTGGCAAATACAATGCTGACGAGTACCTAGATTGGGAGAGAAGTATGGAGGACTTCCTCGAGTGCCACCACTACTCCGAACGTAAGAAGGTAATCCTCGCCACCCTTGAATTCACTGACTATGCTGCCCTATGGTGGAGCCAGTTCAAAGGGCGGATCCAAAGAGATGAAGAGGACCCTATCGAGTCGTGGCGAGACCTCAAGAGAATAATGAGGAAGAAGTTTGTTCCTGGCACCTATATCCGAGACCTACACACCTCCCTCCGGAACTTAAAGCAAGGCACCATGTCTGTGGAGCAATACACCAAGGAGATAGAAATGTTGGTCGCCAGACTCGACCTCCGAGAAGAACCCAAAGCGAAGATCGCCCGGTTTGTGGGTGGGCTACACCCCGAGATCATGCATCAAGTCAACCTACTTAACTATGTTGACTACGATGATCTCAAGGCCCTAGCCAACCATGTGGAGAGAGAGTTGAAGAGGGGCTACCAGAGAAGATCAGCCACTGCCCCGTGGAGAGGAGGCTCGACCACAAGCCAAGCCCCATGGAAGCCCGACCAGCCCGAGGCTCAAGCTCACGGCCAAACCCTAACCCTAGGTGTTCGGCACCACCGGTAACATCTGCCCAACCTACTTCTAAGGTTCAGAATTCTAACCCACGTCCTAGTGGAATTGTATGCTTTTAGTGTCAAGGTAGAGGACACATCTCAAGGGACTGCCCTAACCAACGGACGATGGTGGTAAGAAAAGGAGGAATCGAGACGGATGATGAAGAAGAAGAGAAGAAGGAAGAAGAAGAAAAAGAGTCTGATGAAGGAGAAGAAGTTAAGCCCGAAGGGCTTGAGAAGTTTGCAGGGTTCACCTCTAAAACCCTAGCACCCGGCGTCCCGGCCCCAGCCCCGGCCCCCGGCCCAGCCCCAGCCCCGGCGCTAGGCTCAGCACCAGCCCCGGCCCCGGCCACAGCCCCGGCACCGGCCCCGGCCCCAGCCCTGGCACCCGTACCCAGCCCAGGCGCTGCCCGACCAGGCCCCAGTGCCCCAGCACTCGGCCCCAGCCTAGGCGCTGCCCGACCAGGCCCCACCGCCGCAGCGCTCGACCCCAGCCCCGGCGCTGCCCAACCAGGCCTCATCGTTCCAGCGCTCGGCCCCAGCCCCGGCGCTGCCCAACTAGGCCTCAGCGCCCCAGCGCTCGACCCCAGCCCCGGCGCTACCCCACCAGGCCCCAGCGCTCGGCCCCAGCCCCGACGCTACCCCACCAGGCCCCAGCGCTCCAGCGCTCGGCCCTGACCCCGGCTGGCACTACCTGACCAGCCCCGGCGCCCCAGCGCCCGGCCCCGACTAGCTCTACCCGACCAGTCTCGACGCCCCACCACCCGTCCTCGTGCTGCCAGACCAGCCCCCGGCGCCCCAGCGTCGGGCCCCGACTGGCCCTATCCATCCAGTCCTAGCGCACCATCACCCGGCGCTACCCTGCCCGACCAGGTCCCGGCCGCCCTAGCACCCGACCCCGACCTGTCGCTGCCCTAGGCCCCCCGGCGCATCACCACCCGACGTGGCCCCCGACCATCGAGTCTGGCGCGTCCCTGCCCGACGCTCAGCCCCGGTCCTGCCCGACCCCGGCTGGCCCGACATAATGATGCCCGACGGCTCCCACTGCCGCCCCCCTTGCCATGCCCGATGCGTCCCTGCCCGCCGCTGCCGGCTTTCCACTGGCCGCCGCCGCCTTGCCACTGCCCGACGCGTCACTACCTGACGCTACCGCCTTGCCACTGCCCGACGCGTCACTACCCGACGCCGCCGCCTCCCCACTGCCCGGCGCTGCCACTCTACCCGATGTGCCCTGGTTTACCTCCGGCACCTCAGGCACCCTTGTGCCCCGACCCGACGCTTCACCGACGGTCCTTTGTGCACCCAAGATTCAATGGGAGATCACCTCCCGAAGGATTCTGAGGGCCGCCCCGAGTGAAGAAGATCCGGATGCTGACCCAGACGTGGATATAAGTGAGGAACTCTCACCCGCTACCTCCCCGAGCCTTAACATTATTGTTGATAGTTTTTCAGGAGAGAGAGCTATGGAGACCGATGGAGAAAGCACTGAAGGACCCGAGCCTTGGTCCATTACTGACTCGATGACACTCCTAGGTCTGAAGATGTTGCTGAATCATCCCTGACCGTGGCCAACAAGATTGCTGAAGTTTGGAGAAGGGTGATGAGTGCTAGAACAGACCCCGAGATGGATTTGGGGACAAATCCAAGGCAAGAAGAGGGGAATGATGAGATCCAACACTGTTGCCCTGATGCCAACCGGTACTCCTACACCCCACCAGGGTCACCAGGCCGAGTTAAGACCCTAGGGCCTCACAAAAGGCATATAGAGCCTAGGACAGGCCATCTTCAAGCCCTAAAGCCAAGGTACGCTCTGAAATATCGACTAAGTCCTTCCCTTGCAGGTAGAAAGGCTCCACGAGATGGAAGGCTATTCCAGGCCATGCTGCTGTCCAAGGGTATAAGCCCTAACAAGGAAGAGAGACCTCAACCTGTTCCTAGCCTGATCTCCAGAAGCCCTGAAGAAGAAGTTGCCCCCTCAAGTGACCCTCTGGAAGCATTTCTGGAGTATAGGAGGGAAGGAGCCCAAGAATACTTGGCCTGGAGAGGAGAGCTTCCAAGGAATGACCCTGAGCCGAGCCATGAGAAGAAATGGAGTCCTTGGCCCCGATGCGTGACACTTAGGCCGACCCAACCTCTAGAGAGCTACATCAGGAGCTACTTGGATGCCTACCTGAAGCTTAAAGAAGAAGGCCCGAGCAGAAATGGAGAAATTCCAAGGAGAGAACAGCCCTGAGCCCTAGACCGGCAGCCAGGCCGATCAGAGGAATTCTATGGAGCCGGCCATGAAGAACATGTCTTTTGGACAAGGCCCTTGCCACTAAACCAGCCCGGAGCACCAGGCCCGCGACCGCCACCTGAAGCAAGCCCGCCACCCGGTCGGTCAAGCCCACTGGGCCACCACACGCGCCAAACCTGCCCGAGCAGTCGTACGCGGCCAGATTAGGGTTTTGACCTAATTTAGGTCTTTTATTCTGCTTTAAAGACTACAACTATTATTTTATGTTTTATTCCTTTTTAGTAGGATTATTTAGGGGTTTTAGGATTCTTTTTAGGAATAGGACTCTTTATTCTATTCTTATTTAGGAATTAGACTTTAGGGAGGAGAGCTTGTTCCCTCACCTATAAATAGAGCTTGTTCTTATTTAGGAATGTAACCAAGACTTTTATGAAATAAACCCCCTTTGATAGAACTCTGTTCTTGAAACCTTATTGTATCTGCATGTTGCGATACTGAAGGCCCCGACTTATCATCAAGAGCATCCATCTCTTGGCGTGGCGTCTACGACTTGATACTTCTGGTTCCCAGCTGTTATATAGCTGACGGGTCAAAGTCCTCTTCCGCCCCCGGTTCCCGACGGTTCTACCTCATTGCACGGTGTCCAACTTGCGGTGTTCAAGGGTCGTCTGCCCACGGTTGCAGCGGTTCACATCAGAAGTGGATCGCGATGCTGTTTATATATTGTCTATTGTGGCGGTTTTAACTAAACATTGTGGCGGTTATAATCACCACAATTTTATCTAACTATTGTGGCGGTTATAACCGCCACAACGCAACCGCCAATAGTGTAAGTGCTATTTTTTCCTTTTTTTCTTGTAGTGATATCATTCATACCCATCAATCAAACGAATTAAGTCAAATGCACTTAAGTCCTTATACACATATCAAGGTTCAACATACTGAGTATAATGATCACCATTTGAGAAATTAACCAAAAGGAACAAAGAACTGATATTACTCAATCAACCATGAGCCATAATCAAACAATCATCACCTCCAAGTCAGCTAAACAACTCACATAAGCTAAGGCACAAAGTCATGAAACCAATATACACAAAGTATGCTCAAATCATCATACACGCATATTCAAGCCATAGATATTCAAGAGAAAACATGAAAACATGAAAACATATCTATAATTATCACAAGATCAATTCATCCAAATTCGGCCATATGCAAAAAATCCCCACTTTTTAGCAATATCGGTATAGAAAGTCAATGGAAATGCGCAATTGGAGGGGCAAACCATATCAAAATGACCCCTGATCCAAAATACAAGCTCCATGTACCACCAATTTCAATTATAGCTGGTCAATTTCATCTAATCCCAAACTTGGAAAATTAGGGTTATTGAGCTCAAGAACTCAAATCCGATTCAGCACCTGCAAATCCGATTTTCATGGGCAAATAGATTGAGTAAAACATCATGGAGGGTAGGGAAGGGAAGTTCATACCTGAGAATTGAAGTGATAACTCGAAATCAAGAAGAAAATAACGGGGGGAAACGAGTTTGGCACTGGAGTTGGCGACGGGGGAGGGGGTGGTTAGTGGCCGGCGGCGTAGGGTGGAGGTGTGGGGGGGGGGGCGTGCGGCTGTGAGTGTCGTCGAATGGCGGGGTAGAAAGTGGGTGGAGGCGATCGAATAAAAGCAGTTGATGGATATTGATGAGCTGTAAAACAGTGATCAAATACTACTAAGCTAAAAGCTAAGCAGATCGTATTCCACATGTCTCTTCTAATCGTCTACTCAAATATGAAGGCAATTTATTTAGGTTTAAACATGTTGTGCGTGGTGTGAGTTCCACGACTTCTAGACTAAGATGCAGGAAAATTAAAATGAAATTAAAAGACAGAATGATTGGTTCGTTTAGACAGACGATAGACAAACTTAGATTTCCACTTAGTTGATTACCCGACTTCTGCTCTTGAAATGACCCAGATGGTCGAATATTCTGTTTTTGATTCGTTACAGAATTGTATGGAGGACGCTCTTGGAAGCTCCTTGTTGTTGTTGAGGTTGCCTGAGCTGACGGTAGTCGGAGTAGCCTTTTTTATTTTGGTGAAGCCTTGACCAACAAAATTCACTTTGTCTACATACCAGACATTTGCTTAATCAAAGTTCTGACAACTTCCTCCGTTATGAGCACATGCCCCACACCATTCACAGTCAGTAATAAAGACAGAGGCTGATGGATGAGTGATGGGGTCACCAGCCTTCTTTAAGTGTTTCTGCACTTCGACCATGATCTATTCTTTAAGTACTAATTGGCTCTTCGCTCCTTCAGATTGCCTCTCCCAATTTCTGGACGTGGAGGCGCAGCTAGCAAAGTGAAGTAGAGAAGCTTCAGGAGTGAGGGCGGTGCAGTCTCCTTCAGCCAAAGAGTTGACCCACATGGTAGATTCATCATTCATTCCCCGAGCAAAGATCTCAGCCAGTTGTCTTTACGTGAAACCGTGATGAGGACAGTTGTAGAGAAGTTCTTGGAATTCATTCCAAGAAAGATATAAGCTCATTTCGTGCTTCTTCCTTAACCTGGCAATGATGTCCTTGTAAGTTGTAGTTCTTGACGGAGGAAAATACTCCTCCACAAAGTCTTGGGCGAAATCATCCCAATTGGTGTAGTGACCGGGTGGCTTGCTGTTAAGCCACCTCTTGGTGGCGCCTCTGAGTGAGAATGGGAATGCTCACAAGCATAAAGTGTTCTTGTTGAGGTTCCCACTCTTGAAGGTCTCACACGGAAAGGAAGTCCGCCAGATGAGTGCGTGGATTTTCATGCGGATTTCCTTCAAATTGAATATCCCTAGAGATCATTCCTAGGAAAGGGATTTTCATCTCATAGTCGGGATCTGCATCATTGACTGGCACAATGATGCTTGACCGAACACTAGTCGCCCTCGGCTTATTGTAATCCGCCATGGTGCGTGGAGCAGCCATTGCGGGAGGAGTAGGTTGTGGCGAATCTGAAGACGTGCACTACAAGAAACAGGGTCCGTTGTAGGAGTTCCATTGTAGGGGTTTACCAATTACTACAATGGATTCCAAAAACGGGTCATTTGTAGGGGTTATTAAAAACTGCTACAGTGGGAACCACTACAGAGGCATTTAACTGCTACAAAGAAACCCCTACAACGAACATTTTAGATCTACGGTTCAGATTCTTTAAATTTAATCTCATCCTAACCATTGATTGTATTATTTTAATCAATGGTCCATATCACACATATCAACAATCCATGTGTAACTTCAATGACCAATTAAATTATTACTCTAATTCTCTCTCTTTTAAATAAATCAGATCCCCTTTTCTCTCCTCCAAAATTGATTTCTAATTCTAAATCAGATCCTCTATTCTCTCTTCACTCTCTTCATTCACAACCACTAACCATGGCGGACTTAACTCAACACTTCCAGCAAGCTCAGCTTGCTGCCATCCTGGAAAGGACCCGACCCCTTTCAAAACCCTAATCTCCTCCCTCATGTTACCCTCCAATGAGAGCGTTCCCACTTCCTAGGCCAAGCTTGCTTTCAACTTCTGCGAGCAGACTGATCTCGATTCCATCTCCCGAAGCTTGCTCACCTCCTCCAACTCTCTCCTCACATGGAGTGGTGTTTACGTCGAAAGATTATTTGGAAGGGTGCGTTTGAATGTACAGAAACCTAAGTCCTCTTGTTGTTTGAATCGAGCCCAGGTCCTTATACGTTGAAATGGTCTGATGATGTTTCTATTTAATGTGCGTCATTGGGATTCTACGCCACTCTTATGTTTATACATTTGCAGTGGGAACAACAATCATCAATAAATGAAATGTTGGATGCAGATGCTATACACTTGATAAAGTACTCACAAATCTAAATGCATACAAATTGCCCTCTTTGGTTCGCGTCCAGTTAATTTAGCCGAATGACTTGCACAAAGATTAATCTTTTGGAGGACTGATGTGACATAGGACGAAATTAGAGGACTTAATTGAGACATAAAATACATAAGTGACCCATATGTAATCTGAACTACAAAAAAGACCAAACTGTAATTTAAACCCAATTTTGGGATTTTGTTAAATTATTGTTTTTTAAATTTTTATTTCATTTGTAGGGGTTTTCGACCCCTACAACACTGAAAGTTAATTAAATATTCATTACACGACTTTAGATCTGCATCGTTGATCAATTGACAGTTGTAGGGGCTAAAGTTGCTACAACGGAACCGCTACAATCGTCAATTCAGTTGTAGCGGTTCCATAACCGCTACAACTGGCCGTTTGAACCGGACAATTTAGCACCAGTTTCTAATAACCTCTACAACGGGCGTTATAACCCGTACAGGTGTCAATCCATAACCCCTACAACGGACACAGTTTCTTGTTGTGGTGGATAACGTGGAAGAAGAAGAGGAGTCCTCCTTCGACTCCTCAATCTTTATGGGGGGAAATGGATTCGGTAGCACTTGTTTCCTTCTTTGCTGTTGCTTTGTCGGTATGGAACTGCCAGGAATGTCTGAGCTCTTAGTCTTGATAGGCTTGAGCTGAGAAAAAGTGAGTGGACGGTTCATATACCTGCATTCAACCTACAAGTTAACAAAAACAAGAACAACCGATGTAAAATCGAAGTGTGATGGAAAGTAGAAGAATAACTGCCAACTCTTCTTTCAAACAATTAAGAAGAGTCCCCAACAACGGCACCAATTTGATAGCTGTAAAACAAAGTATCAAATACTATCGCACTAAAGTAGGATAGATCGAATTCCAAGGGTTTCTTCAAATTGTTTACTCAAATAAGCTGGCAAAAATTTGGGTTTAAAATCAAGTTGCGTGGTGTGAGTTCCACGACTTCCACAACTATCCTTATTTTAACAAGAATCTAATCTAGGTGATCAAGCTAGAAAAGAGACACAAATTAAGAACAAACCAATTATAAATAAGAAACTGTCCGAATTAGAATCTAATTATCGCCGATTCGTGACCACTTTAAAGCCCTGTGTCACTTCATCTAATCTAAGCTATAAGAATTTAGCTACTCATGTATGACAAACAAGATTCAAAAACTATAGAATAATTCATTTTAAACGAAGGAAGAACATAAGGAATCTGAAAAACCTAATTTTGGATGATTCCGTGAAGCTCCATTCTCGAGAATCTTTAATTCCTCGCTTCGAGCGTCTTCCGAGATGGATTAATGGCGTCAGGATCTCTCTGATTACTCCGAAATAAGCTCTCAAATCTCTTTAGGTCATGGAAAAATCTACCAATCGAATAATGAATGAATAATGCCTCTTTTGGGGTTTAAATACCCAAAATCCGTCCAAATCCGGAAAACTGGGAAAAAGTAATTTTAGCTTCTCATTTGGCGAATCCCGCTCCATCCGAACTCTTAATTGGTCCCCATTTGAAGTGCTGGACTCGTTAAAAGTCCTCTACAATTTGTTAACTTAGAAACTCAACAAAAAAACTCACAAACAAGGTAAAAATAGCCAAAATAAGGACAATGTATGCACTTGGAGCCGAGAATCGCATAGTTAACACATTTACACCAAATACTCATCATAATTGCATCAATGGGTATAAAATGTAGTTTAATATGGGAAGATAAACAATACAAATTTAGTGTCATCAGTCAAGAATTCAATGGAAGTGTGGACGAAGACAAACACGAAGTGGATTAAATGGAAGAGAAGCAAGGGTCAAGCAAGTTTCCCCTTCGGGATCATGAATCATGAGATTCACAACTTAGGATAATCAAGTCAAACAAGAACAAGAAAGGATCTTTCAACACATACACCAACATGTGTCCTAAGGCTCTCTTAAGTCCACTAGAACCAAGTACAAACACTAATCAATCAGACTCTTGCCTCAAAACTAACTAAATGTACATGCACACCAAGTGTTCGATGAAATGCTTATGGAATTTTCAACCTTAAAAGACCTAGCAAACATCCCTTTGTCGAGCAAAAATGAAAACTAAACACAAATGCATGGTAATAGATGATATGAAAGCTCGCTTGGATCAATCCATACCAAATGGTACCCTAATCATGCATCTAGGTCAAGAGTACATGGAAGAGGAAATGAGAAGATAAGCATGGATCAGAATAACTTCAAAACTTGAATTAAAATCAAATTATCCAAAATTTTAGGAGTGTAATCAATCATCAATCCCCTTAAGGTTCCACTCACTGAACCTTAGGAGGTTTAGTTACAACAAGACATAAAGAAGAAAAGAAGAAATATGACCTAAACACAATGGAGGATTTAATTCCATGATTCATTGATCTTGAAGGCCTTCATTCTTTGTCTTGATGTTTCTATGAACATAGGAGCAATGGATGATGAAGGGATGATGATCTTGGGGCTCTGAGAAAGTTTTCCAGGTGTTGGAGAACAGTGTGTTCGTCAAAATCTAGTTTGGAACGAAATCGGATTCCCCTGAGAAGTTGGACGAAATGGGCTTTTTGTAATGCAGTGGTTGGCGTGCTACCAGCGCGTGATCGGCATGCACGCCCAGGGCCTTCTCCAAGTGCGGTGGCAGCATGCCGGCTACACGTCGGTCTGGCAGGAGGAGAAGAAGAGGAAGAAAGTTATCTCATCTGGCTGCTGTTGGTCCGGCTCAATAGAGGAGGATGGATTTTGTTGGAGCTGTAAGCCACCAAACTAGACATTCTGCACCACAGGGTCAGTATGATGGTGTGCCAAGTGGCAATCATACACTTTGCAACACTTGTGGCTTACCTCATTCTGGTGAGTGTTGGATCACTTCGGGAGTCTGCTTCAGGAGCAATCAGCTTCGTCACTTCAAGAGGGAATGCCCTAGGATTCAGAGGTAATGGAATTGCTGCATCAGAGGCTATAATACAACATAGTAGAGCTCATTTTTGAGGTGGCTACAAGGCACGTAGAGGACCAGCAGTTGGGGTCAACACTCAATCGTTTAGAGTGTGGTCACAATAGGGAGGAAACATTGAAGCTGAAGCTTGAGTCTTTGCCATGACTAGAGCTGAGGCAGACGCAACTCTAGACACGATGACTGGTATGGTTTATCTCTTTGAGCACCTCTTTATGCATTGTTTGATACGGGTTCTACCCATTCCTTTGTATCTGCTAGTATAGATTCTTTGCTCAGGGCTAGACCTAGTATTTTGGTTAAGGTGTTCGGAGTAAGTACACCAGTCAGTAGTGGATTTTGTCTTTCTAGGTTTGGGATTACAGATAGCGTGAAGGTTTTTGACGCTGACTTGATGCTACTATCTTTTGATGGGTTTGATCTCATCTTGGGTATGGATTGGCTGGCAAGGCATTAAGTGTTGGTTGATTGTAGGAAGAAGGAAGTTCAAATGTTGTCCAGCTTGAGGGATGAGGTGATTATGAAAGGTTTGAAGCAAGATGGGAACTGCAGGCTACCGTTCTTATCGGCTCTAAAAACTCACAGGTTAAAACAGAAAGGATGTCAAGCCTTTCTAGTACATGTGATCCTAGAACAACCTTCGATGGTAGAAGAAGTAAGTGTGATTCAGCAGTTTCATGATGTCTTCCTAACAGACTTTCCAAGCGTTCCGCCAAGAAGGGAAGTACCTTTTGACATTGAATTGGTGTTTGGTACTGCACCTATCTCAATAGCGCCTTACCATCCAAGTGTGTCTCCATGGGGAGCACTGGTTTTGTTTATCAAGAAGAAGGATGGGCGCATGAGGATGTGCATTGACTATACACGTCTCAATTAGATTACTGTCAAGAACAGGTATCCACTTCCAAGGATTGTCAATCTGTTTAATCAATTAAAGTAGCTAAGGAAACAATTCCGAAGATAGATTTTAGGACAAGGTATGGGTATTATGAACTCCTGGTTATGCCTTTTTGTTTAACTAATGTCTTGTTGCGTTTATAGCCATGATGTACAAGGTTTTCAATGATTGCCTTGACAATTTGTCATTGTGTTCATTAATGATATTTTGGTATACTCTAAGTAGGTACAAAAGCATGATGAGCATTTGAGGTTGGTGTTGGCAACGCTGAGGAAGGATCAGTTGTATGCAAAGTTTTCTAAGTGCGAGTTCTGGTTGAAGGAGGTTCTTTAGGTGACTTGATTTCTAGTAAAGGGACAAAGGTAGATCCCAAGAAGATTGAAGTAGTGGTTAAGTAGGCTCCTCCAGAGTGTGTGTCATAAGTTAGAAGCTTTCTTGGCATGGCGGGTTGCTATAGGTGGTTAGTGGATAGGTTGTCCAAGATAGTAGGACCTCTTCATAAGCTGCTTAGAAAGGAAAGAAAGTTCATATGGAGTGAGGAATGCCATGAGAGCTTTGAGGAGTTGAAGAAGCATCTCACTACAACTCATGTGCTTACCTTGCCGATTAGTGGAGGTGAGTATGTGCTTTATATACTGATGCTTCTTATCAAGTGCTAGGGTGTGTGTTGATGTAGGATGGAAAGGTGATTGCTTATGCCTCAAGGCAGCTAAGGGCGCATGAGGTCAATTATCCGGTGCATGATCTAGAACTGGCAGCAGTGGTCTTTGCACTTAGGCTTTAAAGGCATTATCTCTATGGGGAAACTTTTACGATAAAAAAATGAGCTTTCAGTGGATGAAGCTAAGGGGTTGTTAGCAAGGTTAGTGGGGGAGGGCGATACTAACCGATAAGATCTGGCAATATCAGTTGGAAGATCCTAAGATGGTTGAAATCAAGAAGCAAATTGAAGAAGGGAATGCAGGTTTGTTCTTAGTGGAGAATGGTTTGGTGGCTATTTAAGGTAGGATCTGCATTCCTGATGTTATGGAGATGAGAAAGGAGATTATGGATGAAGTTCATTCATCAATCTATGCAATGAATTCCAGAGCAACTAAGACGTACCGAACCTTGAAGCCTCACTAGTAGTGGTTGGGTATGAAGAAGGAGGTGAAAAACCATGTGGTGAGTTGTTTGGTAAGTCTGAAGTCTAAGGCAGACCATAGAGCACCAGGAGCTTTGCTTCAGTCCTTTCTAGTACTAGTTTCGAACTTTGATGAACTTATAATGGACTTTGTTAGTGGGTTTCCAACAGTGGGAGGAAAGGATGCCATTTGGGTGATAGTGGACCGTCTAACCAAGGTGGCTCACTTCATTCCAATCAACTTCAAGTAAGATGTTGATGAGTTAGCTAGGTTGTATGTGGAGCATATAGTCAGGCTGCAAGGTGTGCTTAAGACCATAGTGTTGAACAGGGATCCAAGTTTCACTTCTTAGTTTGGGAAGAGCTTGCATACAACTATGGGTACTAAGTTGAATTTCTTTACAGCTTACCACCCTTAGACGGATTGACAATCTGAAAGAACGATCCTCACCCTTGAGGATTTTCTGCATATGGTTGGAAATGTCGGACGCCTATATGTTGGGATCAAGAAGGAGATAGGTTGGTTTAAGGACCTCATGTTGTGGAAGGAACTGAAAGCAGGGTTAGGTTGATTCGGGCTCCGCTTGGAGTAGCTCAAAATCGACAAGAAGCAGTATGCAGATGGGAAGGCTCATGAAGTTCAGTTTTGTGTGGGAGGTAAGGTTTTCTTCCAGGTTTCCCTTGGAAGGGTGTTATGCGATTTCACAGGAAAGGCAAACTGACATTTAGGTATATTGGTCCATATGATGCTATCAGGAAGATTGGACTAGTTTCTTATGAATTAGCATTATTGAGAGAGTTTGGTCGGATTCATAATCCGTTCCATGTCAGTGTACTGAGAAAGTACATTGGAAAGCCTGACATGTAAGGCCTCATGAGGTGGATCTAGCTGAGGATCTCACTTCTGTGGAAATGGCTGTTCAGATTGTGGATCATTAGTTGCGCCATTTCAAATTGTGGGTCGTCATTTCTGCCAGCTCAGGAGTAACTCATTCTGATGGTCAAGGTGGTATGGAGGAACCAGGAAGTTGAGGTAACGACTTGGGAGATAGTAGCCATCATGAAATAGCGATCTCCCGACTTGGTGAATGCCTATCTTGCAGGCAATGTTTTACAGCCTTAAATAGTGTATTCCTTACTTAAAAGGGAGGAGAGGTTTCATTTGGTTTTGAAACTAAACTTGTTACAGCAGGGAGTTGCAACGTTCATTAGTTAGCCGTCTGATTTCTTGAACTTTTTAGAATTGTGTTGAATTGCTGGAATCGCAGCAATTGTTGCTACTGCACTGCTATTGAACACAACTGGCATTGTGCTAAGTCCTATGGCCATTGTCATGAAATGGGCGTTGTGATCATTGTTACAGTCGTTAGCTAGATTTTTCAATGGGCGTTTCACATGTTCAGTATATATGTATATATGTTCTATCGAGCAGAAGCAGAGTTGGGAATTCACAATTCTTATTTTCTCTCAACTCATGTTTGACGAACAATGAGAGTTCAAAAAGAAGATTCCGAGCTAGGATCTTTGGATCATCAAGGGAGTGTAAGGGAAGGTTAAGAGGTTGATTTAGATCAATCGTCCAACCTTAGATTCAGGTAAACCCTCTACATTTTAGCATATTCAGCTCTGTTAGTTAGGTTCCGTAGTTTGGGGGTTTTGTGTGTTCTTCATTAATTAGATCATTTCTGATGTTTGTGGCTGTTGGGAAACTCGTGTAGGAGGTCGTAGTACAGTTTTATCAAGATTGGAAGCTACCTCGGCCACTCCAGTCCAAGAATCGGCAAAGGAAACTATGAGGGCTTTTTCACTGAAAATATTATCTTTAACTGCTATGATCCATACCCTACTTTAAAGCTAATTGTAGGATTAATGATGTACATTTTAGTATGTGATTTCTAGTATAGGATGATAGATCATATTTGTTGATTGATATTGGTAGAGATTAAGTGCATGTTGGACTGATCTCACGGGTTGGAATAGGTGTAAGCGCGGTGATCCATCAATGGATTGCGCAATCCCCTAGGAAATGTACAGGCTAAAGGGGTCTTAAAGACCATATACAGGGCCTTCCCTGCACCAGGATGGTCATTAGACCATACAAGTTAAAGGGATCCTTATGGATCAGATAGGGATTTCTCGGGCTACCAACCTAATGACTTATGCTCTGATCTTAAATTGATCTTACTGGTTTAATTACTTTTCATAGCTTACTGGATTGTGGTTTTACTATTACACTCATTGCATGTTACTGACCCCTTTTTGTATTGTTTGTTTTGGGGTATGGTGAGTAGGTCACCATGCCGCCTAGGAGAGCTGCTGATCTGCATGCCGATGAATCAGTCCATGATAGGTACAACTAGGACGTCAAAACCCATCTTTTGACTTTCACTTTTGATTAGGATTTCAAGGATCATTTCTAGTTTATCAGTTTCAGACGTATTGGAGGTTCTATTGGATTTCCTCCAGTTTTCATTGGTTATTAGATGTATTGGTTTATTGATTTTGAGATGTGCCGGTTTGTCTTTGCTATTGATTTCCATTGATTCAGTTATCAGTATTATGTGATGTAATGCGTATGCATGTACGCCTAGTTCGAGTCAGTAACATCAGATTTAGTAATACATGTGTTGAACTAGAGGTTTAACCAGGTCTTCTAGGGTAGTGTGTTACAACTCCTTAGCCGCGACACGTCCTTAGGTGGCATCTAGTTAACCACTGCCTCGATCTTCTTCGGATCAACCTCCACTCCTATTCTTGACACCGCGTGCCCTAATAACAGAACCTCGGTTAATCAGAAATTGCACTTAGAGAACTTGGCAAAAAATTCCGGCTCTCACAAGCTCTACAGCACGATCTCAAGGTGCCTTGCATGCCCATCTCCACTTTTTGAGTAAATGAGAATGTCATCGATGAACATGATGACAAACTTGTCCATATACTTTTTGAACTCGTTGTTCATGTGAGCCATGAACGTCGCAGGGGCATTGGTAAGGACGAATGGCATCACTAGGAACTCGTAATAACCGTACCTTGTTCTGAAAGTTGTCAACAACACTGACTGCTCCTCCACCTTCAACTGATGATACCCCGACTTCATATCAATTTTGGAGAAAACACGAGCCCCTTGTAATTGTTCATCCTATGATGATCGATGCACATCCACATTGAGTTGTCCTTCTTGCTCACAAACAAAACTCATGAATCCCAAGGGGACACACTTGGGCGAATGAATCCCTGGTTGACCAATTCTTGCAACTACTCTTTTAGCTCCTTCAGCTCAGCTGGCACCATCTGATAATGTGGAATCGAGATAGGAGCAGTGTCGGGTACCAGCTCTATCCCAAACTCGACTTCCCTCTCGATTGCCACACCAGGTAGCTCCTCAAATTAACACGTCTGTAAAATCACAAGCTACCGGCACGTTCTCTAGCTTCACTTCCTTCTTCTCCTCCATTTAAACAAAAAATGCTTCACAACCCTCTTGTAGGAGCAAATGCCTACATTGTCGAGATCATCTTTGGAGATGATTCTCTTCTCCTCGCTCTTTGGAAGATCATCTTCTCCCTTTCTCAAAAGACAACCTCATTCTTCTAACAATCCAGTAAGGCTTCGTGCATTGCCAACCAGTCCATGCCTAGAATGTCATCGAACTCGTTAAAAGGTAGAACTACTAGGTCAACTAGTAGTTCCACTTCACTAATGGACACTACACAACCTTTCAAAACTTGGTCTACGACTACTGACGTCCCCAACTAACCCCCAAGATATTAGATGTTACACCCAAAATACTCATGCACTTCACAGAGATAAACAAATAGGTCGAGCCTGAGTTCAACAGAGCATACATAGGACAGTAAAGAACAGATATCATACTCGTCACCATGTTGTTCGCCACCTCAGCCACTGTAACACTCGTCCTGAATCGACCTGAGTTGACTCGTGGTCGAACCGGTTAAGAGTATCACTCAAAGATACACCAGTAAAATGGAAAGAGAAACAACATTGAAATCGATTAAAACACAGAATAAGAGTAAATCGGAAGGGCCTCCATTATTCAAAATCCAAAATCAGGACCCAAAGGTACAGTTCAAAACCAAGAATCCTTTACAATCCCGAAGTTCAAATCAATTGATACAAAACAACCCAACCCAAAATAGTCAACATAAACTCAAAAGATGGTCGACTTCTGGTCCAACCTTCGAAGATCTTCTCCACGCCAACAACACATCAACACTCGACACACAACTGAAGCACCTGAACTTTAACTCACTCACTCTACCCACGCAAACCTGAAAAGAGAAACTGGCGGGATCAATTTCCTATTGAAATTGAGTGAACCCACTGGGTTTAACTATGCGTCGAGCCTATTCAAAAGAAGCGATTCCAAACTCCTCACGAAACACAAACAATGGAGTCAGACTCAGCCTTTACTAGTTTTAATTCCCTAAAACAGTCTAAGTGATCACGTAGGTGCAGTTCTAAGTTCAATACTTACCATCCATGACAACGTTCATAAATAATGGAGAATTATCAATCATACAGTTTAACACTACATCACAATACAACTCACAATCACAATCAGCACTTTCACACACAACAGTCACACGCATTCACATTTCACACACCCATCGTCCACATTTCAATTCACTAAGTGAGTTATTAGACATCCATAAGCATTCTAAGCTATTACCCAAGAGTAGTTCACCACACAAACAATGCACAACTCATGACTTCAACATAATCGTAAATCATTCGTCATCAATCCCACTGCTCATTACAATAACACGATTCAATTCACAGATCAATCCAACACAATCCACAACATATCACATATTGGATCACAAACACAACCAGTCCAACACACACACACGCGCATTAATGCACACTTCATTTATCTAGGTGAGTTAATTAGGCGCCATTAGGAGTTGTTCCCCGCTACCCCCGCCGGCCATCACATCATCCTGACGCATCCATATAGGATCCTTCCCTGAAGGAGTGTACCATTTGACGCATCCCGCTAGATGCTTCCATGAAGGAGATATCAACCAACCTTGGAAACCCAACCAAGGGATTCACCCCAATGAATCGGACTCAATCACAACTAGTATTTCAGGTGGGGTAACGTTGGCTCCTTCCGGTTCTTTCATTTAAATTCCATTCAATGCAACAACAAGTATCACACTCATCCACAAAACAATTCCATTCAACCACAAATCCATTTCACAATTTCGTGTCCCAATTCCATGTCACAAATCTAACTCGAGTTTATTAGCCATCATTCTTCGTCCCAATCCCCACATCACACATCAATCAGCATAATCATCATTCAACAATCGCAAGAAAGTTATTAAGTTTTACTCTCACAGGTTCATGTAACATCTAATTCCATTCTATGTCGAGTTCCAGCTCCTCACATTACCCATAGTGTTCCAACGACGCTAAGCCAATCATAGCCACATAACTCATGCACACTTTGGAAAGGAACTCTCATTACTAGCCACCTAGTCAAACATACATTCACACAAGTCAACCATACGTACCGACAAGTCGATCATCTATTCAAACCAGTCACTCAACACCACATAAGAGCAACCATCACAACAACATCCATTTACCGTTTCGACTCTCCAGTTCATGCAATCCTATATTTAACTACATAATCCATCTATTTCACATATTGTATTTAACACGATTCCTAGCCACAATTCATCCAATTCCGACATCCTCATTCTCCTCAACCATTTCCCATTTCACATTCAAGACCCAACCTTATAACAGTATCCACATTTCACGCTATCAATCACCATCACACATAGCACCAATTTCACTCATATCAATCACACAACACCAATTCATCATAACATCAATTTCACTCAAGACAACGCATAGGATCAATTCATCCAGTATCACGTTTACAATTACATTTCATTTCAATCAACATCCCACAGATTACAAACAATTTAAGGGTAAACGGCTAGCTCACCGGCCACCCCCACTTGCAAGTACAAGGATAGCCATGTCGTGAGTCTTAAGGTTACCCTCTTATCTTTCTTTCATAAAATGACACCACATTGGCAGGGCCATCCATCTGTTCATCATTAATCGGGTGACCCCACATTGGCAGGACCACCCTCCTACAACCACAACTGACAATAGCAGAATATATGCACAATTCGCAGTTCACAGACCCGTTCCCCCTATCACTCGTTACTAATTCTGATCCGTCTAATCATCATTGATCATTGTTACCTCAATCCCAACATCATAGCAACATAGCAGTAAACATCCATCCATAAATAATCAACAGGCAACAATCACATTCAATCAACTAACAAGCAATCACAGAACAATTATCCCCTTTTACTCTCTTCCAATTTCATGCAATCCCTAATTTCTAATAAGCCAGATTACAACTCCTAGGTTCGACGCATAGTTAAACTCAGTGGGTTCACTCATTTTCAATAGGAAATTGACCCCCCCAGTTTCTCTTTTCAGGTTCGCGTGGGTAGAGTAAGTGAGTTAAAGTTCTGGTGCTTCAGTTGTGTGTCGAGTGCTGATGTATTGTTGGCGTGGAGAAAATCTTCGAAGGCTGGACTAGGAGTTGACCATCTTTTGGATTTATGTTGACTATTTTGGGTTGGGTTGTTTTGTATCAATTGATTTGAACTTCGGATTGTAAAGGATTCTTGGTTTTGAACTGTACCTTTGGGTTCTGATTTTTGATTTTGAATAATGGAGGCGCTTCCGATTTACTCTTGTACTGTGTTTTAATCGATTTCAATGTTGTTTCTCCTTCCATTTTACTATTGTATCTTCAGGTGTTACTCTTAACTAGGTTCGACCACGGGTCAACCCGGGTCAATTCGTAACGGGTGTTACAGGTGGTATCAGAGTCTCTCCTCGTCCCTCTTGAACGATGGTGGGGAAAACCTCAATGAGGACGTTGAGTCCCTGAGGGGGGGTGTATGTGACATTTTAGGCAAATCCCACATCCACAAAGCACGGGGGAGATCCATGGACTATGTGGAATAGTTCAACTTTAACTGACATGACGCGTTTTGTGGTGTAGTGGTGGGGGTTTGATCTTGAGTGGAGGAGGTCATGGGTTCGAATCCCACCAACACTTAACATCAAATCCGTGAGAGCTGGTCCCAAAGCGGACAATATCTTGTCAGAAAAGGTTGGGATGTTACAGCCACTCCCTTCATAAGTGCATAAAGTCTCCCCTGATTCGTGCCACTACACAGAGTAGCAGAGTTAGTTCCAATAGCTCGACTATCTCCAGCTGACCCCTGACTATAACAACCTCCGCACGGGCCTGCTCCTTGACAACCAAGAGCAGAATAGAGATTTCATTTAGGCAGCCTTCTTCATGGCTCGATGCTCCTCCTCCCAGACACGATGATGGGCATCCTCCACCCGCTCCCGCATGCCGTTGATCTTTGATTTTCCATGGTTGATTCCTCCATCCTTTTAGAGAGTTCATTGAATCAAGTCCACAACCCTTCTCTAGATCTGGGCGATTTATTGCTCTCCAGTTCAGCGCAATCATCTACATCGATCGTTGGTGTTGCATTACAGTGTTCTCTAACGGCCCCTTTTCTTTCACTATTTCCAAATCCATTCATTTCCCCGTTCGTGAACGATCTACATTGGGTTGTCAAGCATTTCGAGGTTGGTTACTTTAGTTTCCTTCCGGAGGAGGTCCCAGGCATGATAGGGCCTTATAAGACTATGAAGCCTAAACGGGTATTTGGGGATGTTGTTGAGAGTAGTTTTTCAAGAGTTTCACTCTAAAGCTAGCCCTAAGACTCGACATGTAGATGTTGAGCAGGTAGTCCCTAATTCTCGGCACGTAGATGTCGAGTCGCTTGTACAGGGAAGTACCAGTGGTGCCCATAGGCGTATGAGGACGAGGGATGTAGATGATGAGCTGGTAGTCCCTGACTCTCAGCACTACCCTCTGGAGGGGACTTGGGCATATGAGGACAGCAGGAGGTCAATCCTCCGTCGGAGTCTAAGTTGCGGAGGGCGCTCGATGGAAAATTCAAGCATAATCGCCCACGGACCTTTGCTTCTGACCAATTCGGCTTTGAATCTGATGTCGAAGGCTTTGAAATGGAGTTTAAGACTTCAGCGGAGGGAGGTTATACCATCATACATGGTATAACCTCTGGTCGTCCTACCCTTTGAGGCTACAATGCTTTGTGGTTAGACCTCCTTATTTGGTCTATCAGATCAACGAACTCCTAATCGCCTATTGTTTGCCTACACGATTCTAGTACGTCGCCTTTACTAGACTATTTACTGTACGTAATTGTCCATCGAATTGGCAGGGCCTCTAGGTAATGGCTGATGTGACTATATTTCGTGTGTTTTAAGGCCTTGATTAGCCTAATAATCTCCCATGTTTGATCTCTTTTTGTCATGATTAATATGCTTTTATTGAAGTTTTATGCAAAGTGCTCTTTTGTTCTCTAAGTGCCACTTTGAGGGCAATTTCAGTGCCTATTGGAATTTATATGTGCTTTTTCAGGCCTTGGTGTCATAGTACTGGTGACAAGGAGCATGTAGGATCAAACGAGAGGTTAATTGGAGCTAGGACGGAGGAGATATGGCCATTGCAAAATCGAGAAAAATGCAACTTTTCCCTGAAGAAGTTTTTGGCGAGAACTCTAAGTTCTCGCCGAAAACCCTCGGCGTTCACAAACAGTAGAACTCCAGGGGGCTGACGTTGGGTTTGTGAAGAAGTTTTCGGTGAAAACTTCCAGAGTGATGAACCGGTCGTTGATGATTCAATCAAATAAACTAACAAAGCTAACAAGCTAGGGTAGATCGTATTCCATGGGTCTCCTCTACTTCCTTACTCAAATAGATTGGCAATTTAAATTCAATGTTAAAACACTTAGTGCGTGGTGTGAGTTCCACGACTTCTATACTAGAATGCAAAGACAGATTGAAAAGAAGTTAAAGCGAATAACGATTGATTGATTGACTAAGACAGAAGACAGACAAGCTTAGATTTCGAATCCCCCTTAGATCACCAGAGCATATGCAATCAACAGATCAGCGGTTTCCGATTCTAGTTCATTCAGTTCACAGACACCACCATAACTCCTAACCCTTAGGTTTAAGACTGGCGAACATTTGCTCTATCCGATCTAGCTACCACGATTAATTAGTCACCTGGGTACGGTCGCCTCTCGCAACGAATTAACTCAACTGGTGCAAATTTTAACGATTTATGAGTTACTCTTGCAGTGGATTAACCCTAATCGGTTCCTACGAAAGGCACGCTCCAATTATAAGGTTATTGGTTCAATTTGATGTTCTAAAGTAAAGCGAGCGTTCGCTTCTATCCTTAGCTTAACAAGAATCTAATCTAGGTGGTCAAACCAGACAAGAAACACAGAGAACAAAGAACAAATCAAACATGAAGGAGAAACTGAATGAATTTCGAATCTAATCACTGCCGATCCGTGACCACTTTAAAGCCCTGGGTCACTTAGGGTTCATCTAATCTAAGCTATACAAGTTTAGCTACTCATATTCAATACAGTAGAATCGAAGACAAACAAATAATACATCTCAGGTAGGGAAGACAGAGAAGAACTGTAAAACCTAATTTCGACAACTCCTTGCAGCTTTAATCTGCTGGATCTTCAACTCTTAGCACTGGCTCTCCAAGATGGATGGATGGCGTCACGATCCGTTCCTGGCTCCTCGAACTCTATCCACTCGTTCTCTCTCTCTCTTAACCTTGGAATATTTTTTTCGTGTAAATTTTTGTGTAAGTTCTCCTCTCCCATTTAGCCGCTTGATTCAGTATTTAAACCTAACCGGCGACTGCTACTTTTTCACTGGGATTTTTGCCGAAAATACAAGGGAATTTTTGGCGAAAATATCTGTTGAATTCGTCTGTTTCTTCTGGCTTAAATGGCTTAGGGTTTTCGGCGAAAACTCCCAAGGTTTTCGCCGAAAACTTCTTCTTGATCGGGACAGTGGATTTCATCTTGCATTTTCGGCGAAAACCTAAGGGTATTTTCGCTGAAAATCTGTGTGTAAATGGAGCAGGAGTTCCTTTTGAGTTGAATGACTTTTCTGGTTGAATCGGGTGTGATTCCTCGGGGTTCCAGTGCCTTAGACACGTCCTTGGCTACCGTATTTGATGGCGAACACCTGTGATAACATGACAATACTAGAAAACCATCAAATAGACCCGAAATGGGCCAAGGTAACACAAAAGGCATGAGATGGATCGGTTGAGTGAATATTCACTATTCTACCCTAAAAACCGTGTCTTAAGCAATGAAATGTCGCTTAAATGAGGCTGATAATCACGTCAATTCGAGTGTCATCAAAATACCCCACACTTAAGCTTTTGCTTGTCCTCGAGCAAACTGAACTAGAACACACTCAAATTCACAAATGACACGAGATTACACTGAGATTCAATTCTAATGATTTGGTTTAAGCTGTTCCACGTAGAAAAAGTGACCTACACATGCAAGAACATCAACCAAACAAGTTTTCGATCTCACTAATTTCTGCACACTTCAAGTAGTAGTCTTAACAAAGCACATTTCTTGTCAAAACAATGAATCATAATTAATCGATTACGATAACACCAATTCTAATCAAAAAGACCTTAAGCTTTAGCCAAGATGTGGACGCGGAGGTAGGAAAAGTGACATGGCTATCGACTCGACTTCATCCGTTTCTAGATCTGTACGTTACATGTTCTAGCTAGGACTGATTTAAACATCAATTTCTCTCAAGATTCAAACTTCTTCCTTCAATTTAATTATTGCATACTAGTGCTCGATACCAAACACTTCACTTAGGTGTTGGACCTGCCTAGCTCACAGTATTTGTACTTATGCTAGTGCTCAACCGAATACTTCACTTAGGTGTCGGGCTTGCCTAGCTTTATTTTTAGCACTTTAAAGAACTTAACATTAATTTGCACAACTTTATTACTTGATTTAACAATTTAGCCATTTGATCCTAGCTAGTTATAACTTTTTATACAAGATTTCGAATTGGATTTCCATCTACTCTCAAGCCACAGTCACAGGTGAACAAATATGGAGTGAAAACATGGAAGAAGCTAGCATTTATCATCTTAGAATGGTGTTATCGAGCTTTGTTATTAACAAGCAAAACAATTTAATTAATTCATATTTCAACTACCGAAGTGATTTATGATCTGTTCTGACCTAGACTCCTTTAATATCAGTGCCAACACGTTGGTTACAAGTTCTAAGTGGAACAGTCTAGACGTCATTGTTCAAAATTGAAGTCAATTCAACACCAAAAGTCAAGAATTGAGCAAGTCTATGCTAGAGTGACTGGACAGAAATCACGAGGCACACAAATATATAGGCAATCAAGATCATGCATGGTTGTCTAACATCCTACCCCACATTTAGATTGTTCTGTGTCCTCACAGGACCAAACTAAAGTAGAGAGATACGAAGAACCTGGAGGGTGAAGGGCGGTGTAGTGGACGAATGCGGAGAGGTCAGAGCGGAGCGAAGTAGATACTCAAAATCCTACAAAACACAAACAACAAAAAGATCAAAAGGACATCGGGACAAGTGCCCCGGATCCACACAGAATAAAATTGGATCGAGATCCGAAAAGAAGAAAGAAAAGAAACGAAAAGGATAGAAATAACCTGATCACTGTTCCGAGGGCGGGGGTGGTGGTGGGGTTGGGATGGAGGAAATGGCAAACCGCTGCTCCGTCTGCTGTCGCCATGCGAGCTCTCCCTTGTGTCTGGCTGACTGGTCGGCCATGAACTGCTGAAGAATGGTCCATCTCTCGTTCTGCATCTCCTCATGTGCTACCCGGGCCTTCTGCCATGGAAGCGAACCAGCCGAGTAGTCAAGCTGCCATTTCTCAATACGCGCCAGCCTCTCATTCATCTCAGCGGTGATCAGTGCCCACGACGGTGGGCGTTCAACTGGTTGGGGAACGCGGTGAGGGAGCACTTTGCAATTCTCAAAATCCAATGAAAGGTTGATGCCACGTGCTATGGCGAGTTCGGCACCTATACGCTCAAGCAGGACCCGAGGAATGTCGGGGCCCCATTTGTCACCGAGCTGGAGATTGTCGATCAGAATTGAAATGAAAGCCCCCCCCGGAAGTTCAGAAGGAAGTTTCTTGGTGGTAGTGCGCTTGTGAAAGAATCGTGCAAGCCACCATCCGGAATGGAAGTTGGCATCCTCCTCTAAAGCACGGAATAGCACTAGCTCTTCCAGAGAAACATGGTGACGGCCCGTCTTGCTGCAATAACACAAAGACTGCACCCAAACATAATGTAAGAACTTAAGAATAGGGTGAAAAATATCATCTACCGTGGGGTTGACGATAGGCTCGATCTCAGATAGGCCAGCTGCCCACTTCCATACTTCTGGGTAAGGAGCACTCGTGATGGAGTATGTGTCCTTGAAGCCAGCAGATGTTGTAGGGATGTTGACGTGCGGATCCAGCAGGAGGCTGAACTCGTGGATGGACTTCTCATGGAGAACACCACCAAGGCGAAAGGATACAAATTTCTGATCACGTATGGGGTTCGAAGTGAGGCGCCGGAATGAACTCCAGAACTCTTGAAGGGCGACAAGCGGGTAGGGGGAACCATGAGCGGTCAGAACACGCAAACTGGCTTTATGAAGGGCGGTGTCGATGGTGGAGTGCCAAGCCGGGTTGTGGCCCTTGAGACTGTCTAAAGAGGGAACTGCCACCGTAGCCGGAGGAATGTCTTTGATCTTCTGAAAGACCTCTAGCTGGTGCGGCTCAAGGGCTGAGATGAAAGGATGTAGTGCCCCAGCAGCGGGTGCAGGAACATAGGAGATAGGAGTCACAGGGGTCGGTGTATCCTCGGGGATGATGGCCACAGCCGTCAATGTCTGTGCAGCCGGTGCGGGTGGTCGGGAGGATGGAGCCCGGTTCTGTCGAGCCGAGGATCGCTGTGCTCTATCTGCACTGGTGGTCTTAAAACATTTGGGAGCCCTGCAAAACACAACTCAGGAAAGTCCAGAATCAGATGACAAGAATCCTACCCCACACTTAAGTTGACAAGTGGGGTAAGCAATTTAACCGAGAGACCACCGAACAAAATATAGCAGCAAAGGCACGGCCAGCACGTAGAGAGGAAAACGGCATTCAATCAATCAAGCATGAGAAATAACTCGGACCGATAAGCACAGAGCATGAAGGAATCCATTAGCATGATCACATAGTAACAATTCACGAGGCAAAATAGATCAAATGGTAATGCCAAAGTTTAGCCAAATGACACCGAAATAGCAATCATGAAAATCGAGGAAGAACCAAAAAGTCAACCAAAGTCAATTATGCCAAAAACCGAAAGTCAAAAAGCCAAAAGATGCACAATCAAGGGCTGAACAACTAACCGTGAAGACATGACTCGAGAAAATGAATGGAAATCCGAGAATTCGATGAAAAAAACTTGAAAACTAGGTCGGGTGGAACCGGAGCTGTAGAGCTCCGATTCTAGGGTTGGGGCTTGAATAAACACCAAGGAATGGGCGGCGACGGTGGTATCCGGTCGGCTGACAATGCGGCGGCGGCTGGTCTGCGACGGCGAACAGGAGGGCGGCGGGGGAGAAAGGAAGGAAAGGAGGGGGTGGTCGGCAAAAAAGTGTTGATGGTTAGGGGAACTGTTTTCGCGAAAATAAAAACCGAGAGGAGGGTTATATATCGACCGAAATCAACAAAATTTTCGATGAAAATAATGGAACATTTTCGGTGAAAATTTCCTCTAAAAATGAAAACAAGTTCGGCGAAAAGGTTGGGTTGTTTTGGCGAGAAGGTGCGGTGGCGAGAAACAGGAGAAAACAGGTTGATTTAAACTCGAGTTTTTGGCGAAAAACCTGGGAGATTTTCGCCGAAAATCCACTTGAGAATCGGCTGGCAGTTTTTTTTTTCTTTTCAAACAGGGGTTTTAAAACAAAACGACTCGAAACGAAAACAATTGACTCCAGCCGTGGGTTGCCTCCCACGAAGCTCTCTTGTTTAACGTCCGTGAGCTAGACGATACCTGGATTTGTGTCATAATTCCAAAGCAAAGTAGTTCACATCGATGGAAGATACAGCTAGTCCTTGCAGATACTTCTTAAGCCTATGCCCGATGACCATAAACGGCTTTTGATCATGCAATTTGATTAAGACACTGCCTAAAGATGTCTGCTGCACCACGGTATAAGGGCCGGACCAACGGGACTTCAGTTTACCTGGGAAGAGCTTCAATCGAGAGTTATATAAGAGGACTTCATCTCCGGGGTAGAACTGCGTGATCGTCTTCAATTGAGAGTCATGAATTTTCATCGTGCGCTCTTTGTATAACTTTGTGCTCTCATATGCGTGGAGTCGGTGCTCCTCAAGCTCAGCGATCTGGTCGTGACGCATATTACCTGCTACTGCTTAGCTCATGTTCAACTCTTTGTTAGCCCAAAATGCCTTGTGCTCAAGCTCAACTGGCAAATGACATGCCTTGCCATAGACCAGCTGATACGGTGTGGTACCGATGGGAGTCTTGTAGGCAGTTTGATCAGCCCATAAGGCATCATTGAGCTTAGATGACCAGTCCTTGCAGGACTGGCCAACTGTCCTATCAAGAATCCGCTTGAGCTCACGGTTCATCACTTCCGCTTGACCATTGGCTTGAGGATGGTAAGCTGTGGACATACGGTGGGTGACGCCAAAGCATTTGCATACCCGGTCGAATTGTCCATGGAAGTGGGTACCCCTATCGCTTATGATGAAGCGCGGTGAACCAAAACGCATGAAAAGATGGGTAAGGAACCGACCCACCACTCTTGAATCATTAGTGGGTAGAGCTTCAGCTTCAGCCCACTTAGAAACATAATCAACGGCTACGAGAATGTACTTGTTTCCGTTGGATGGTGTGAACGGACCCATAAAATCAATTCCCCAAACATCAAAAATTTCAATAGTTAAAGAAACAATTTGGGGCATCTCATTACGGTTAGAGATGTTACCTGACCGTTGGCACGCATCACAATGTCGAGCAAAAACATCACAATCACTAAAGATTGAAGGCTAATAACCTGTTTCGAGTACCTTTCTCGCATTGGGGTTGCCTCCGAACTGTCCTTCATGGCATTTACGCATGATGTTAGCTGCTTCGATGTAAGAGACACATCTCCGGATCATCCCGTCAATACTGATGCGGTATAAGAAGGGCTCATCCCAAAAGTATGACTTGGCTTCTTTAAAGAGCTTCTTGCGTGCATTGAAATCTAGCTCAGGAGGTACAATGCCATGAGAGAGGTAATTAGCCAGGGTTGCATACCATGGTTCTTCCGAGTCGGTTGCATTACTCAGATCTTGAGCGTGAGGGATTGCTCAGGGCTCGATAGCTATGTTATTAACCTGTTCATACGTTTCAACACGCAACAGCTCGTCAGGGAAAGAATAATTGATAGGAGTAGTCGATTTACCTGTTTGTGATTCCTCCAGTCGGGAGAGATGATCTGCTGCTAAGTTCTCTGCTCCCTTCTTGTCTTTAATTTCTATGTCGAACTCTTGGAGGAGAAGGATCCATCGGATGAGACGTGGCTTCGAGTCCTGCTTGGCCAATAGATGGCGCAGGGCAGCATGATCTGTGTAGACAATGGTATGTGAAAGAACAAGATACTGTATGAACTTGTCAAAGGAGAAGACGATGGCCAGAAGCTCTTTCTCCGTAGTAGTGTAGTTTCTCTGAGCATCATTGAGTGTCTTGCTAGCAAAGTAAATAGGATGAAATCTCTTCTCCTTCCTCTGACCAAGAACTGCGCCAATGGCGAAGTCACTAGCATCGCACATAATCTCGAATGGAAGATTTCAATCTGGTGCTGTAAGGATCGGTGCGGTGGTGAGTTGAGTCTTCAAAGTCTCAAATGCTTCAAGACAAGCTTTATCAAATACGAAAGGAACATCTTTCTCAAGAAGCTTCGTCATTGGAAGAGTGATCTTGGAGAAATCTCTGATGAATCTTCGGTAGAATCCAGCATGACCGAGGAAACTTCAAACTGTCTTAACTGAGGTCGGCGGTGGTAAGCTGGCGATGGTCTCAAGCTTGGCACGATCAACTTCTATACCAGTCTTACAGATCCTATGTCCAAGAACAATGCCTTCTGTAACCATGAAGTGACACTTCTCCCAACTAAGAGCTAGGTTGGTTTCCTCACAACAAGCTAGCACCTTGTCCAGATTGGCCAGGCACTTTGAGAACGAATCTCCATAGACAGAGAAGTCGTCCATGAATACCTCCACCACATTCTCTACCAGATCTCCAAAGGTAGCGGGAGCATTACATAAACCAAAAGGAATACGACGATAAGCAAACGTACCAAACGGGTAGGTGAAAGTTGTCTTCTCTTGATCATCAAGCTCGATGGGGATCTGGAAGTAACCGGACATCCCGTCTAAGAAGCAGTAATAGTCATGACCAGCCAATCGTTCAAGCATCTGATGAATGAACGGCAGTGGAAAATGATCCTTCTTAGTGGCATCATTGAGTCATCGATAATCGATACAGACTCTCCATCCGGTAACCGTGCGAGTCGGGATGAGCTCACCCTTTGGATTAGGGATGACGGTGATTCCACATTTCTTCGGGACAACTTGAGTCGGACTGACCTAAGGACTGTCGGCAATAGGATAGATGATACCGGCATCTAGAAGCTTGAGTAATTCCTTCTTTACAACTTCCTGCATCAGAGGGTTAAGTCGGCGTTGCGGTTGTCTGACTGGTTTGAATTCTTCATCAACGACTATCCGATGTTTGCAGAAGGTTTCAGAGATGCCTCTGATGTCTGCTAACTGCCAGGCAATAGCTCTGACATGCTTCTTGAGTAGCCTAATCAGTTGCTCTTTCTGCTCGGGAGATAGATTCGCATTGATGATGACAGGCAACTGGCAGTCCTTCCCCAGGAATGCGTATTTTAGGTGGTCAGGCAGCTCCTTCAAAGTAAGTTCTGGCGGACTCTCATATGAGGTAGTAATCCGACTCGATGCTGGCTCAATATGTGTAGGCGCATGAATGGGGGTGAATGTCGCCTTCTGCTCGTCTAACTCATCCTGCCATAGGCGCTGCTCTGGGTCTTCTAGTGCACTGTCAATCCCTGAAATCAAACACAACTCTAGCGGATCACTAGATAAGGCATTAGTAACGAAGTTGGCCGAGGCCAACTCTAGGGGATCAACAGTATAACAGTTATCATCTTGAGCAACAGAGTATCTCATGCTATCTTTAATGCGGAATGCACCACTCTCCTGTCCTACACTTAAAGTTAACAGGCCTTGTTTACAGTTAATATTTGCACCAGCAGTTGCTAAGAAGGGTCGACCTAGGATAAGTGTTCCGTCTGACTCGCGAGTATCTAGAACAACAAAATCTGCAATTATAGTAAACGGACCACAGCAGACAGCTACATCTTCTATTATTCCCCTAGGTAGTTTAACAGACCTATCGGCTAACACTAGATGCAGAGTAATCGATTTTAACTGCCCTAGATTCAGCTTCTCATATAGATAAACAGGCATAACATTAATAGAAGCACCAGAATCAGCCAGACTACGATCAATTTTAATGTCATTAATAATGCACGGTAATGTAAAAGGACCGAGATCAGAACACTTAGCTTGGGGTGGTGGCGGCTGTCGTATGGGAGATGGCGCATCGAGAATAGAAGCGCATTCATTAGTAAGCGTGACAGAGTACGCCTCTCCGTTCTTCACTTTCTTCACTAGGTGTTTAAAGAACTCCCAAGTGGTGGTATAATCTCTACAGCTTCTGTCACTAGTATCTTGATCTCTACAGTCTTAAGAACATTGTACCACTTCTTATACTGAGTGTCATGATCCTTAGCCTTGCTCATTGCAGCCTTTGGGAAAGGGATCCGAGGTACATATGGCGCCAACACGGGCTCAGGAACTGTCTTGGGAGGAGAAGGGGGAGGAGCAGATGCTTCTTCTTCTTCTGTTATATCTTCAATTTCAGGCATATCCATGGCAGCACTGGTATCAGGTATCATGTTAGGTTCTGGAGCCTTTGGATCAGTTGTTTGCTTGCCACTCCTGGTGGTAATAGCTTAAGCGTGTTCGCTCTTTGCACCAGAGTCTGCTTGACATACTGCTGGATTGAGGAGAGGATTGCTAGTAAAAAGTCTTGTCATATTGCTTATAGCATCCTCTATCCTCTGGCTCTGAGCTCTCTGTCCTTGATTGAGTGCGGCTTGAGCTTTTAGTTGAATGTCGTGGTCGTCAAGTCTGCTTATGATCGAATCGAACTTCTTCTCATAATCCATGTCTCTATTGGAACACGGCTTTGCTTGGAACTGGTGCTGTCCTCCAATGAATCCCGGAGGTCTTTGATACGGATCTACTAACCGGTTGCACTGGTTCCGTGGCACGTAGTTTCTGTAACCGGCGTAGCCTTTCTGATTGTTGGCGAAGCCTTGATCAACGAAGTTTACCTCTTCCGCAGACCAGACTTCCATTTTACCGAAGTTGAGGCAGCTTCCACCGTTATGAGCATAGGATCCATACCATCCACAGTCAGCCGAAAAGATGGTAGCTGACGGGGGATCGAGAGGAATACCAACTGCTTGTAGATGTTTCTGAACCACTCATCTGACTCTGATTCTTGGTTCCTTCTCTTTGCCTCTCCCAGTTTCTAGATTTTGAAGCACAGCTAGCGAAATGCAGAAGAGCATCCTGAGGAGTAAGGGCGGTGCAGTCTCCGCCTGCTAAGAGTTGACCCAATTTGCAGATTCTTCGTGCATACCACGAGCAAAGAATTCAGCTAGCTGTCTTTGCTCATACCCATGGTGAGGACAGTTGAAAAGAAGAGATTGGAATTCATTCCAAGTGTCATACAGGCTTGCATCTTCTCTCTGAGTGAACCTGGAGATGTGGTCTTTATAAGCAGTTGTCCTCGCGGGAGGAAAGTATTCGTCAACAAAATCTTGAGCTAATGCCTCCCAGTTAGTGTAATGACCTGGTGGTTTGCTTCCAAGCCACTGCTTAGCTGCACCTCTGAGAGAGAATGGAAAAGCTCGAAGACATAAAGTGTTCTTGTTGAGGTTCCCAGACTTGAAGGTTTCACAGACAGCCAGAAAGTCATCTATATGTGTGCAGGGGTTATCATCTGGCCTTCCTTCGAATTGTATGTCCCTAGAGATTAGTTCTAGGAGAGGAATCTTAATCTCATAATCAGGATCATCGTCATTAGAAAACACGGTGACGGGGGATCGAAAGTTGGATGCACGCGGCTTACTGTAGTCCGCAACATTCTTAAGAGCAGTCATTGCGGTAAAGGAAGATGGAACAGAAGTGATCCGTTTCTGTACCTGGTATGATTTGTGATGACACTCGATTTGACGTGATTATCAGCCCCATTTAAGCAACATTTCATACCCTTTGATGCCATTTTGATGAGTATTTGGTTCATTTGTCTTAACTTTGTGATTATCGGCTCCTAGTGTGTACATTGTCCATTTCTTGGCTATTTTTACCCTTTTTTTGAGCTTTTATGTTGAGCCCCCAGGTTACCACATTATAGAGGACTCTCTCACGAGTCCAACACTTCGAACGGAGACCAAATCAGAGTTCAAACGGAGCGGGAATGATTGAAACAAGTCAGAGTGCTGCACAGCTCAAAACGCTGCGTTTTGGAGCTTACATGCCGTGTAAGCTCAATGCACTGTGAGCTTACACGCCGTGTAAGCTCCCCAGACGGGAAAATTCATTCTTTTCCAACTTGTAAAGGGTTTCTAGGGTTATATATAGACTTTTTGAAGCCAGATTGAACACACACGAATTTTGGCTGATTAGCCACGACCTTAGGGTCGATAGATAGAGTTTAGAGAGTTCGAAGATCCGTGGAGAGATCGTGACGCCATCCTTCCACCTCGGAGAGCTCGGAGCTTAAAGTTGAAGATCCAGGAGATTGAAGCTTCGCCGGAGTCGTCAGAATTAGGTTTTTCAGTTCTTATCTGTTCTTCCTCTGTATGATGATTTCCTTTGTTGCCTTTGATTCTTCTGTTATCGTTATGAGTAGCTGAACTTGTAGAGCTTAGATTAGATGAACCCTAAGTGACCTAGGGCTTTAAAGCGGTCATGGATTGGCGGTAATTAGATTCGAAGCTCAATCAGTTTCTCTTTGCATGGTTGTTTTGTTCTTCACTGTTTATGTTTCTCTTCTGGTTGGTCGCCTAGATTAGGTTTTTGCAAGCTAGGGTTAGTCGCCAGACATCTTCCTGCTTTGGCGCATAAACTTGTCTTCCTTGATCATCTAGTTTAGATTCTTGTTAAGTTGAGGATAGAAGCGAACGCTTGCCTCTCTTTAAAACATCAATTCAACCAGTTAACCTTATAATTGGAGTGTGCCTTTCGTAGGAACCGGTTAGGGTTAATCCACTGCAAGAGTAACTCATAAATCGTTAGTAATTGCACCAGTTAAGTTAAGTCGTTGCGAGAGGCGACCGTACCCGGGCGGCTAATTAATCTTGGTAGCTAGAACGGATAGAGCGAACGTTCGCCGGTCTTAAACCTAAGGGTCAGGAGTTATGGTGGTGTATAGAAACTGATTGAATTAGAATTGAAAACCGCTGATCTGTTGATTGCTGTTGCCTTGGTGATCTAAGGGGGATTCGAAATCTAAGCTCGTCTATCTTCCTGTTAGTCAACCTTTTTACTTTTCTGTCTTTTATTTTCCTGCTTTATTAGATTAAAAGTCGTGGAACTCACACCACGCACTAAGTGTTTAAAGTTGAGTAATTTGCCAGCATATTTGAGTAGTCAATTAGAAGAAACCCTGTGGAATACGATCTGCTTAGCTTTCTAGCTTGGTAGTATTTGATACCGCTAAAACAGCAGCATCAATCTGCAAGAGACAAAAACAAACACAACCGGTGTAAAATCGAAGTGTGATGGAAATGAAATATGGAAAGGTAGAAGAATAAAAATGCCAACTCTTCTTTCAACGAAATAAAAGAGTCCCCGGCAACGGCGCCAATTTGATGAACCGATCGTTGACAATTCAATCAAATAAACTAACAAAGCTAACAAGCTATGGTAGATTGTATTCCATGGGTCTCCTCTACTTCCTTACTCAAATAGATTGGCAATTTAAATTCAATGTTAAAACACTTAGTGCGTGGTGTGAGTTCCACGACTTCTATACTAGAATGCAAAGACAGGTTGAAAAGAAGTTAAAGCGAATAACGATTGATTGATTGACTAAGACAGAAGACAGACAAGCTTAGATTTTGAATCCCCCTTAGATCACCAGAGCATATGCAATCAACAGATCAGCGGTTTCTGATTCTAGTTCATTCAGTTGTCAGACACCACCATAACTCCTGACCCTTAGGTTTAAGACTGGCGAACGTTCGCTCTATCCGATCTAGCTACCACGATTAATTAGTTGCCCGGGTACGGTCGCCTCTCGCAACGACTTAACTCAACTGGTGCAAATTCTAACGATTTATGAGTTACTCTTACAGTGGATTAACCCTAATCGGTTCCTACGAAAGGCACGCTCCAATTATAAGGTTAATGGTTCAATTTGATGTTCTAAAGTAAGGCGAGTGTTCGCTTTTATCCTTAGCTTAACAAGAATCTAATCTAGGTGGCCAAACCAGACAAGAAACACAGAGAACAAAGAACAAATCAAACATGAAGGAGAAACTGAATGAATTTCGAATCTAATCACCGCCGATCCGTGACCGCTTTAAAGCCCTGGGTCACTTAGGGTTCATCTAATCTAAGCTATACGAGTTTAGCTACTCATATTCAATACAGAAGAATGGAAGACAAACAAAGAATACATCTCAGGTAGGGAAGACAGAGAAGAACTGTAAAACCTAATTTCGACGACTCCTTGCATCTTCAATCTGCTGGATATTCAACTCCTAGCACTGGCTCTCCGAGATGGATGGATAGCGTCACGATCCGTTCCTGGCTCCTCGAACTCTATCCACTCGTTCTCTCTCTCTCTCAGCCTTGGAATATTTTTTTCTTGTAAATTTTTGTGTAAGTTCTCCTCTCCCATTTAGCCGCTTGATTCAGTATTTAAACCTAACCGGTGACTGCTGCTTTTTTACTAGGATTTTCGCCAAAAATACAAGGGAATTTTCAGTGAAAATATGTGTTGAATTCGTCTGTTTCTTTTGGCTTAAATGGCTTAGGGTTTTTGGCGAAAACTCCCAAGGTTTTTGCTAAAAACTTCTTCTTGATCCGGACAGTGGATTTCTTCTTGCATTTTCGGCGAAAACCTAAGGGCATTTTCGCCGAAAATCTATGTGTAAATGGAGCAGGAGTTCCTTTTGAGTTGAGTGACTTTTATGGTTGAATCGGGTGTGATTCCTCGGGGTTCCAGTGCCTTAGACATGTCCTTGGCTACTGTATTTGATGGCGAACACCTGTGATAACACGACAATACTAGAAAACCATCAAATAGACCCGAAATGGGCCAAGGTAACACAAAAGGCATGAGATGGATCGGTTGAGTGAATATTCACTATTCTACCCTAAAAATCGTGTCTTAAGCAATGAAATGTTGCTTAAATGAGGCTGATAATCACGTCAATTCGAGTGTCATCACAGAGTTTTCGCCGAAAACCTATGAAGGAATGCAAGGCTGCCCGGGGTTTTTCAAAAGGATTTTTGGCGAAAACTTATCATTTTCAAAGGGGTTTTTCAAAGGGATTTTCGGAAAAAAAGAGGAGGAATTCATTAATCAACACACACACTCGCCACTCACTCTTTCTCTCAATTCTCATCGGCGATCATCCCCTCTCTCTCAACCAATCATCCTCCTCCTCCCTTTGTTGATCAACTTGAAGATCAAGGATCTAAGTGACGTCCTTCATACCTTGGATTGAAGCTTGACGAGCCAAGTTGCAAGATCCTCCATGGAAACAAGGATGATCTCCTCTACTCAATTTCAGGTTCCTTCCATGGTTATGCTAGGCTAAGCTTAGGTTTAGTTTAGTGGTGGATGGATCAAGCTAGGATAGGTGATTGATTGTATGGATTGAGTTTCTCATATCCATTTGTGTAAGATGATGATCCTAGACTTTGTGCTTGTTGTTCATGGAACTTAACTTGTTCCTTTGATACTTTGTTTATGTCTTTCAATACATGAGAATGTGATGACACTCGATTTGACGTGATTATCAGCCTCATTTAAGCGACATTTCCTTGCTTAAGACATGGTTTTTAGGGTAGAATAGCGAATATTCAATCGATTGCCCTATCTCGTGCCATTTGTGTTACCTTGGCCTGTTTCGGGTCTATTTGATGGTTTTCTAGTGTTTTTATGTTAGCACAGGTTTTTGCCGTCAAATAAAGTAGCCAAGAATGTGTCTAAGGCGTTGGAACCTCGAGGAATTGCACCGGAATCAATCTAAGGAGCCAATCAAATCAAAACAATTCCTGCCCCGATTTACAAAGGAATTTTCACCAAAAATCCTTCAGTATTTTCGGCGAAAATATCAGCACAAATCGGCGATGCTCATCAACAGAAGTTTTCGGCGAAAACAGGAAATTTTCGACCGAGAACTAGGGGACCAAAATTTACAGGAGAAATCAGTTCCAATTACAAAAGAATTTTCGCCGAAAATTCCTCAATATTTTCGGCGAAAATACTAGTTAAAATCCGGCTGAATTAGGGTTAAGTATAAATACTTAACCGGCGGCCCAATAAATAATCATACCTCATAATACATCATACATAAGAATTTAGAGAATCCTCTCAAGTTCTGGAGCGAAGAGTTAGAGTTCGAAGAGCCGGAAACGAGATCGTGACGCCATCCCTTCCATCTCGAGGACTCGGAGCTAGGATTGCAGTCTACCGGAAGATTGAAGTTCTGCCGGAGTCATCTTAATTAGGTTTTTCAGATTCTTTTCTGTTCTTCCTTGTATGATGAACTCTTTCTTTGTCTTTGATTCTTTTGTAATGAATATGCGTAGCTAAACTCCTAGAGCTTAGACTATATGAACCCTAAGTGACCCAGGGCTTTAAACCAGTCATGGATCGGCGGTGATTAGATTTGAAGTTCAATCAGTTTCTCTTTCATGTTTGATTTGTTCTTCATTGTTCATGTTTCTTGTCTGGATTGATCACCTAGATTAGATTCTGTTAAGCTAAGGATAGAAGTGAACGCTCGCCTTACTTTAGAACATCAAATTGAACAATTAACCTTATAATTGGAGTGTGCCTTTCGTAGGAACCAATTAGGGTTAATCCACTACAAGAGTAACTCATAAATCGTTAGTAATTCCACCAGTTAAGTTAAGTCGTTGCGAGAGGCGACCGTACCCGGGCGACTAATTAATCTTGGTAGCTAGAATGGATAGAGCGAACGTTCGCCGGTCTTAGACCTAAGGGTAAGGGGTTATGGTGGTGTCTTAGAATTGATTGAATGAGAATCGAAATCCGTTGATCTGTTGATTGCCAATGCTCTGGGGAACGAAGGGGGATTCAAAGTCTAAGTTCGTCTGTCATCTCTGTTTTAATCAACCAATTTCCAATTTGTCTTTATTTTAAATTTTTAATTTCTCTGCATTTCTTAGCAGTAGAAGTCGTGGAACTCACACCACGCACGAAGTGTTTGAATCCGAATATTTTGCTAGCTTATTTGAGTAGTCAATCATAAAAGACCCGTGGAATACGATCTACCCTAGCTTGTTAGCTCTGTTAGTTATTTGTTTGAACGCATCACAATGACACGTTCATCAAATTGGTGCCGTTGCCGGGGATCTTCTTTTGATTGTTTGAAAGAAGAACTGGCAATTTATTCTTCTACTTTCCATCTTTCATTTTTCCACACACTTCGATTTTACATTGGTTTTTATTTGTTTTTGTTATTTGTAGGTTGTTTACAGGTGTATGCATCGCCGCCCTTGGACTCGCTCTCAAACCGACAAGGCTAAGAGTATAGAGAGACCAAGCAGTTCTGCTCTGCCTCGACAATCACAGATTTCAAGGAGAAGCATAATCAATCCGCCTCCACCCGTCACTCCGATTAAGATTGAGGAACTGAAGGATAGTCCCTCATCTTCACCGTTACCGTCACCTACATCCATTTCATACACCGAGTCACTTTCACCTAGTCCATCTCCTACCATGACTGATCAATTACCACCCCACCCACCACCACCACACCAGGCGGAAATCCACCACCACCGCCGCCTGCACAGAAAAGTCTAGCTGATTACAACAAGCCGAGCGCGACTAGCGTTCGATCTGCTATTGCCGTACCGCACATTGAAGGAGATCCTGACTATGAGATCAAGATTCCATTCTTGACTATGATCTCCAAGGATCTACAGTTCGAAGGCAGGCCCCTAGACAATCCGTGCACTCATCTTGCGGATTTCCTTGATCTCTGCAACACTTTCAAGAACGGGAACCTCGACAAAAACACTCTCTGCTTGAGAGCTTTCCCGTTCTCTCTGAAAGGCGCTGCAAAGAGGTGGCTTACTGGCAAACCACCTGGATATTACACTAATTGGGATACTCTGGCTCAGGACTTCGTTGAAGAATACTTTCCTCCTGCCAGAACAACAGCCATCAAGGACAGCATTGCCAGATTCTCCTAGAAAGAAGGAGAAAGCTTATATGATACTTGGAATCGATTCCAAGAACTTCTATACAACTGCCCTCATCATGGATTCGAGCATAGGCAGTTAGCTGAAATCTTTGCTCGAGGTCTTCAAGAAGAATCTGCCAAGTGGGTCAATTCTCTAGCTGAAGGGGATTGCACTACGCTCACACCTGAAGCTGCTCTTCTTCACTTCGCAAACTGTGCTTCCAAGTCAAGGAACTGGGAACGACAATCTGAAGGATCAAGGAGCAAGCTTGATCTTGAAGCAGCTATCAAGGAAGAAGTAGAGAAGCATTTGAAGAAGTCTACCACACCAGTCAAACTACCGACAGCTTCTGTCTATGTTCCCGACTGCGAGTGGTGTGGAGCTTGCGCACATAACGGAGGCCGATGCCAGAATTTTGGTAAGACAGAAGTGTGGTCCACAGAAGAGGTAAATTTCATTCAACAAGGCTTCGTTAATAATTAGAATGGTTATGCTGGCTACCGCAACTTCAGGCAGCAAGGGAACTATCAAGACAGACCTCCCTATAATGTTGGCGCCAACCATAACCAGAACCAGAATAACCACCCGGCTGGTCCAGCTGAGGATCAAAAGCCCAACCATCCGCCGGTAGGTATCTACCAGCTGCCGCACCGCAATCCGGGTAACTATGGAACTGCTCCTGGCAATTGCCAGAATCAATATTTGAATAACACCTATCCAGGGCAGCAGTACCAGAAGGAGAACAATGTCAGTGACCTGGATAAGAAGCTTAGTCAGATCATCACCAGACTCGACGATCATGACAGTCAGTTTAAAGCTCAAGCTCTTCTTAATCTGGAACAGATAGCAGCCGATCAAAGAATTGAGCAAGCTGTGAACAATATCTCGATCATGCTAGCATCTGGTCGACCATTTGGCCAACTTCCGAGCCAGACAGAGCCGAATCTGAGAAAGGAGCAAGCCAAGATGGTATCTGTTAGAAAATTTCCAAGCTTATCTGCTGATGCTTGTGCTGTTTTACGCAGGATCGCTGAAACTCCGGAGAAGAAAGAAGCACTACAACCGGCGCCTAAGGAAGAAGATCCTCCTCTTACACCGTACATCGTGAAGCCCCCTTTTCCAAGAGCATTGCTGCCGAATGCAAGGATCAAGACTGGAATGAAGGGGAATAAAGAAGGATATCCTGATGCTCGTATCAAGAAACCGTCCTCTCCATATCCAGCTAAGTGCTCTGATCCTGGTTCTTTTACTCTACCTCTTGTCATTAATGATGTTGAGATAGAACATTGTTTGGTTGATCTTGGCGCATCTATTAATGTTATGCCTATGAGTCTATATGAAAAATTAAACCTAGGAGAACTTGAACCGCCTAGTATGCAACTTATCTTTACTGATAGATCACTTAAAACTCATAGGGGAGAAATTAAAGACGTTGTTACTAAATGTGGTCCTTTCACGTTCTTAGCTGACTTTGTTATCATTGACACTAGTAAGGATGATTCTACCATTCTCATAGGACGACCTTTCATGGCTACTACTGGAATGCAAATTAACGTTCCAAATGGTTCTTTAACTTTGAGAATTGGTAAAGAAACTGTCACGTTCCGCCTTAAAAACGGAATGAAATATAATCCTAAGAAGGAAGAATTTTATTGTTTAGCTGTTGAAACTGTGGAGTTGACTCCGGTCAACTCCGTTACTGATGTCTCTTCTAGTGTGCCTAGATCAATTGCTGTTGCAGGTGCTGGGCAGATTACCACACAGAAACCAAAATCTGTTCCTCCAAAACCGCCAAAGAAGAAGGAACTGAAAGCCTCTTCTAAGCCACCGAGCACAAAACGTAGCAGACCTCGGGGAAAGAATAAGAAGACGAAGACTCACATGGTCTGAAGACCAGTTGTGCCGCCACCGTATACCGAGCCAGCTGCACCACCAATTTGTTCCGAGCTACCGGCGCTGGAACAAGTATGGAAGGATAAGCCAAAAGCATCTCCTAAGGAAATACTGACGATCACCGATCCTGGTGATATCAAGCCGGAGGTTAAAGAAAAGAAGAAGCCGATCGTTCTCATTCCGTCCACTATCTTCCTTGTGGAAGATGATCCCTTGACAGAACTGTTCGGACCATTCAAGATTACTGACCACCTTCCCGACGGACGTACCAAATTCTTACACGCGAACGGGAAGAAATTCATGCTCACCGGAGAAGCCCCGAAGCTCTACTTTATGAACTCCGATGCTAGCATTAAGGAGAATCTGAGTTGGGATGTCTCCTATTACCGTCCAGGTATCGTCCAACTCAAGGACGTTAATAAAAGATCACTTCGTGGGAGGCAAACCACAGCTGGAGTCCGTTTTTGATTTGTGTCAACCTTAGTGTTTTAGAGTCGGTTCGGGGGAGCCAAAAGTGTCAGTTTGTTTGATTTCATATTTTCGTGTGTAGTCTGTGTGTCATAATGTCAGTTGCAAGTCGTTTGAGGTCTTTCCGATTTTTTTGGATTTAACTGTGATTTTCTGAAGTCTGCCGGGATTGCGAAAATATTTTCAATCGTAGAGTTCAATATTTTCGGCGAAAAAGAACTAATATTTTCGACGAAAATTCTTTTGAAAACCGGCAGTCCTTTTTAACTAAAATTTTTGGCGAAAACTTGCACTTATTTTCGCCGAAAATTTCTTTGAAAATCACCCAATTTTTCACTTAAAATCTGGATTTCAACCTCTCTCTTTCCTCATTTCATTTTCGAACCATACCCGAAAATCCCATCGCCACCTTATCTCGCCGCCGCTGAACGCTGCCGCCGCCGCACCCTTCCCTTCCCTTTTTCGATCAATCAAAGCCCTAGAACAGCTAAATCGGAGCTCTACAGCTCTAGTTCACCCAAACCCTAAAAATCTTCATTTTTCACCGATTTCTCCCAAACCGTTCTGTTTTAGCATCCATGGCTTCAAGGTAAGTTGTAGAACTTTTCATTGCGAATATTTTGACATATTGGATGCTGAATTTCGTCGGGGTTGACTTTCGGTTGACTTTTTGGTTTGCCTCGATTTGCGTGCCGACTGATTTCGTGTGAACTAGGTTAGCTGAACTTGTTGAACTGTTCTAGCATGCTTAGGGAGTATCGTGCTTAATTGTTATATCGTTTGATCATGTGTTGCTATGCCTAAGTCCTATTCTTTGTGATGTTGACTTTTGAGAAATGTCGGTTTGACCATGAACTGTTTTGATCATTTGGCTGCCCTATGTGCTCATTCTCGTTCAGATTATTGTGTTTGCCATCTGAGATCATATTATACCGTCATTTCCCGCTTTGTGATAGTCTTGCCATGATTAGGGTTCAATGTTCTATTATGTTGACTTTTTGAAATGTCGGTTTGACTTCTGAACTCTGATTGTACTAATTCCATTCTGGCTGTCCTCAGCATGTATTTTATTGCTCGTGATTACCGGTTAATCTACTTGGCTTACCCTCGCTCGATTTTCCTCATTTCTTTGTGAAATTGAGTTTTTCGACTAAGTGTGGGGTAGGGTTTTAGTTTGACTAATCGAGTTTGTCTTCTTGTTTAGGAACGCCACTTTTGAGCGCAGGACCAAGGCACGACTTGATGGTGCCTCGAGCTCCGGAGCCCCCGCTCCCGTCACACCCCCATTCAGGGCCCTCCACCGGCTTTCCCTGATCGTGCTGGGTACCACCGCACCGTTGCTCGCCTACCCCCGCACTACTTTGCACGCTACCAGCGGTTTGAGCACACCCGTGGAGCTGATGTACGCCCTCTTTCCATGGAGTCACTCTCAGAGCACGATGATGACTAGTACCGGAACGTGCTCGATGCACTGACCCATGCCGGTTTGCTGGAGCTGACCACGCTCACCGCCGACTTCCCAGATGTCGCTCTCCAGGAGTTCTGGGCGACATTCGAGCTGGACGAGCACAAGAGGAGGCAACACAGAACGTTGTCACCTTCTATCTAGGCGGGGTGCACAGGGAGCTCACATATGATGAGTTTGTCGCTCATCTAGGCATCCCCTACGAGCATTACCACGATCATCACTTCGGCTAGGGGGACGACGATGACGACGACGAGGAGTACCATGCGCTCTGGAGGTCACATGACTGGAGTGCCCGGCGATCGCCTCGGGGGCCATAACTCAGTTACGTCGCTCTCTCACCCTTTCTTTAAATATATTCATATGGTTTGGCGTAGATCACTTTTATATGCTCCAGACAAGGACCGCCACCATATTAGCAAGGACGAGCTACTTCTTCTTCGCGCCATCCGGGAGAGATATCCTCTTCATCCCTGATGGGTGCTTGCTCGCCTACTCCGCAAGAAGACTCAGAGGTCCGGTCGTCCCCGCGCACTCCTGGGAGGCAACTTTGTAGGCCGGCTCATCATTTCCTTCAGCCTCAACAATGAATATGGTCCGAACATCCCACGCCGCAGAGTACGGACCGTTGGAGGAGACTTGGCGGTCGAGTACAACATTGATCTGGACGTCAGCCCCCTGGTAGCAGCAGATCCTCCTCTCGAAGACGAGGACGAGTCGGGAGAAGAAGATGATACTGAGCAGCAGCAGCCCCAGCCGCAGCCAGAGTTTCATGACCACATACCCTCGCCACATCATCAGGCAGGGTATGAGCACCAGCCGCCGCCGGTCATCCCCGATCCATACCAGGAGCCTCACCCTCACCACCGACCGCACCCCGCGGACATTGGTGAGCTGTATGAGCGACTACAGGAGTGGCGCATTACCTACAACGCCACTCAAGAGGCGAGATGGACTACTATGCAGCAGCATATGCACCGCGCTGATAGGCGGTACGAGGCATAGATGGAGTGGCAACGTCAGCTCGGCGAGTACCTCCACTTCCCACCTCCCGGCGCCTCTGACCAGCCATGATCAGGTGGTGTCCTTTTCCTTGTCCTTTCTTTTTATTTATTCTTTTCGGATTTCGATCCAACTTTTTTTTCTGTGTGGATCCGGGACACTTGTCCCGGTTTCCTTTTTATGTTTCATTTGTTTTTGTTTTGTAGGCAGTAGGGAGGTTCCCTTTGCTTTGCTTGGGTAGATTCCCTCCGCTCCGAGGACCCGTGCTCATCCCCTACACCAACCATCTCGGTCCAGGTTCTTCTACTTCACTTTGAACTCTAGAATTAGTCCTGTGAGGACACAGTCCGATTTAAGTGTGGGGTAGGATGCTAGAGAACCTTGCATGAACTTGATTGCCCTTGATTGTGTTTTCTGTATGCCTCGTGATTCCTTTCCAGTCTCTCTAGCATTAGAATGGCTCAGTTCTTGACTTTTGATGTTAAGTTGTTGTTCAAACTTTCATAATGATGCTTAGACTACTTAACCTAGAACTTGAGAACCAACTTGTATACTTTGATGCTAAATTGCCTGGTCAGAACAGAATTTTTAAAATCACACTTGTAGTTTGTAGCCTTGATTGCATGAAAATGACCGAATCCGGCTAGCAAACCAACTGTGAGCTTTTGATCCATTGCACGTAACTTGCAATTCTAATTCTTTCTGAGTGGTTTTCTGTTTGCTTGAATGAGTTAGAATTTGCATGAGACCTACTCGAGACCACACGATGACACGAGTTCTAGAATGATAGGGGCACCTAGATTCAGCTACTAAGCCAGATAGCCTACCTAACGATAAAATCCATTAGGTGTAGACCCTTGAGCTTGGCCTGTTCTTTCAGTTCGATATACATTACAACCATTTCCCATTCTTTCATTCCCCATTGATCCCTGTGGTTGTAGTTCTAGATTGACCTACCGGAAGTCGGTCTGTGGTAACCTGCCTATAGCCATTAAACAGGTGGTCTTAACTATTATGTCCAGACGTGTAAACCCCTCTAGAAACTAAAAGAAAAATCGGCACAAAAGAAAAAAATCAAGTAAGAAAAGAAGCAAGTTTCGAAAAAAAAGAGAAAGAAGAAAAATCAGAAAAGCCAAAAAGGTTTCAAGTTTTAGTTCAATAAAACGTTCTTCTCCCTACAAATGAAAGAACGAAGCCAAAAGAAAAGTCAGAAAAAGTGTCTAAAGAAAAAATAATAAAAAGTGCTAGGTTGCTTGAGGGTATCATAGGACGAGCGTTCATTATTCCACCCGTGTCTGATTAGATGGTAGGAAGCCATAGGCTAGATTCGAGGGAAGTTAGTCGAAAGCTACACCGCACAAAATCATCATCATACATTCCCATCATCCATCGCATCATAAACCCTTGTAGAGTAGAATTCATTACGGTCCTAGCAGGGAAGTCCTTCTTGACTAGTTACTCGTGTTATCACAGTGGTGGAGATGTGGTCGAAATGCAAACCTATGACAGAATTCAGTAACAGAAAATGATTGAGAGCAAAAACACGTCCTTAAACACAGAGAGTGAGAGTTCCCATTGTACTAAATATATCCTGTGTGAGGAGTCTGGTCGGTCAGGTCAAATTCGTGCATAATTGGTTGCTACTACTTGTCGTGTGCAGATTATTAGTGAGACCAGGTAGTTTGGCTGATCTGTATGCATGTTAGGTTTCTTGTTCTAGGATCTATCGGTCTAATAATTCATTGTGTTTGATTGAGCTTGATGAGCTGCAGAATAGCGGTCGATCAAATAACTACCAAGCTGTGAAGCTAGGGTAGATCGTAATCCAGGGGTTTCCTCTAGTTCCTTACTGAAATATGTTGGCAAAATAATTCAAGGTTAAACACGTTGTGCGTGGTGTGAGTTCCACGTCTTCTATACTAAAATGCAACGAAAAATTCAAATGAAATTAAAGCGAAGAAAGATTGAAGATTGATTGATTGACTAGAAAGATGACAGACAAGCTTAGACTTCGAATCCCCCTTAGATTACCAGAGCAACAGCAGTCAACAGACCAGCGATTTTCGATTCTAGTTCATTTAGTTCACAAACACCACCATAACTCTTGACCCTTAGGTTTAAGACTGGTAAACGTTCGCTCTATCCGATCTAGCTACCACGATTAATTAGCCGCCCGGGTACGGTCGCCTCTCGCAACGACTTAACTTAATTGGTGCAAATTCTAATGATTAATGAGTTACTCTTGCAATGGATCAACACTAATCGGTTCTATTCAGCAGACATCAGAGGCATCTCGATGCTGGCTCAATATGTGTAGGTGCGGTGATGGGTGTGAATGTCGCTTTCTGCTCGTCTAACTCATCTTGCCATAGGCGTTGCTCTGGATCTTCTAACGCATTATCAATCCCTGAAATCAAACACAACTCTAGCGGATCACTAGATAAAGCATTAGTAAAGGAGTCGGCCGAGGCCAACTCTAGGGGATCAATAGTATAACAGTTATCATCTTGAGCAACAGAATACCTCATGCTATCTTTAATATGGAATGCGACACTCTATTGTCCTACACTTAAAGTTAACAGGCCTTGTTTGCAGTTAATATTTACACCAGCAGTTGCTAAGAAAGGTCGACCTAGGATAAGTGTTCCGTCTAACTCCCGAGTATCTAAAACAACGAAATCTGCAATTATAGTAAACGGACCACAACAAACAGCTACATCTTCTACTATACCTCTAGGTAGTTTGACAGACCTATCGGCTAACAGAAGATGCAGAGTAATTGGTTTTAATTGCCCTAGATTCAGCTTTTCATATAGATAAACAGGCATAACGTTAATAGAAGCACCAGAATCAACCAGACTGCGATCAATTTCAATGCCATTAATAATGCACGGTAATGTAAAAGAACCGGGATCAGGACACTTAGCTGGGGGTGGTGGCGGCTGTCGAATGGGAGATGGCGCACCGAGAATAGACGCGCATTCATTAGTAAGCGTGATAGAGTACGCCTCCCCGTTCTTCACTTTCTTCACGAGATCCTTAAAGAACTTTCCAAGTGGTGGTATGATTTCCACAGCTTCAGTCACTGGTATCTTGATCTCTGCAGTCTTAAGAACATTGTACCACTTCTTGTACTGAGTGTCGTGATCCTTAGCCTTGCTCCTTGCAGCTTTTGGGAAGGGAATCCGAGGAACATATGGCGCCAAAACAGGCTCAGGAGCTCTCCTGGGCGGAGGAGGAGGAGGAGCAGATGCTTCTTCTTCCTCTTCTGTGATATCCTCAATTTCTGGCATATCCATGGTGGCACTGGTATCTGGTATTACTTCAGGTTCTGGAGCCTTGGGATCAGTTGTTTGCTTGCCGCTCCTGGTGGTAGTGGCTTGAGCTTGTTCGCTCTTTGTACCGGAGTCTGCTTGAAATGCTTCTGGATTAAGGAGAGGATTGCTAGTAAAGAGTTTAGTCATATAACTTATAGCATCCTCTATCCTCTGCCTCTGAGCTCTCTGTCCTTCATTGAGTGCAGCTTGAGCTTTTAGTTGAATGTCGTGGTCGTCAAGTCTGCTCATAATCTGATCGAACTTCTTCTCATAGTCCATGTCTCTATTGTAGTACGGCTTTGCTTGAGACTGGTGTTGTCCTCCAATGAATCCCGGAGGTCTATAATAAGGATCTACTAACCGGTTGCTCTGGTTCCGTGGCACGTAGTTTCTGTAACCGGCATAGCCTTTCTGATTGTTAGCGAAACCCTGATCGATGAAGTTTGTCTCGTCTGTAGACCAGACTTCTGTTGTGCCGAAGTTGAGGCAGCTTCCGCCGTTATGAGCACAGGACCCACACCATCCACAGTCAACTGAAAAGGTGGTGGCTGACGGGGGATCAAGGGGAATACCAGCTACTTGTAGTTGTTTCTGGACCTCTGCCTTCATCTGCTCTGCAACACCCATCTGACTCTGACTCTTGTTTCCTTCTATTTGCCTCTCCCAGTTTCTAGACTTTGAAGCACAATTAGCAAAATGCAAAGAGCATCCTGAGGAGTAAGGGCGGTACAATCTCCGCCATCTAGAGAGTTGACCTAGTTTGCAGATTCTTTGCGCATACCACGAGCAAAGAATTCAGCCAGCTGTCTTTGTTCATACCCATGGTGAGGGCAATCGAAGAGAAGAGACTGGAATTCATTCCAAGTGTTATACAGGCTTGCATCCTCTCTCTGAGTGAATCTGGAGATGCAGTCTTTATAAGCAGCCGTCCTTGCGGGAGGAAAGTATTCCTCAACAAAATCTTGAGCTAATGCCTCCCAGTTAGTGTAATGACCCGGCGGCTTGCTTCCAAGCCACTACTTAGCTGCACCTCGGAGAGAGAAAGGAAAAGCTCGAAGATATAAAGCGTTCTTGTTGAGGTTCCCAGACTTGAAGGTGTTACAGACAGCCAAAAAGTCATCTAGATGGGTGTAGGGGTTATCATCTGGCCTCCCTTCGAATTGCACGTCCTTAGAGATCAGTTCTAGGAGAGGAATCTTAATCTCATAGTCAGGATCATCATCATTAGAAAGCACGGTGATGGGGGATCGAAAGTTGGATGCACGCGGCTTACTATAGTCCGCAACACTTTTAAGATTAACCATTGCGGTAAAGGAAGATGGAACGGAAGTGATCCGTTTCTGTACCTGCTATGATCTGCAAGAGACAAAAACAAACACAACCGGTGTAAAATCGAAGTGTGATGAAAAATGAAAGATGGAAAGGTAGACGAATAACAATGCCAACTCTTCTTTCAACGAAATAGAAGAGTCCCAGGCAACGGCGCCAATTTGATGAGCTGCAGAATAGCGGTCGATCAAATAACTACCAAGCTGTGAAGCTAGGGTAGATCGTAATCCAGGGGTTTCCTCTAGTTCCTTACTCAAAGGTGTTGGCAAAATAATTCAAGGTTAAGCACGTTGTGCGTGGTGAGTTCCACGTCTTCTATACTAAAATGCAAGGAAAAATTGAAATGAAATTAAAGCGAAGAAAGATTGAAGATTGATTGATTGACTAGAAAGATGACAGAAAAGCTTAGACTTCGAATCCCCCTTAGATTACCAGAGCAACAGCAGTCAACAGACAAGCGATTTTCGATTCTAGTTCATTCAGTTCACAAACACCACCATAATTCCTGACCCTTAGGTTTAAGACTGGCGAACGTTCGCTCTATCCGATCTAGCTGCCACGATTAATTAGCCGCCCGGGTACGGTCGCCTCTCGCAATGACTTAACTTAATTGGTGCAAATTCTAATGATTAATGAGTTACTCTTGCAATGGATCAACCCTAATCAGTTCCTACGAAAGGCACACTCCAATTATAAGGTTGATTGTTCGATTTGGTGTTTTAAAGTAAGGCGAGCGTTCGCTTCTATCCTTAGCTTAACAAGAATCTAATCTAGGTGGTCAAACCAGACAAGAAACACCGAGAACAAAGAACAAATCAAACATGAAAGATGAAACTGAATGAATTTCGAATCTAATCACCGCTGATCCGTGACCGCTTTAAGCCCTGGGTCACTTAGGGTTCATCTAATCTAAGCTACACGAGTTCAGCTACGCATATTCAATACAGAAGAATCGAAGGCGAACAAGGAATACATCTTAGGTAGGGTAGACAGAGAAGAACTGTAAAACCTAATTTCGATGGCTCCTGGCAGCTTCAATCTGCCGAATCTTCAACTCCTAGCACCGATTCTCCGAGATGGAAGGATGGCGTCACGATCCGTTCCTGGCTCCTCGAACTCTCTCAACTCGTTTTTCTCTCTCCTCCTTCTAATTGTGTGTTGTAAGTTGTGTTTTTTTTTACTGCCCGTGTTTTCAGTATTTATACCTAGCCGGCGGTTTCTGGATTTTCACTGGAATTTTCACCAAAAATGTAAGGTTATTTTCGGCGAAAGTATCCGTTCAAATGTGGCTTCACCCGTCTGTTTCTCCTGGTTGATTTGGCTTTGGGTTTTCGCCGAGAAAGCTCATGTATTTTCGCCGAGAACTCCCTCTTGATCGGGTCAGTGGATTCTTCTTCCATTTTCGGCGAAAACCAAAGTGTATTTTCGCCGAAAATATATGTGTAAATGGGGCAGGAATTCGTTTGCCTTGAGTGATGTCTCTGGTAGATTTATGTGTGATTCTTCGGGGTTCCAACGTCTAAGACACGTCCTTGGTTACTTATTCGATGGCAAAAACCTGTGCTAACATAAAAACACTAGAAAACCATCAAATAGACCCGAAACGGGACAAGGTAACACAAATGGCACGAGATAGGGCAATCGATTGAATATTCGTTATTCTACGCTAAAAACCGTGTCTTAAGCAATGAAATGTCACTCAAATGAGGCTGATAATCACGTCAATTCGAGTGTCATCAGAGCTCCAATTTAATAGATTTTATCATCTATGAACATGAGCGTTTCTATTCAGTTTGCTTGAGGACAAGCAAAAGCTTAAGTGTGGGGTATTTTGATGACACTCGATTTGACGTGATTATCAGCCTCATTTAAGCGACATTTCCTTGCTTAAGACATGGTTTTTAGGGTAGAATAGCGAATATTCAATCGATTGCCCTATCTCGTGCCATTTGTGTTACCTTGGCCCGTTTCGGGTCTATTTGATGGTTTTCTAGTGTTTTTATGTTAGCACAGGTTTTTGTCGTCAAATAAAGTAGCCAAGGACGTGTCTAAGGCGTTGGAACCTCGAGGAATTGCACCGGAATCGATCTAAGGAGCCAATCAAATCAAAACAATTCTTGCCCCGATTTACAAAGGAATTTTCACCGAAAATCCTTCAGTATTTTCGGCGAAAATATCAGCACAAATCGGCGATGCTCATCAATAGAAGTTTTCGGTGAAAACATGAAATTTTTGACCGAGAACTAGGGGACCGAAATTTACAGGAGAAATCAGCCGCCGGGCCATCCAATTACAAAGGAATTTTCGCCGAAAATTCTCAATATTTTCGGCGAAAATACCAGTTAAAATATGGCTGAATTAGGGTTAAGTATAAATACTTAACCGGCGGCCCAATAAATAATCATACCTCATAATCATACCTCATAATACATCATACATCAGAATTTAGAGAATCCTCTCAAGTTCTGGAGCGAAGAGTTAGAGTTCGAAGAGCCAGAAAGAGATCGTGACGCCATCCCTTCCATCTCGAGGACTCGGAGCTAGGATTGCAGTCTACTGGAAGATCGAAGTTCTGCCGGAGTCATCTTAATTAGGTTTTTCAGATTCTTTTATGTTCTTCCTTGTATGATGAACTCTTTCTTTGTCTTTGATTCTTTTGTAATGAATATGCGTAGCTAAACTCCTAGAGCTTAGACTAGATGAACCCTAAGTGACCTAGGGCTTTAAAGCGGTCACGGATCGGCGGTGATTAGATTCGAAGTTCAATTAGTTTCTCTTTCATGTTTGATTTGTTCTTCATTGTTCATGTTTCTTGTCTGGATTGATCACCTAGATTAGATTCTTGTTAAGCTAAGGATAGAAGTGAAAGCTCGCCTTACTTTAGAACATCAAATTGAACAATTAACCTTATAATTGGAGTGTGCCTTTCGTAGGAACCGATTAGGGTTAATCCACTGCAAGAGTAACTCATAAATCGTTAGTAATTCCACCAGTTAAGTTAAGTCGTTGCGAGAGGTGACCGTACCCGGGCGACTAATTAATCTTGGTAGCTAGAACGGATAGAGCGAACGTTCGCCGGTCTTAGACCTAAGGGTAAGGGGTTATGGTGGTGTCTTAGAATTGATTGAATGAGAATCGAAATCCGTTGATCTGTTGATTCCCAATGCTCTGGGGAACGATGGGGGATTCAAAGTCTAAGTTCGTCTGTCATCTCTGTTTTAATCAACCAATTTCCAATCTGTCTTTAGTTTAAAGTTTTAATTTCTCTGCATTTCTTAGAAGTAGAAGTCGTGGAACTCACACCACGCACGAAGTGTTTGAATCCGAATATTTTGCTAGCTTATTTGAGTAGTCAATCATAGAAGACCCGTGGAATACGATCTACCCTAGCTTGTTAGCTCTGTTAGTTATTTGTTTGAACGCATCACAACGACACGTTCATCAGAATGATTGATTGATGTTTATCTAAGGTTTAAGGATTGTAATTGAATGATTTGAGAGATTGGATTATGCAATTGCAACCATTTTGAGCTTGTTTTTCTTGTTGTCATTTCGTCGAACACTTGGTGTGCATTTAGTTTTCAGTCATTTGAAGGTTGAAAGATCCTTTTGATTGTTAGACTAGTGTTATATGATTGACATGAGAGTGTCTTGCATCATTTACCTTGTGTTAGATGAATGTTAGCATAGAGATCAAGTGTTGAGCATTTCATTGAGCTAGTTAAAGCACTCCATTTCCTTTGTTCACATTGCGAAAGCATGGTGCATTTGGTCTAGGAGTAGAGAGTCAATTGTGCGAGAGGTCGTTAATTCTACCTGAGTGAATTGCATGGTCATTAGTTTATACATCGTTGCTTGAGATTCAATCCAGCTTTCATGAACCTTGAGCTTGAAGAAACCCCTTGCTAAACTAAACTCCCTTCTCTCTTGTTTGATCCTCAACGTACCTTGTTAGCTATTGCTTTACTTGTTTGTTTGGTTTATGATTTGGAATCTTTGCCACCAAAACTAAATCTCAATTTAAATGTTTAGACCGTTCATGAACCTTGTGAGTATTAGCTTATGAGAGGACCTTGTGGAATACGACCTTGGTAAGAATCCTTTATCAAGTTTTTGGCGCCGTTGTCGGGGAACTCTCTCATTCCTAAGAAAGCAATTATTAGTGAACCGATCTTTACACTTCCTTCCATTTTCCTTTTTGCTTCCTTGTTGCTCTGTGTTTACTTTGTTATCCCGCATCGTTGTATTACTCGGGTGTGTTCGTTGTGCTTGTTTGCAGGAGATTGGTGTTAGTGCATGAGGCGTTCAGCTCGTCTTCAAGCACGAATCCAAGGACTAGAACAAGTGATCGAGCTACCAACTACTCCCCTACTTCCTACAGTTGAAGAAGAAGAAGTTGATCGCGTCTCACACCACATTATGTCTCATCACGAGGACGAAGATAACCATTCGGAACATTCACATCACACTAATGACGATGATCAATAGCAAAGAGGTGCGAGGCGCACACTAGCTGATTATGCTCGCCCAACCCTTGAAGAGGCAGCCTCGAGCATCGTGCGAGGACCAGTGAATGCAAGAAATTTCAAGCTAAAGCCAAATATGATTCAGATGGTACAGAACGGAGTGGTGTTCAACGGTATAGATGGAGACTGCCCGTCTAGACACTTGAAGGACTTTTTAGAGATATGCGATACGGTGAAGAACGATCAGGTTCATCTGGATTGTGTGCGACTCCGACTCTTTCCTTTCTCCCTCAAAGGTAGAGCCAAGTCTTGGTTGGAGAACCAACCTAGTAGAACATTCACTACATGGGAGGGACTAGCCGAAGCTTTCCTCGAAGAGTTCTTTCCTCCTTATATGACGGATGCAATCCGAGATCGTATCAACCACTTCACACAACACAAGGGAGAGCTCTTCCATGAGACTTGGAATAGGTTCCAAGCCCTTTTTCGGTCAATTTCGCCGAATGGAGCTTGGCGGATATCTTTGCTAGGTCCCTTGATTTTGAGAATACAAGGATGATCAACCAAGCCGCCGGAGGTGATTTAAGGATGCTCACTCCCGAAGATGCTCTAGAACTCTTCGCGGAGATGGCCTACAAGACAAGGAGTTGGTCTCGACAACAACCTCCTAGGTCCAAGTATGGGAGTGACACTCACTACGACTCTAGAGCCATAAGTGTTGATGCACCAAAGGACTCGTCTAGCTATGGGAAGAAGCCTAAATTACCGGGACATCGTGATGAAGATGACCCCATGATTGCTCTCCTCATATCCAAGATTGATGCCATGGCCTCTCAAGTAAGCAATTTTAGTATGCCTAAGCATCCTTCTAAGGTTTCATCATCTCATTTGGGTAATCCACCGGTTCCTTCGGTGTATTGTTGTGAATGTTGTGGAGGCCAAGGCCATGGTGTAAATGCTTGCCACTCTGCCACTTCCGAGCTTAGCCAAGGCGACCACAATGAGGAGGTAAGCTTCGCACAAGGTCAAGGATTCCATGGTAATTTCAACCCCCAAGGGAACTATCAAGGGGGTAACTACAATCGTCCTTGGAACCAAGGAGGTGGGTACAACAAGCCTAACCAAGGGTACCAAGGCCAAGGTAATCAAAGTGGTGGTTATAACAGGGGTTACAACCAAGGTAATCAAGGAGGATTCCAAGGTTATAGAGGGTACAATCAAGGAAACCAATGGACTCAAGGAGGTAACCAAGGTCAAGGGAACCAAGGAGGAAATCAGTGGAATCAACGTGGCAATCAAAATCAAGGTTCCCAAGGTCCTACCCCACCAGGAATGTACAACCATAGAGGTGAAGGTCCACCCGGATTCAAGAAACCTCCTCAAAACAAAGAGGGTGGTGCTTCAATCTCTCAAGAAGACACCAATGCGGCAATGATTCAACTTATCAAGAATCAACAAGCTTCAATTGAAAATTTGAAGAATCAAATGGGTCATATTGCTAAGACACTCTCGGAACGACCCTCGGGCACTTTACCTTCCAATACCAAGGTCAACCCCAAAGGCCCGGAGCATTGCAAGGTAGTGACCTTGAGAAGTGGAAAACCTTTGCAAGATGCAACCTCTTCCCCAATCGCCTCCCAAAAGGTACAAGCTCCCAATCTAATGGTTGATGATGATGATATTAAGGATCCTTCGGATGAAGTTGAGGTTGAAGTCGAACCTCCTACGGGTAATGTGAGCACTAAGGTTGCCAAGGAACCTAGTAAGGCTACATCGAGTACACCATCGGTCTCTCCTCCCGCACCGGTTGTACCTCCATAGAAGCCTAAGCTTCCATACCCAACTCGATTGAAGACGGATGGCCTTGAGAAGGTTTTCAAGAAGTTTGTGGAGCGGCTTAGTCAAATGCAATTCTCTCTTCCGTTTCCAGAAGCTATGACTATGATGCCTCAATATGCTAAGTTCATGAAGGAACTCTACACCAACAAGAGGAAGTTACCGGAGACATCTCTAGTCCACCTCAATGAGGAATGCTCCGCCGTTCTCTTCAAGAGTCCACCAGAAAAGCTCAAGGATTTGGGTACTTTTACTATCCCTTGTGCTATAGGTAATATCTCTCTTGCTAATGGTCTTGCGGATCTAGGTGCAAGTATCAATGTCATGCCTTATTGCATATTTGAGAAGCTAGGGTTGTCTAATCTTCGTCCTACTCGTATGTACATTCAACTTGCGGACAAGTCGACCAAGAGTCCTAGGGGGATTGTTGATGATGTGCTAGTTAAAGTAGGCCCTTTTGTTTTCCTAGTTGATTTTGCGGTCATAGATACCGATGATGTAGATGTCTCATTGATATTTGGTAGACCATTTCTAGCTACTTCTCGTGCTTTAATTGATGTGCATAATGGGAAACAGACATTACGAGTAGGACAAGAGAGTGTCACATTTTGCATAGCCGATGGCATGAAGTTTGCTCACGCACAAGATGATTTAGAGTACTCTTGCGATACTATTGCTTCGGCTAGTGTGTGTAGTATTTCTAACTTCGTGTGTCGAGATTCTTTGGATGTTTGCCTTAGAATGAATGTGCAGGAACATTTAGATACCCCGGAGTTAAAAGCTCAAGTGGCTTACCTTGACGAAGGGAGAGACAAGTTAGAGAGTGAAGCGGTTTTTGTTGCTCTCCCGAAGGAGGAAAGGGTGAAGACCTCGTATGAGGAACCACCTACTCTAGAGCTCAAGCCTATTCCCACACATTTGGAGTATGCTTTTCTCATGCCAAATTCGAAGCTACCGGTCATCATCAATTCTAAGCTTCTACCCGAGCAAAAGGACCGTCTAGTGGAGCTCCTCAAGAAGTACATGACAGCTATTGCGTGGAGCATCTCGGATATTCGAGGGATAAGTCCACCTTTTGCTCACGTCAGATCCTTATGGAGGAAGATTTCAAACTGGTTGTGCAACCACAAAGAAGGTTAAATCCGAACATGAAGGAAGTCGTGAAGAAAGAGGTTATTAAACTTATGGATGCCAGGATTATCTTTCCTATCTCGGATAGTCCTTGGGTTAGCCCCGTGCAAGTTCTTCCCAAGAAAGGAGGGATCACGGTAGTAGCTAATGACAAGAATGAGCTTATCCCGACAAGGACGATCACCGGGTGGCGTGTTTGCATAGACTATCGTCTACTCAATGACGCCACTAGGAAGGATCATTTTCCTCTACCATTTATGGATCAAATGCTCGAGCGTCTCTCCCGTCACGAGTACTATTGCTTCTTGGATGGCATGTCCGGATACTTCCAAATACCGATTGCCCCGGAGGACATCGAGAAGACCACATTCACATGCCCCTTTGGTACATTTGCTTATCGCCAAATTCCTTTTGGGTTGTGCAATGCTCCCGCTGCTTTCCAACGATGTATGCTTGCTATCTTTGATGATTTTGTGGAAGATATCATGGAAGTGTTCATGGATGATTTCTCGGTCTTTGGGGATTCGTTTGATCTTTGTTTGAGGAACCTTGAGTAGGTGTTGCATCGTTGTGAAGAGACCAATCTCGCATTAAGTTGGGAAAAGTGCCATTTTATGGTTAATGAGGGGATTGTTCTTGGTCACAAGATCTCTAAAAAGGGCATTGAGGTTGATAAGGAAAAGTTAGAGACCATCTCTCAACTTCCTCCACCATCTTCCGTGAAAGCCGTGAGAAGTTTCTTGGGGCATGCCGGTTTCTATAGACGCTTCATTAAAGACTTCTCCAAGATAACTACTCCTATGACCCGACTTCTCGAGAAGGATGTTGAGTTTCACTTTGATGATGAATGCATGCGAGCCTTTGAACTCCTCAAAGGTAAGCTCACGAATGCTCCTATCCTCATTGCTCCGGATTGGTCAAAGTCGTTTGAATTGATGTGCGATGCTAGTGATTATGCTATTGGAGCGGTCCTAGGCCAACGAATCGACAATAGATTCCATCTAATATACTATGCAAGTAAGACTCTCACTGATGCTCAAAGGAACTACACGACTACGGAAAAGGAGGTCTTTGCTATAGTGTTTGCCTTTGACAAGTTTAGGTCCTACTTGGTGCTTTCTCACACTATCGTCTTCACGCACCACCAAGCCTTGAGGTACCTTCTATCTAAGACAGATGCTAAACCGAGGTTGCTCTGATACGTCCTTCTATTGCAAGAGTTTGATATTGAGATTCGAGATAAGAAAGGATCCGAGAATGTAGCCGCCGATCACTTGTCTCGCTTGGAAGAAGCAGAAATGGTACACAACAGTAAGGAAGAGATCAATGACAACTTCCTCGATGAGCTATTATTCGCTCTAGCGACTTTGGAGTTCGGGGAATCTTGGTTCGCGGATTTAGCTAATTATCTTGCGAGTGGATACTTGAAGGAGGGTCTCTCTACTCAAGACAAAAGGAAGTTCTTTGCGGATTTGAAGCATTACTATTGGGACAATCCCTTTGTATTTCGAGTTGGCTCGGATGGCATGATAAGAAGATGTGTAAATCATGGGGAGGCAAAGGACATCATACTACATTGCCACTCCGGCCCTACGGATGGACATCATGGAGCAAATCGCACGGCTCGAAAGGTACTTGAGTCCGGTTTCTTTTGGCCCTCAATCTTTCGAGATTGTCAAGACTTTGTCAAGTCCTGCGATGCGTGTCAACATTCAGGTAACATCTCTTCCCGTAATGAAATACCTCAACATGTCTCGGTAGTGGTAGAAATATTTGATATATGGGGTATTGATTTCATGGGACCGTTCCCTCCTTCGCATGAAAACAAGTACATATTAGTTGCGGTAGATTATGTGTCTAAATGGGCGGAGGCACAAGCTTTGCCTACCAATGATGCCCGAATCGTAGGGAAGTTTCTTGTTAAGTTGTTCACCCGTTTTGGTGCTCCTCTTGCTATCATTAGTGATAGAGGTACTCAGTTTCAAGGACAATTCGATAGAGTATGTTGTCGGTTCGGTGTCACTCATCGAATGTCCACCTCGTATCACCCTCAAACTAGTGGCCAAGCCGAGGTAACCAATAGGGAGCTTAAGAGAATCTTGGAGAAAACGGTCGACCAATCACGAAAAGATTGGTCGATGAAGCTTGATGATGCTCTATGGGCCTACCGCACGGCCTACAAGACCCATATAGGCACTACTCCCTATAGGATGGTCTATGGTAAAGCTTGCCATTTTCCGGTAGAGCTTGAGCACCGATCTCTTTGGACGTTGAAATTTCTAAACCTTGATATGAGTCTCGCAGGAGAAGAGCATAAGTTTCAGGTAAGTTTGAGGTTTGGTGTGCTTATTTGTGGTAGAGATGTAATGCTATGTTTTGATGATTTGCATGATCTTGATTGAATGTCAAATTCCTCTATTGTAGAATCATCCAGTTCTTGACTTTTGGTGTTTAGTTGACTTCAAGCTTTCATAATGACGTTTAGATTGTTCCACTTAGAACCTATAACCAGCATGTTAGCACTAATTTCAAATGAGTCTAGGCCAGAACAGAGATTTGATCACTCTTGTATGTTGGTTGATTGGTTTGATACGTGTTTTTGTACCGCTCGATAACACCGGTCTAATATGATGAAGGAAGTCAGAATTTTCACCCCTTTTCCATGTTTTTCTTCAACTTTTTGATCCCTCGTGATTGTGGCTTGAGATTAGACGGAAATCCAATTCGAAATCTTGTGTGGACGTTTTAAGGGGCTAAGGATCAAGTGGCTAGTTTGTGAAGAAAATGCTCAAAAGAAAAGAAAAGCTAGGCAAGCTCGGCACCTAAGTGAAGTGTCGGGTTCAGCACTAGCAAAGGCAAAGGCTGTGAGCTAGGCAGGTTCAACACCTAAGTGAAGTGTTGGATCAAGCACTAGTATGCAGTAGAAAAGAAAAAAAAAAGAGTTCTCAAAAGTGGCCATTGTTGTAGTGATCCTAGCTGAGCATGAAAAGTGCAGATCTAGAAGCGGACGAACTTGAGTCGATAGCCACATCACGATCACTTACCACTTTCTAAAATTTTCCTACCCCCACCTAATCCGTTCCATTTCCCGAGTTCAAGTCCTTTTGATTAGAGGTGGTGTTGTCGTGGTCAGCTTTTCTGTGTCCCAATTAACCACTACTTGGAGTGTGCCAAAAATAGTGAGGTCTAGACTTGTTTGGTTGACGTTCTTGCATGTGTAGGTTAAGTTTGTTCGTGGAACAGTTTAAGCCAAATTGTTATTGCTTGAATCTCAATGGGGCCGATCTTGTCATTTGTGAACTTGGATGTTTTTTAATTCATTTGCTTGAGGACAAGCAAAGCTTAGTCGTAGGGGAATTTGATGTGACTATATTTTGTGTGTTTTAAGGCCTTGGTTAGCCTAAGAATCTCCCATGTTTGATCTCTTTTTGCCATGATTAATATGCTTTTATTGAAGTTTTATGTAGAGTGCTCTTTTGTTGTCTAAGTGCCATTTGAGGGAAATTTTAGTGCCTATTGGAGTTTTATATGTGCATTTTCAGGCCTTGGTGTCATAGTACTGGTGACAAGGAGCACGTAAGATCAAACGGGAGGTCAATCGGAGCTAGGACAGCGGAGATATGGCCGTTGCAAAATCGAGAAAAATGCAACTTTTCCCTGAAGAAGTTTTCGACGAGAACTCTAAGTTATCGCCGAAAACCCTCGGCGTTCACAAACAGTAGAATTCCAGGGGGCTGATGTTGGGTTTGTGAAGAAGTTTTCGGTGAAAACTTCCAATGTTTTTGCCGAAAACCTATGAAGGAATGCAAGGCTGTCCGGGGTTTTTCAAAGGGATTTTTGGTGAAAACTTATAAAGTTTTCGCTGAAAACTCAGGGTATTTCCAGCGCAGTATATAAAGAGTGAGAGGCGGTGGAAAAAAAGAGGAGGAATTCATTAATCAACACACACACTCGCCACTCACTCTTTCTCTCAATTCTCATCGGTGATCATCCCCTCTCTCTCAACCAATCATCCTCCTCCTCCCTTTGTTGATCAACTTGAAGATCAAGGATCTAAGTGAAGTCCTCCATACCTTGGATTGAAGCTTGAAGAGCCAAGTTGCAAGATCCTCCATGGAAACAAGGATGATCTCCTCTACTCAATTTCAGGTTCCTTCCATGGTTATGCTAGGCTAAGCTTAGGTTTAGTTTAGTGGGGGATGGATCAAGCTAGGATAGGTGATTGATTGTATGGATTGAGTTTCTCATAGCCATTTGTGTAAGATGATGATCCTAGACCTTGTGCTTGTTGTTCATGGAACTTAACTTGTTCCTTTGATACTTTGTTTATGTCTTTCAATACATGAGAATGATTGATTGATGTTGATCTAAGGTTTTAGGATTGTAATTGAATGATTTGAGAGATTGGATTATGCAATTGCAACCATTTTGAGCTTGTTTTTCTTGTTGTCATTTTGTCGAACACTTGGTGTGCATTTAGTTTTCTGTCATTAGAAGGTTGAAAAATCCTTTTGATTGTTAGACTAGTGTTATATGATTGACATGAGAGTGTCTTGCATCATTTACCTTGTGTTAGATGAATGTTAGCATAGAGATCAAGTGTTGAGCATTTCATTGAGCAAGTTAAAGCACTCCATTTCCTTTGTTCACATAGCGAAAGCATAATGCATTTGGTCTAGGAGTAGAGAGTCAATTGTGCGAGAGTTCGTTGATTCTACTTGAGTGAATTGCATGGTCATTAGTTTATACATCGTTGCTTGAGATTCAATCCAGCTTTCATGAACCTTGAGCTTGAAGAAACCCCTTGCTAAGCTAAACTCCCTTCTCTATTGTTTGATGCTCAACTTACCTTGTTAGCTATTGCTTTACTTGTTTGTTTGGTTTATGATTTTGAATCTTTGCCACCAAAACTAAATCTCTATTCAAATGTTTAGACCGTTCATGAACCTTGTCAGTATTAGCTTATGAGAGGACCTTATGGAATACGACCTTGGTAAAAATCCTTTATCAATGGCTATCGAGTATGGCCTATGCCTTCCATTGGAGATGTAGCAGGTAGATATCCTGAGATGTCTTGCGGATCACTGGCCTGTCTGGTGGCAAGTGCTTGAGGCGTTGTTGCTTCTTTTACTCTGTCCTATTGCCATGGTGGTGTCCAACCTAGCATTATATTGTTCCAAGTGTTTTACACAATGCACTAGGATGAAAATAGGTTTTCCTTCCATAAGACGGACATGTACACCCGTGTGGTGGTGCTACAACAAATCAAGCTTGTGTCGGCTTGGCACCATTCCCATTTCTGCTCCAGGGCCCAAGGGGAGGACTTTGAGTGGTCTGATAAGATTCCCCGGTCCTAGTCGACGGGGGACGAGACAAATTTCAACAAGTTTGTGGTCCTCTCTACTTGGAACTAAGGCCTTCTTGATCGCATCAATGTTGTTTGGTATTTTGACCTGTCCACCACCATTTCTAATCACCAAATGGCTCGATATGTAAATGTTGAGCCGGTAGTTGGAGTCTCAACGCTACCCTCTATAGGGGACATAGGCGTACGAGGATGAGGGATCTGACAAGGAGGTCAATCCTCCGTCACAATCTAACTTGCTGAGGGCGCTCGAGGTCAAATTCAAGCACAATCTCCCATGGACCTTCGCTTCTTACCAATTCGACTTTGAATCTGATGTCCATGGATTTGAAATGGAGTTTGAGAGTTTGGTGAAGAGAGGATATACCGTCGTGTCGTGGTATAGCGTCTAGGCGTCTCGGCCTACGGGGCTACAACATTGTATGGTCGGACCTCCTTTTTCTCGTACCTTTGGTATATCAAATCAACCAACTCCTTATCACCAATCGTTTGCCCACTTGGTTCTAGTACGTCGGGCCTACTAGACTATCTAATGTAAGAAACTGTCGTTCGAATTTGTAGGGCTTCTAGGTAATGGCTATCGAGTATGGCCTCCACCTTCCATTGGAGATGTGGCAGGTAGATATCATGATATCGATGAGCGAATTTATGTCATGTATGGTGGCCAGCACCTGGGCACTGTTGCTGCCTTTACTTTGTCTTGTCGCCATGCTGGTCTCTGACCCAATGTCACCTTGTTCCGGGTGTTGTACATAATGCACTCAAACGAAAATGGGTTTTCCTTCCACAAGAGGGACATGTACGCTCGTGTTGGCATGGTATAACAAATGAAGCCTATTTCGGCTTGGCACCATTCCAATTTCTACTTCAGGGCCCGAGGGGAGTACGCTGAGTGGTTTGACAAGATTCCCCAGTCCTGGACGGTAGGCGACGGTACAAATTTCAACAAGCCTGTGGTCTTCTCTGCTCGGAACCAAGGCCTTCTTGTTCAAATTTTTGTTGCTTGGTCTTTTGACCTGTCCACTGCCGGAGACTTCTTTAAGGAGTTTCTCTCTCCTGGTGGTGTTGAGCGTATGTTGCTCAGCTTTCATATGTTTCTCCTTTGTATTTAGGATGGTTGTGCCCTTTGCTTGTATTTTTTTCTCTGGCATCTTCGTTCACTTTTTTCTGATCTGACCTTCGTGCTTGTATTTTGTAGCTAATTCCAACACCAAGGCTATACTCAGCGTCACCAAGCGTGGGGGATGGAGAGAGCCAAGGCTCAACCGGAACATGAGTTTGTTGTTGCCTCCTCAAGACCGCCTTTTCCACACTCTAGGAGGCATGTTGGGGGCTCACCACCTCCACCTCCCTTGCTAGAATCTGGCAATGGGGGTTCCATCCAACAGGGGGCCGCTGGATGCTCCCATGAAAAAGGGAAGGGGAAGACTTCCGCCCAACCAAAAAGAGGTGGACAAAGGTGATGGCCGAGGGCTGACCCGGGGGTCTGGTGTCTCCAGTGGTGGAGTACTTGGACGAGGACGAGGGGCCTCGTCTTAAGAGGTCCGGGTCATCTACTAATCTTGCTCTTCCGGCGTCTCCGGCGGATGTAGTGGGCAGTTGGGAGATGGTTAAATTGGTTGAGTCAATGGCCAAGAGTTGGGGAGTGGTGGCCTTCTTTCGTGATGAAGGAAATTCTTTCCTTCAGCTTCTGGAGCATCTGTCTGTCAAGGCCCTCAATTTGAGATTTTCTTTTATTCATTTGATGGCATCTGCTTCTCTATCTTGGTTGTGTTCTGACTTTTTTCCTTGTTCTTTCAGGTTTTGGCCGATGTTGGGGTAGTCATGAAGCCAATGCATGTTATGAAAGTTGCACACCCAAGCAGCGAAGGGGCTCGGATCCTGGGGCTGGAGGATTCCCAACACATGGTAATGAACCCCTCTTCGACCAGGTTGGGTTTTGTAATGCTATTTTGTGTATTTTGTATGGAGTAGTAGAAGAAATGAGTTAGAGGGGAGAGAGTTGAGAGTGTCTGTGTAATTGTAATAATTTGTCTCTATGCCTTTTCTTTCTTTTCCTTTTCTCCCCAACCTAACCCCCATCCCATCTTTTATAGTGGAGTTGATTTTCAGCCCATTGTAGTAAACCAACAATATTTATAATGAATTCAAAAATTATTCACCGATGATGACCTTTTTTACTATAGTCTAATTAAAAATTAGTTGTGCAACTGGTACAAACTAACTGTATGACTGAAATGAACAAAAATTGAACCAAAACAATGATAATCCTATAGATGCATGGGAGTTTTCTTTGTACAAGTAGACTTTCTAACAGGAGGGTCAATGTTATCAATTGGAGAAGGAACATGTAATAACTCAGTAACACAATCATTAGATTTAGAACTTGCAGTAGACAAGTCAGAATGCATCGCATTTTGAACCATATGAATATCAAGACAATTACGAGTCAGAAGGGTTAGAAGCTATACCTAGATTGGAAGAACAATATAGGAAATGGTCGTACAAGACCACATAACGCAAAACAAAGAGAACAATCATGATGTTGGGCAAGCTTTGGTCGTCTACTCAATTACTTTGATAATTTCCTTGCCTATAAGTCTTCGGTAGGTTACTTGTGTGTGTAATTTCATCAATCTGTAACATTTAGTTCCCGCGAAAAAAAACTTAAATAGACACTAACACAATTCGGGGAGCTAATTTGATATGTTGTGAGAAAGCGTAGAGGGATAACAAACATTACAAAAACCCTCAAATGAGAATACGAAGGAGGAGAGTAAAATATAGTTCATATAGATTTTTGTACTATAAGAGGGGATTCAATATTCTGTTGATAAGATGCACAACCTCCATAACAACATAATTCCACGTATTGATGGGAAGGGTGTTGAATCCTTAATTCCTTTTTGGAGGAGCTTGGAATTCTAACACTGTGCCAAATATGTGGCAGCTCCCAAATCATTTTAAGCTGCTTCATTCCGTTATTACTCGTGTGTTGTATCCTTGTTCCAGATATCAGACAATTGTGACTCTAATTGATGCTTGGATCATTCACAATGTTGTTAGCAGAAGCCCCCTAAGCTATGCACATCTGATGTTTGCTCATATCGTGAATATCAAGACTGACTTCGCTCTTGGAGATCTTCCTTATGGCTTTCAGATCACCACTCTGCTTCAACGCCTTGGTCTAAGCTTTCATCACCGCTAAACTGAAGGTGATCTAGTTCACAAACTTAATTCTCAACATGTCCTACGAGCAATCCACTGGAGGCCAATCGAGTGGTTTTGTGTGCCTGCGAATAACATAGGGGAGAGATGATGGTCTTGAATCAGTTTCTAGTATCAACAGTGATGGATTGGTGAACTATGGAGTTCCTGGAACTCCTTGGTGCACTCATCATGCTGCCTCAGACTTTGAAGAAGACCCCAGTTATGTGGTCTAGGGGGAGCAGCTTTCGTGGGTCACAAGCTTCAGGCAGTGTTGGTGGCGAGATGGATTTTGTTGAACTTTGTTGGCTTTTGTTCTTGAACTATTTCGTTTGTGTTGCTGTGACTTCTGATTATAATTTCTTTTGTGTTGATGTGACTTTTGACTACTTGAACCTGTGTCTGAACTATAGATTTGTTTCTATCTTATGTTAGCTGCTCTTCTTCACTTGTCTGATTCTTTTTGCTTGCAGTGCCATGGATTTCTACATTGTGTCATTATCAAACTAAGGGGGAGAATGTTAAATCCTTAATTTCTCAAATTAGTATTTGTGAAACACTAATAGTATAAGAGATTCTACACTTGACTTGTTTCTTATTGTTTCAGGTTTTAACAGATGGATTCTACAAGACTGCAAAAAATAAGGAAACAATCTCTGCCAAAGCAAAAAAGGCAACCTGATCTGAAGGAGATATGTTACCAAAAGCTCTATCCTCCTTGATCAACTGATTCACAGAAAATCAGCTCCCAACGGTCACTTTCCTCAAGGAGCTTAGGAGTAGTCGGTGATGTAGTGATTTTAGGTATTCAGACAACTTCTTCCCAACGGATCCTTTTTCGGAAGACTATTTATACTTTTGTGATTATTTGTAATTGATGACACTCGAATTGACGTGATTATCAGCCTCATTTAAGCGACCTTTCATTGCTTAAGACATGGTTTTTAGGGTAGAATAACAAATATTCAATCAATTGCTCTATCTCGTGCCATTTGTGTTACTTTGGCTCGTTTCGGGTCTATTTGATGGTTTTCTAGTGTTTCTATGTTAGCACAGGTTTTTGCCGCCAAATAAGTAGCCAAGGACGTGTCTAAGGCGTTGGAACCTCCAGGAATCACACCGGAATCGATCCAAGGAACCAATCAAGTCAAACGAATTCCTGCCCCGTTTTACACTAAGATTTCGCCGAAAATCCCTTCACATTTTCGGCGAAAATACATGCACAAATCGACTGATGTCAGCCAAGGGAAGTTTTCGGCGAAAACATGAGGTTTTCGCCGAGAACCGACGGTCTGAAAACTACAGTAGAATCCAGCCGGCGGTCATCCCTTTTACACTAGGATTTTCGGCGAAAATCCCTTCACATTTTCGGTGAAAATCTCAGTTTAAAATCAGCGGTATTAGGGTTAAGTATAAATACTTAACCGGCGGCCAAAAACTATATACACATCATAATTACGAACTAATATCGTAATTCTGAGAATTCTCAAGAGTTCTGAAGGAGAGTTTAGAGTTTGAAGAGCCAATAAGAGATCGTGACGCCATCCCTTCCATCTCGAAGACTCGGAGATAGGATTGCAGTTTACCGGAAGATCGAAGTTCTGCCGGAGTCGTCTTAATTAGGTTTTTCAGATCCTTTTCTGTTCTTCCTCTGTATGATGAACTCTATCTTTGTCTTTGATTCTTTTGTGAAAAACATGAGTAGCTAAACTCTTAGAGCTTAGACTAGATGAACCCTAAGTGACCCAGGGCTTTTAAGCGGTCACGGATCGGCGGTGATTAGATTCAAAGTTCAATCAGTTTCTCTTTCATGTTTGATTTGTTCTTCATTGTTCATGTTTCTTGTCTGGATTGATCACCTAGATTAGATTCTTGTTAAGCTAAGGATAGAAGCGAACGCTCGCCTTACTTTAAAACATCAAATCGAACAATTAACCTAATCATTGGAGTGTGCCTTTCGTAGGAACCAATTAGGGTTAATCCACTGCAAGAGTAACTCATAAATCATTAGTAATTCCACCAGTTAAGTTAAGTCGTTGCGAGAGGCGACCGTACCCGGGCGGCTAATTAATCTTGGTAGCTAGAACGGATAGAGCGAACGTTCGCTGAAAACTCAGGGTATTTCCAGCGCAGTATATAAAGAGTGAGAGGCGGTGGAAAAAAAGAGGAGGAATTCATTAATCAACACACACACTCGCCACTCACTCTTTCTCTCAATTCTCATCTGTGAATCATCCCCTCTCTCTCAACCAATCATCCTCCTCCTAACTTTGTTGATCAACTTGAAGATCAAGGATCTAAGTGAAGTCCTCCATACCTTGGATTGAAGCTTGAAGAGCCAAGTTGCAAGATCCTCCATGGAAACAAGGATGATCTCCTCTACTCAATTTCAGGTTCCTTCCATGGTTATGCTAGGCTAAGCTTAGGTTTAGTTTAGTGGGGAATGGATCAAGCTAGGATAGGTGATTGATTGTATGGATTGAGTTTCTCATAGCCATTTGTGTAAGATGATGATCCTAGACCTTGTGCTTGTTGTTCATGGAACTTAACTTGTTCCTTTGATACTTTGTTTATGTCTTTCAATACATGAGAATGATTGATTGATGTTGATCTAAGGTTTTAGGATTGTAATTGAATGATTTGAGAGATTGGATTATGCAATTGCAACCATTTTGAGCTTGTTTTTCTTGTTGTCATTTTGTCGAACACTTGGTGTGCATTTAGTTTTCAGTCATTAGAAGGTTGAAAAATCCTTTTGATTGTTAGACTAGTGTTATATGATTGACATGAGAGTGTCTTGCATCATTTACCTTGTGTTAGATGAATGTTAGCATAGAGATCAAGTGTTGAGCATTTCATTGAGCTAGTTAAAGCACTCCATTTCCTTTGTTCACATAGCGAAAGCATAATGCATTTGGTCTAGGAGTAGAGAGTCAATTGTGCGAGAGTTCGTTGATTCTACTTGAGTGAATTGCATGGTCATTAGTTTATACATCGTTGCTTGAGATTCAATCCAGCTTTCATGAACCTTGAGCTTGAAGAAACCCCTTGCTAAGCTAAACTCCCTTCTCTATTGTTTGATGCTCAACTTACCTTGTTAGCTATTGCTTTACTTGTTTGTTTGGTTTATGATTTTGAATCTTTGCCACCAAAACTAAATCTCTATTTAAATGTTTAGACCGTTCATGAACCTTGTGAGTATTAGCTTATGAGAGGACCTTGTGGAATACGACCTTGGTAAAAATCCTTTATCAATGGCTATCGAGTATAGCCTATGCCTTCCATTGGAGATGTAGCAGGTAGATATCCTGAGATGTCTTGCGGATCACTGGCCTGTCTGGTGGCAAGTGCTTGAGGCGTTGTTGCTTCTTTTACTCTGTCCTATCGCCATGGTGGTGTCCAACCTAGCATTAGATTGTTCCAAGTGTTTTACACAATGCACTAGGACGAAAATAGGTTTTCCTTCCATAAGACGGACATGTACACCCGTGTGGTGGTGGTACAACAAATCAAGCTTGTGTCGGCTTGGCACCATTCCCATTTCTGCTCCAGGGCCGAAGGGGAGGACTTTGAGTGGTTTGATAAGATTCCCCGGTCCTAGTCGACGGGGGACGAGACAAATTTCAACAAGTTTGTGGTCCTCTCTACTTGGAACTAAGGCCTTCTTGATCGCATCAATGTTGTTTGGTATTTTGACCTGTCCACCACCATTTCTAATCACCAAATGGCTCGATATGTAAATGTTGAGCCGGTAGTTGGAGTCTCAACGCTACCCTCTATAGGGGACATAGGCGTACGAGGATGAGGGATCTGACAAGGAGGTCAATCCTCCGTCACAATCTAACTTGCTGAGGGCGCTCGAGGTCAAATTCAAGCACAATCTCCCATGGACCTTCGCTTCTTACCAATTCGACTTTGAATCTGATGTCCATGGATTTGAAATGGAGTTTGCGAGTTTGGTGAAGAGAGGATATATCGTCGTGTCGTGGTATAGCGTCTAGGCGTCTCGGCCTACGGGGCTACAACTTTGTATGGTCGGACCTCCTTTTTCTCGTACCCTTTGGTATATCAAATCAACAAACTCCTTATCACCAATCGTTTGCCCACCTGGTTCTAGTACGTCGGGCCTACTAGACTATCTAATGTAAGAAACTGTCGTTCGAATTGGTAGGGCTTCTAGGTAATGGCTATCGAGTATGGCCTCCACCTTCCATTGGAGATGTGGCAGGTAGATATCATGATATCGATGAGCGAATTTATGTCATGTATGGTGGCCAGCACCTAGGCACTGTTGCTGCCTTTACTTTGTCTTGTCGCCATGCTGGTCTCTGACCCAATGTCACCTTGTTCCGGGTGTTGTACATAATGCACTCAAACGAAAATGGGTTTTCCTTCCACAAGAGGGACATGTACGCTCGTGTTGGCATGGTATAACAAATGAAGCCTATTTCGGCTTGGCACCATTCCAATTTCTACTTCAGGGCCCGAGGGGAGTACGCTAAGTGGTTTGACAAGATTCCCCAGTCCTGGACGGTAGGCGACGGTACAAATTTCAACAAGCCTGTGGTCTTCTCTGCTCGGAACCAAAGCCTTCTTGTTTAAATTTTTGTTGCTTGGTCTTTTGACCTGTCCACTGCCGGAGACTTCTTTAAGGAGTTTCTCTCCCCCTGGTGGTGGTGAGCGTATGTTGCTCAGCTTTCATATGTTTCTCCTTTGTATTTAGGATGGTTATGCCCTTTGCTTGTATTTTTTTCTCTGGCATCTTCGTTCGCTTTTTTCTGATCTGACCTTCGTGCTTGTATTTTATAGCTAATTCAAACACCAAGGCTATACTCAGCGTCACCAAGCGTGGGGGGGATGGAGAGAGCCAAGGCTCAACCGGAACATGAGTTTGTTGTTGCCTCCTCAAGACCGCCTTTTCCACACTCTAGGAGGCATGTTGGGGGCTCACTACCTCCACCTCCCTTGCTAGAATCTGGCAATGGGGGTTCCATCCAACAGGGGGCCGCTGGATGCTCCCATGAAAAAGGGAAGGGGAAGACTTCCGCCCAACCGAAAAGAGGTGGACAAAGGTGATGGCCGAGGGCTGACCCGGGGGTTTGGTGTCTCCAGTGGTGGAGTACTTGGACGAGGACGAGGGGCCTCGTCTTAAGAGGTCCGGGTCATCTACTAATCTTGCTCTTCGGCGTCTCCGGCGGATGTAGTGGGCAGTTGGGAGATGTTTAAATTGGTTGAGTCAATGGCCAAGAGTTGGGGAGTGGTGGCCTTCTTTCGTGATGAAGGAAATTCTTTCCTTCAGCTTCTGGAGTATCTGTCTGTCAAGGCCCTCAATTTGAGATTTTCTTTTATTCATTTGATGGCATCTGCTTCTCTATCTTGGTTGTGTTCTGACTTTTTTCCTTGTTCTTTCAGGTTTTGGCCGATGTTGGGGTAGTCATGAAGCCAATGCATGTTATGAAAGTTGCACACCCAAGCAGCGAAGGGGCTCGGATCCTGGGGCTGGAGGATTCCCAACACATGGTAATGAACCCCTCTGCAACCAGGTTGGGTTTTGTAATGCTATTTTGTGTATTTTGTATGGAGTAGTAGAAGAAATGAGTTAGAGTGAGAGAGTTGAGAGTGTCTGTGTAATTGTAATAATTTGTCTCTATGCCTTTTCTTTCTTTTCCTTTTCTCCCCAACCTAACCCCCATCCCGTCTTTTATAGTGGAGTTGATTTTCAGCCCATTGTAGTAAACCAACAATATTTATAATGAATTCAAAAATTATTCACCGATGATGACCTTTTTTACTATAGTCTAATTAAAAATTAGTTGTGCAACTGGTACAAACTAACTGTATGACCGAAATGAACAAAAATTGAACCAAAACAATGATAATCCTATAGATGCATGGTAGTTTTCTTTGTACATGTAGACTTTCTAACAGGAGGGTCAATGTTATCAATTGGAGAAGGAACATGTAATAACTCAGTAACACAATCATTAGTGATGGAACCGTTGTTGTGCTGAGCAGGTTCAATCAAATAACTATCAAGCTCAAGAGCTAGGATAGATCGTATTCCACGGGCCTTCAAATGATTGGCTACTTCAGAACTAGCAAATTATTCAAGGAAAAACACGTTGTGCGTGGTGCGAGTTCCACGACTTCTACTTCTAAGAAATGCAGAAAACTTAAAACAAATTAAGCTAAAGCAGATTGAGAATTAGGGTTTGGAAACAAGAATGACAGACGAACTTAGACTTTGAATCCCCCTTCGTTCCCCAGAGCATTGGCAATCAATAGATCAGCGGATTTCGATTCTTATTCAATCAATTACTAAGACACCACCATAACTCCTTACCCTTAGGTTTATGACCGGCGAACGTTCGCTCTATCCGTTCTAACTACCAAGATTAACTAGCCGCCCGGGTACGGTCGCCTCTCGCAACGACTTAATTAATTGGTGTAATTACTAGTGATTAATGAGTTACTCTTGCAGTGAATTAACCCTAACCGGTTCCTACGAAAGGCACACTCCAATTATAAGGTTAATTGTTTAATTCGATGTTCTAAAGTAAGGCGAGCGTTCGCTTCTATCCTTAGCTTAACAAGAATCTAATCTAGGTGATCAATCCAGACAAGAAACATGAACAATGAAGAACGAATCAAACATGAAAAAGAACTGATTGAATCTCGAATCTAATCACCGCCGATCCGTGACCGCTTTAAAGCCCTGGGTCACTTAGGGTTCATCTAGTCTAAGCTCTAACGAGTTTAGCTACTCATGATCATTACAAAAGACACAAAGACAAAGAAAGAGTTCATCATCACAAGGAAGAACAGAAAAGGATCTGAAAAACCTAATTCAGACGACTCTGACAGACTCCGATCTTCGGTAAGTTGCACTCCTAGCTCCGGTTCTCCGAGATGGAAGGGATGGCGTCACGATCTCTATCCGGCTCTTCGAACTCCAACTCTTCGCTCCAGAACTTCAGAGAAATCTGATCTCGAAAAGTTGTATTATGATTAATTATGATTCTCCTCCAAAAACTCTGTTTTTCGAATTATGAATTGTGTCTCTCTTCGGGCCGCCGGATTAAGTATAAATACTTAACCCTAGTTGGGCCGGGCTGAGCTGATATTTTCGCCGAAACCATAGGGATAGTTTCGGCGAAAATTCTTGTGTAAATGGCCATGATTTCTCTGCCTTGCATTTTCGGTCCGAAGAGCTTAATGGTTTCGCCGAAATCAGTCTTCACTTGGCATCAGCTGAAACTGTAAGTGTGAATGGCAGATTTTCGGTTTGACTTGATTGACTCCTTTGATCGATTTCGGTTTGATTCCTCGAGGTTCCTACGCCTTAGACACGTCCATGGCTACGCTATTTGACGGCAAAAACCTGTGTTAACACAAAAACACTAGAAAACCATCAAATAGACCCGAAACGGGCCAAGGTAACACAAATGGCACGAGATAGGGCAATTGATTGAATATTCGTTATTCTACCCTAAAACCAATGTCTTAAGCAAGGAAATGTCGCTTAAATGAGGCTGATAATCACGTCAAATCGAGTGTCATCAATTAGATTTAGAACTTGTAGTAGACAAGTCAGAATGCATCGCATTTTGAACCATATGAATATCAAGATAATTACGAGTCAGAAGGGTTAGAAGCTATACCTATATTGGAAGAACAATATGGGAAATGGTCGTACAAGACCACATAACGCAAAACAAAGAGAACAATCATGATGTTGGGCAAGCTTTGGTCGTCTACTCAATTACTTTGATAATTTCCTTGCCTATAAGTCTTCGGTAGGTTACTTGTGTGTGTAATTTCATCAATCTGTAACATTTAGTTCCCGCGAAAAAAAACTTAAATAGACACTAACACAATTCGGGGAGCTAATTTGATATGTTGTGAGAAAGCGTAGAGGGATAACAAACATTACAAAAACCCTCAAATGAGAATACGAAGGATGAGAGTAAAATATAGTTCATATAGATTTTTGTACTATAAGAGGGGATTCAATATTCTGTTGATAAGATGCACAACCTCCATAACAACATAATTCCACGTATTGATGGGAAGGGTGTTGAATCCTTAATTCCTTTTTGGAGGAGCTTGGAATTCTAACACTGTGCCAAATATGTGGCAGCTCCCAAATCGTTTTAAGCTGCTTCATTCCGTTATTACTCGTGTGTTGTATCCTTTTTCCAGATATCAGACAATTGTGACTCTAATTGATGCTTGGATCATTCACAATGTTGTTAGCAGAAGCCCCCTAAGCTATGCACATCTGATGTTTGCTCATATCGTGAATACAAGACTGACTTCGCTCTTGGAGATCTTCCTTATGGCTCTCAGATCACCACTCTGCTTCAACGCCTTGGTCTAAGCTTTCATCACCGCTAAACTGAAGGTGATCTAGTTCACAAACTTAATTCTCAACATGTCCTACGAGCAATCCACTGGAGGCTAATCGAGTGGTTTTGTGTGCCTGCGAATAACATAGGGGAGAGATGATGGTCTTGAATCAGTTTCTAGTATCAACAGTGATGGATTGGTGAACTATGGAGTTCCTGGAACTCCTTGGTGCACTCATCATGCTGCCTCGGACTTTGAAGAAGACCCCAGTTATGTGGTCTAGGGGGAGCAGCTTTCGTGGGTCACAAGCTTCAGGCAGTGTTGGTGGCGAGATGGATTTTGTTGAACTTTGTTGGCTTTTGTTCTTGAACTATTTCGTTTGTGTTGTTGTGACTTCTGATTATAATTTCTTTTGTGTTGATGTGACTTTTGACTACTTGAACCTGTGTCTGAACTATGGATTTGTTCTATCTTATGTTAGCTGCTCTTCTTCACTTGCCTGATTCTTTTTGCTTGCAGTGCCATGGATTTCTACATTGTGTCATTATCAAACTAAGGGGGAGAATGTTAAATCCTTAATTTCTCAAATTAGTATTTGTGAAACACTAATAGTATAAGAGATTCTACACTTGACTTGTTTCTTATTGTTTCAGGTTTTAACAGATGGATTCTACAAGACTGCAAAAAATAAGGAAACAATCTCTGCCAAAGCAAAAAAGGCAACCTGATCTGAAGGAGATATGTTACCAAAAGCTCTATCCTCCTTGATCAACTGATTCACAGAAAATCAGCTCCCAACGGCCACTTTCCTCAAGGAGCTTAGGAGTAGTCGGTGATGTAGTGATTTTAGGTATTCAGACAACTTCTTCCCAACGGATCCTTTTTCGGAAGACTATTTATACTTTTGTGATTATTTGTAATTGATGACACTCGAATTGACGTGATTATCAGCCTCATTTAAGCGACATTTCATTGCTTAAGACATGGTTTTTAGGGTAGAATAACGAATATTCAATCAATTGCTCTATCTCGTGCCATTTGTGTTACTTTGGCTCGTTTCGGGTCTATTTGATGGTTTTCTAGTGTTTCTATGTTAGCACAGGTTTTTGCCGCCAAATAAGTAGCCAAGGACATGTCTAAGGCGTTTTGCCGCCAAATAAGTAGCCAAGGACATGTCTAAGGCGTTGGAACCTCGAGGAATCGCACCGGAATCGATCCAAGGAACCAATCAAGTCAAACGAATTCCTGCCCCGTTTTACACTAAAGATTTCGCCGAAAATCCCTTCACATTTTCGGCGAAAATACATGCACAAATCGACTGATGTCAGCCAAGGGAAGTTTTCGGCGAAAACATGAGATTTTCACCGAGAACCGACGGTCCGAAAACTACAGTAGAATCCAGCCGGCGGTCATCCCTTTTACACTAGATTTTCGGCGAAAATCTCAGTTAAAAACCAGCGGTATTAGGGTTAAGTATAAATACTGAACCGGCGGCCAAAAACTATATACACATCATAATTACGAACTAATACCGTAATTCTGAGAATTCTCAAGAGTTCTGAAGGAGAGTTTAGAGTTTGAAGAGCCAATAAGAGATCGTGACGCCATCCCTTTCATCTCGAAGACTCGGAGCTAGGATTGCAGTTTACCGGAAGATCGAAGTTCTGCCGGAGTCGTCTTAATTAGGTTTTTCAGATCCTTTTCTGTTCTTCCTCTGTATGATGAACTCTATCTTTGTCTTTGATTCTTTTGTGAAAAAACATGAGTAGCTAAACTCTTAGAGCTTAGACTAGATGAACCCTAAGTGACCCAGGGCTTTTAAGCGGTCACGGATCGGCGGTGATTAGATTCAAAGTTCAATCAGTTTCTCTTTCATGTTTGATTTGTTCTTCATTGTTCATGTTTCTTGTCTGGATTGATCACCTAGATTAGATTCTTGTTAAGCTAAGGATAGAAGCGAATGCTCGCCTTACTTTAAAACATCAAATCGAACAATTAACCTAATCATTGTAGTGTGCCTTTCGTAGGAACCAATTAGGGTTAATCCACTGCAAGAGTAACTCATAAATCATTAGTAATTCCACCAATTAAGTTAAGTCATTGCGAGAGGTGACCGTACCCGGGCGGCTAATTAATCTTGGTAGCTAGAACGGATAGAGCGAACGTTCGTCGGTCTTAAACCTAAGGGTCAGGAGTTATGGTGGTGTCTTAGAATTGATTGAATGAGAATCGAAATCCGCTGATCTGTTGATTGCCTATGCTCTGGTGAACGAAGGGAGATTCGAAGTCTAAGTTCATCTGTCATCTCTGTTTTCAACCCTAATTTCCAATCTATTTTTAGTTTCAATTTTTTAATTTCCGTGCATTTCTTAGAATCAGAAGTCGTGGAACTCACACCACGCACGAAGTGTTTAACCTGAGTAATTTGCCAGCTTATTTGAGTAATCGATCATTAGAAGGCCCGTGGAATACGATCTACCCTAGCATTCTAGCTTAGTAGTATTTGTTTTAACCCGCACAATGACAGGTTCATCAAATTGGCGCCGTTGCCGGGGACTTCTTTTGATTGTTCGAAAGAAGAACTGGCATTTTATTCTTCTACCTTCCATCTTTCATCTTTCCATCCACTTCGATTTTACGCCGGTTATGTTTGCTTTCATTGCTTGTAGGTTGTTCTACAGGTTTATGAACCGCTCGGTCACTCATTCTCAGTTTAAGCCGGGTAATTCTGCTCCGCCAAAGTGACCACGGGTTCAGAAACAAGTCAGAATCGTTCCGCCCACACCTTCTACCCCTAATAAGATCGAGGAGTTGAAGGAGAACTCCTCATCTTCATCCGCTTCTTCAGATTCACCACCACCTTCTCCTTCTGTAATGGCTGCTCAACGCACCACGGCGGATTACTATAAACCAAGTGCGGTTAGTTTTCGATCTAGCGTCGCTGTGCCGCACAACGATGACGATCCTGACTATGAGATCACAGTTCCCTTCCTGGAAATGGTCTCTAGGGATCTACAATTCGAAGGGGAGCCGGAAGATAAACCATGCACACATTTGGCGAACTTCCTAGCCATGTGCGAGACGTTCAAGAGCGGGAACCTCGGTAAGAAAAATCTTTGCTTACGAGTCTTGCCATTCTCTCTTAAAGGCACCTCCAAGATATGGCTCAGTAGGAAACCACCTGGCCACTACACCGACTGGGATACCCTTGCTCCAGACTTCGTCGAAGAGTACTTCCCTCCTGCCAGAACTACATTTTACAAGGACAGCATCGCCAGATTCTCACAGAAGGACGGAGTAAGTTTATATGATGCTTGGAACGAATTCCAAGAGCTCCTCTATGACTGCCCTCATCGTGGATTCAAGAAGAGACACTTAGCCGAGATCTTTGCCAGAGGAATGAATGAAGAAACGGCTGAATGGGTCAACACCTTAGCTAATGGCGACTACGCAGCACTCGAACCAGAAGCTACGCTTCTTCACTTTGCGAACTGCGCATCTAAGTCCAGGAATTTGGAGCGACAGTTTGGAGCAGCCAAGAGCCGACCAAGCCGTGAAGATCAGATTAAGATTGAAGTACAGAAACATATGAAGGAGATCTTCGGAACAGTTAATAACTGGTCTAAAGAGGAAGTGAATTTCATCGATCAAGGTTTCACCAAGGATCAAAGAGGCCACCCCGACTACCGTCAGTTCAGAACACCCCCTCAACAACAGGGAAGCTTCCTTAAGCATCCTCCTTACAACTTCGAATTCAACCAGAGTCAGAATCAATGCTGGGATCCTCCTAGAATCACTGGAGCACAGCAACCTCAGAATTTTACGTTTGAGGAAATTTGGGAGAGGAAAATAGCCAAGAAGTTTGACCTGATTGTAGCAAGGCTCGATGATCACGAAGAAAGGTTCAAAGCCCAAGATGCTTTTAACCAAGGACAGATCGCACAGGGACAGAGAATAGAGAGCATGGTAAATAAAGTTGCTAGCATGTTGGCTAACCTTCCTCTCTTCAATCAGGCGCCTTCTCAAAACAACTCCACCATGAAGAACGAGCATGCTGAAGTCATCACAACTAGGAGCATTGAGCAGAACAGCCTGGAGAAGAAGGAGGAAGCACTTCCCACTCCCTCTATGGGAGAATGCTCAGCTATCGTCTCTCGATCACCTCCCATACCTATCCCAGCTAAGTGCTCCGACCCTGGCCCTTTTACGTTACCTTTAATCATTAATGGCATTGAAATCGATCGCAGTTTGGTTGATCTAGGTGCGTCTATAAATGTCATGCCTATGTGTTTATATAAGAAACTGAACCTAGGTGAACTACAACCTGCTAGCATGCATTTAGTGTTCCCCGACAAAACTCTAAGAGAACCTAGAGGAATAATCAAGGATGTAATCACTTGTTGTGGCCTTTTCCGGTTTTTCGCTCATTATGTAGTAATGGATACTCAAGGGACATATTCTACCCTTCTCCTAGGCCGGCCGTTTATGGCGACAGCCGGCATTAACATTAATGTCCCAAATGGCTCGCTAACATTAAGAGTTGGGAAGGATACTGCGACATTCCGTCTCAAGGACGGTATGAAATACAATCCTAAGGGAGAATCACATTGTTTATCCGTAGAAACTGTGGAGTTGGCCTCGGTCAACTTCATTACTGATGTCTCTTCTAGTGTGCCTAGATCAATTGTTGCTGCAGATGTTGAACAGGTTATGAAGCAGAAGCCAAAATCTGCCGCTCAGAAGCCGCCAAAGAAGAAGGAACTGAAAGCCTCTTCTTCACCGCCAAGTAAGAAACCTAGCAGGCCCCGGGGAAAGAACAAGAAGATGAAGACTCAAATGGTCTGGAGACCAGTTGTGCCGCCACCTTCATCCGAGCCAGCTGCACCGCCAATTCGTTCAGAGCTACCGGCGCCGGAACAAGTATTGAAGGAGAAGCCGAAAGCATCTCCTAAGGAAATACCTACGATCACCGATCCTGGTGATACAAAGCCGGAGGGTAAAGAGAAGATGAAGTCAATCATTCTCATCCCTTTTACCGTCTTCCTCGTAGAAGATGATCCCTTGACAGAGCTCTTTGGTCCATTCAAGATCACTGAGCACCTTCCCGACGGACGTACCAAGCTCATACACGCTAACGGGAAGAAATTTACGCTTAACGGAGATACCCCGAAGCTCTACTTCATGAACTCTGATGCTAGCGTTAAGGAGAACTTGAGTTGGGATGTCTCCTAATACCGTCCAGGTATATCGTCCAGCTCAAGGACGTTAATAAAAGAGCGCTTCGTGGGAGGCAACCCACGGCAAGAGTCAGTTTTTCATTTGTGTCAACCTTAGTGTTTTAGAGTCGGTTCGGGGGAGCCAAAAGTGTCAGTTTGTTTGATTTCTTATTTTTCGTGTGTAGTCTGTGTGTCATAGTGTTGATCGCAAGTTGTTTGAGGTTGTTCCGATTTTTGTGGATTTAATTGTGATTTTCTGAGGATTGCCGGGTTTGCAAAAATATTTTCAATCGTACAAGTCAAAATTTTCGGCGAAAATGACCCATGTTTTCGGCGAAAACTCCATTTGAAATCTCACTATGTTTCCAGACGATTTGAGTTAAACTTTTCGCCGAAAATTCCTTGAAGTTTTCGGCGAAAATCCTTTTGAAAAACCGGCAGTGCATTTTAACTGAAATTTTTGGTGAAAAATTGCACTAGTTTTCGCCGAAAACTCAAGGCAAAAATCTCGGATTCTCCCTTTTAATTCGCAGTCGCTTCTTCTCTCTCTCCTCACTTCATTTTTGAAAATTTTGTAAAATCTCCCCCTGTTTAAACAAACCCACCCCCGCCGACACCATTTCACCGCCGCCAACCAAACCAGCCATCGCCGACCGCCGCCGCTCCCTTCCCCTCTCTCTTCCGATCATTTTAAGACGTAGATCATCCGAATCGGAGCTCTAGAGCTCCCGTTCAGCCAAACCCTAAAATTTTTGATTTTTCACCGATTTCTCTCTCCCCGTTCATTTTCAGCTCCCATGGCTTCAAGTTAAGTTGTAGAACTTTTCATTCCAAATCTTTTGACATGTTGAATGCTGAATTTCGTCGGGGTTGACTTTCGGTTGACTTTTCGATTTACCTCGATTTGCGTGCTGACTGATTTCGTGTGAACTAGGTTAGCTGAATGGTTTAGACTGATCTAGCATGATTAGTGAGTATTGGTGACACTCGATTTGACGTGATTATCAGCCTCATTTAAGCGACATTTCCTTGCTTAAGACATGGTTTTTAGGGTAGAATAATGAATGTTCAATCAATTGCCCTATCTCGTGCCATTTGTGTTACCTTGGCCCGTTTCGGGTCTATTTGATGGTTTTCTAGTGTTTTTATGTTAGCACAGGTTTTTGCCATCAAATAAAGTGGCCAAGGACGTGTCTAAGGCGTCGGAACCTCGAGGAATTGCACCGGAATCGATCCTAGGAGTCAATCGAGTCAAACTAAAGTCTGCCCCGTTTTACAAAGGAGTTTTCGCGGAAAATACCCTAGTGTTTTCAGCGAAAATGCAAGAACAAATCGACTGATGCTCATCAAAGGAAGTTTTCGACGAAAACCCTAAGTTTTCGCCGAGAACAATTGGACGAAAATCACAGGAGAAAAGCAGCCGGCGGACCATCCATTTACACTAAGATTTTTGGCGAAAATTTCCCAGTATTTTCGACGAAAATATCAGGCAAAATCCGGCGGTATTAGAGTTAAGTATAAATACTTAACCGGCGGCCCAAATCAAAAAATATATTTTTAGAGACAATAATCATAATTACCAACTAATACCGAACTTCAGAATTCTCTCAAGTTCTAGAGCAGAGAGTTTAGAGTCCGAAGAGCCGGAAAGAGATCGTGACGCCATCCCTTCCATCTCGAAGACTCGGAGCTAGGATTGCAGTTTACCGAAGATCGAAGTCTGCCAGAGTCATCTTAATTAGGTTTTTCAGATTCTTTTCTGTTCTTCCTCTAGATGATGAACTCTTTCTTTGTCTTTGATTCTTTTGTGATAAACATGAGTAGCTAAACTCTTAGAGCTTAGACTAGATGAACCCTAAGTGGCCCAGGGCTTTAAAGCGGTCACGGATCGGCGGTGATTAGATTCGAAGTTCAATCAGTTTCTTTTTCATGTTTGGTTTGTTCTTCATTGTTCATGTTTCTCGTCTGGATTGATCACCTAGATTAGATTCTTGTTAAGCTAAGGATAGAAGCGAACGCTCGCCTTACTTTAGAACACTAAATCGAACAATTAACCTTATAATTGGAGCGTGCCTTTCGTAGAACCGGTTAGGGTTAATCCACTGCAAGAGTAACTCATAAATCATTAGTAATTCCACCAGTTAAGTTAAGTCGTTGTGAGAGGCGACCGTACCCGGGCGACTAATTAATCTTGGTAGCTAGAACGGATAGAGCGAACGTTCGCCGGTCTTAAACCTAAGGGTCAGGAGTTATGGTGGTGTCTTAGAATTGATTGAATGAGAATCGAAATCCGCTGATCTGTTGATTGCCAATGCTCTGGGAACGAAGGGGGATTCAAAGTCTAAGTTCGTCTGTCATCTCTGCTTTAATCAACCAATTTCCATTCTGTTCTCAGTTTCAATTTTTAATTTTTCTGCATTTCTTAGAATTAGAAGTCGTGAAACTCACACCACGCATGAAGTGCTTAAACCTGAGTAATTTGCTAGCTTATTTGAGTAGTCAATCAGTAGAAGACCCGTGGAGTACGATCTACCCTAGCTTGTTAGCTTTGTTAGTTATTTGTTTGAACTCGCACAACGATCTTAGGTTCACCAAATTGGCGCCGTTGCCGGTGACTTCTTTTGATTGTTTGAAAGAAGAACTGGCAATTTATTCTTCTATTTTCCATCTTTCATTTTCCACCCACTTCGATTTTACACTGGTTTTGTTGTTTTTGTTATTTGTAGGTTGTTCACAGGTGTATGCATTGCCGCCCTTGGACTCGCTCTCAAACTGACAAGGCTAAGAGTATAGAGAGACCAAGCAGTTCTGCTCCACCTCGACAATCACAGATTCCAAGGAGAAGCAGAATCAATCCACCTCTATCCATCACTCCGATTAAGATCAAGGAACTGAAGGAGAGTTCCTCATCTCCATCTTCACCTATACCGTCACCTACATCCGTTTCATACACCGACTCACTTTCACCTCCTCCATCTCCTACCATGACTGATCAATTACCACCACCACCACCACCAGGCGGAAATCCACCACCGCCACCTGCACAAAAAAGTCTAGCTGATTACAACAAGCCGAGCGAGACTAGCGTTCGATCTGCCATTGCCGTACCGCGCATTGAAGGAGATCCTGACTATGAGATCAAGATTCCATTCTTGACTATGATCTCTAGGGATCTACAGTTCGAAGGCAGGCCCCTAGACAACCCGTGCACTCATCTTGCAGACTTCCTAGATCTCTGCAGTACTTTCAAGAACGGAAACCTCGACAAGAATACTCTTTGTTTGATAGCTTTCCCGTTCTCTCTGAAAGGCGCTGCTAAGAGGTGGCTTACTGGCAAACCACCTGGATATTACACTGATTTGGATACTCTGGCTCAGGACTTCATTGAAGAATACTTTCCTCCGGCCAGAACAACAGCCATCAAGGACAGCATCGCCAGATTCTCCCAGAAATAAGGAGAAAGCTTATACGATACTTGGAATCGATTCCAAGAACTTCTCTACAACTGCCCTCATCATGGATTCGAGCAGAGGCAGTTAGCTGAAATCTTTGCTCGAGGTCTTCGAGAAGAATCTGCCAAGTGGGTCAATTCTCTAACTGAAGGGGATTGCACTACACTCACACCCGAAGCTTCTCTTCTTCACTTCGCAAACTGTGCTTCCAAGTCAAGGAACTGGGAACGACAATCTGAAGGATCAAAGAGCAAGCTCGATCTTGAAGCAGCTATCAAGGCCGAAGTAGAGAAGCATTTGAAGAAGTCTTCCACACCAATCAAACCGCTGGCAGCTTCTGCCTATGTTGCTGATTGCGAGTGGTATGGAGCTTGTGCGCATAATGGAGGCCGTTGCCAGAATTTTGGTAAGACAGAAGTCTGGTCCACCGAAGAGGTAAATTTCGTTCAACAAGGCTTTGTTAATAATCAGAATGGTTATGCTGGCTACCGCAACTTCAGGCAGCAAGGGAACTACCAAGACAGACCTCCCTACAATGCTGGCGCCAACCATAACCAAAACCAGAATAACTGCCCAGCTGGTCCAGCTCAGGATCAGAAACCTAACCATCCGCCGGTAGGTGTCTATCAGCCGCCGCACCGTAATCCGAGTAACTATGGGACTGCTCCTGGCAATCGCCAGAATCAATATTTGAATAATACCTATCCAGGGCAGCAGTACCAGAAGGAAAATAATGTCAGTGACCTGGACAAGAAGCTTAGTCAGATCATCACCAGACTCGACGATCATGACAGTCAGTTTAAAGCTCAAGCTCTTCTCAATCATGAACAGATAGCAGCCGGTCAAAGAATTGAGCAAGCTGTGAACAACATCTCGAGCATGCTAGCATCTGGTCGACCATTTGGCCAACTTCCGAGCCAGACAGAGCCGAATCCGAGAAAGGATCAAGCAAAGATGGTAACTGTTAAAAAATTTACAAGCTTATCTGCTGATGCTTGTTCTGTTTTACGCAAGATCGCTGAAACTTCAGAGAAGAAGGAAGCACTAGAAGTGGCGCCTAAGGAGGAAAATCCTCCTCTTGCACCGTACGTCGTGAAGCCTCCTTTTCCAAGAGCATTGCTGCCAAATGCAAGGATCGAGACTGGCATGAAGGGGAATAAAGAAGGATATCCTGATGCTCGTATCAAGAAACCTTCCTCTCCATATCCAGCTATGTGTTCTGATCCTGGTTCTTTCACTCTACCTCTTGTCATTAATGATGTTGAGATAGAACGTTGTTTGGTTGATCTTGGCGCGTCTGTTAATGTTATGCCTATGAGTCTATATGAAAAATTGAACCTAGGAGAACTTGAACCGCCTAGTATGCAACTTGTCTTTGCTGATAGATCACTTAAAACCCCTATGGGAGAGATAAAAGACGTTGTTACTAAATGTGGTCCTTTCACGTTCTTAGCTGACTTTGTTATCATTGATACTGGTAAGGATGATTCTACCATTCTCATAGGACGACCTTTCATGGCTACTACTGGAATGCAAATTAATGTTCCAAATGGTTCTTTAACTTTGAGAGTTGGTAAAGAAACGGTCACGTTCCGCCTTAAAGACGGAATGAAATATAATCCTAAGAATGAAGAATTCCATTGTTTAGCTGTTGAAACTGTGGAGTTGAATCTGGTCAACTCCGTTACTGATGTCTCTTCTAGTGTACCTAGATCAATTGCTGTTGCAGGTGCTGGACAGGTTATCAAGCAGAAACCGAAATCTGTTCCTCAAAAGCCGCCAAAGAAGAAGGAACTGAAAGCCTCTTCTAAGCCACCGAGCACAAAGCCTAACAGACCTCGGGGAAAGAACAAGAAGACAAAGACGCACATGGTCTGGAGACCAGTTGTGCCACCACCTTCTACCGAGCCAGCTGCACCACCAATTCGTTCCGAGCTACCGGCGCCGGAACAAGTGTGGAAGGAGAAGGCAAAAGCATCTCCTAAGGAAATATCTACGATCACCGATCCTGGTGATATCAAGCCAGAGGTTAAAGAAAAGAAGGAGCCGATCGTTCTCATTCCATCCACTGTCTTCCTTGTCGAAGATGATCCTTTGACAGAACTGTTCGGACCATTCAAGATCGCTGACCACCTTCCCGACGGACGTACCAAACTCTTACACGCGAACGGGAAGAAATTCATGCTCACCGGAGAAGCCCCGAAGCTCTACTTTATGAACTCCCATGCTAGCATTAAGGAGAATCTGAGTTGGGATGTCTCCTAATACCGTCCAGGTATCATCCAGCTCAAGGACGTTAATAAAAGGGCGCTTCGTGGGAGGCAACCCACGGCTGAGTCCGTTTTTCATTTGTGTCAACCTTAGTGTTTTAGAGTCGGTTCGGGGGAGCCAGAAGTGTCAGTTTGTTTGATTTCTTATTTTTCGTGTGTAGTCTATGTGTCATAGTGTCAAGTGCAAGTCGTTTGAGGTCTTTCTGATTTTTTGGATTTAACTGTGATTTTCTGAAGTTTTCCGGGATTGCGAAAATATTTTAAATCGTAGAGTTCAATATTTTCGGCGAAAATGACCCATGTTTTTGGCGAAAATTCTCTTTGAAATCCCACTGAGTTTTCCAGACGTGTTTGCTTCACATTTTCGGCGAAAACTATTACACATTTTCGGCAAAAACTATTACACATTTTCGGTGAAAATTCTTTTGAAAACCGGCAGTACTTTTTAACTAACATTTTCGGCGAAAAGTTGCACTTATTTTCGCCGAAAATGTCTTTGAAAATCAACCAAATTTTCATTTTAAAATCCGGATGCACCCTATCTCTCCTCATTTCATTTTCGAAACTTTGTCAAAAACTCTCCTCTGTTTCAATCAAAGCCGCCGACCGCCACCCATTTTCACCGCCGCCGCCGCTCCCTTCCCTTCCATTTCCGATCAATCCAAGCCCTAGAACAGCCGAATCGGAGCTCTACAGCTCTAGTCACCCAAACCCTAAATTTGTCGATTTTTCACCGATTCCTCCCAATCCGTTCATTTTTAGCATCCATGGCTTCAAGGTAAGTTGTAGAACTTTTCATTGCGAATCTTTTGACATGTTGATTGCTGAATTTCGTCAGGGTTGACTTTCGGTTGACTTTTCGGTTTGCCTCGATTTGCGTGCCAACTGATTTCGTGTGAGCTAGGTTAGCTGAACTTGTTGAACTGTTCTAGCAAGCTTAGGGAGTGTTGCACTTAATTTTCATATCGTTTGATCATGTGTTGCTATGCCTAAGTCCTATTGCTTGTGAGGTTCACTTTCAGAAATGTCGGTTTGACCATGAACTGTTTTGATCATTTGGTTGCCTTATGTGTTCATTCTCGTTCCGATTATTGTGTTTGCCATCTGAGATCATATCATACCGTCATTCTCCGATCTATGATAGTCCTGCCATGATTAGAGTTCAATGTTCTATTATGTTGACTTTTTGAATGTCAGTTTGACTTCTGAACTCTGATTGTTCTAATTCCGTTCTGGCTATTCCTAAGCATGTATTTTATTGTTCGTGATTACCGCTTCATCTGCTTTGCTTACCCCCACTCGGTTTTCCTCAATTCTCTGTGAAATTGAGTTTTTCGACTAAGTGTGGGTAGGGTTTTAGTTTGACTAATCTGGTTTGTTTTCTTGTTTAGGAACACCACTTATGAGCGCAGGACCAAGCAGAGACTTGACGCCGCCTCGAGCTCCAGAGCCCCCGCTCCCGTCACACCCGCCGTCCAGGGCCCTCCACCAGCATTCCCTAGCCGTGCTGGGCACCATCGCACTGTCGCTCGTCTACCCGACTACTACTTTGAGTGTTACCAGAAGCTCGAGCATGTTCCGGGAGCTAATGTTCGACCACTTTCCATGGAGTCTCTCTTCGATCACGATGAGGACTACCACCGAAACGTGCACAACGCCCTGGCACCGGCCGGCCTCCTAGAGCTGACCACCATAGCTTCCGACTTTCCAGACGTCGCTCTCCATGAGTTCTGGGCCACCTTTGATCTGGACGAGCACAAGAGGAGGCAGAGCAAGAAGGTCGTTTCCTTCTACCTGGGCGGGGTGTACAGGACCCTCACCTATGATGAGTTTGCAGCTCATCCAGGCATCCCCTACGAGCACTACCACGGTCATCACCTCGGTTGGGCGAACGACAAGGACGACGGGGAGGCCTACCATGCACTCTGGAGCCACATGACTGGAGTGCCCGGCGATCGTCTCACGGACCATAACTCATTTAAGTCTCTCTCTCACCCTCTCTATAGCTACATTCATATGGTTTGGCGTAGATCGCTATTATATGCTCCAGAGAAGGACCGCCACCATATCAGCAAGGAGGAACTTCTGCTTCTTCGCGCCATCTGGGAGAGCTACCCTCTTCACCCCGGATGGGTGCTTGCTCGCATCTTCCGCCAGAAGACCAAGAGGAGGACGCCACCTCGCTCACTCCTGGGAGGCAACTTCATCGGCCAGCTCATCATCTCCTTCAGCCTCAGCCACGACTATGGCCCGTACATCCCACGCCGCAGAGTACGCACCGTTGGAGGAGATTTGGCGGTCGAGTACGACCTGGAGCTGGACCTCAGTCCCCAGGTAGCAGCAGATCCTCCCCTCCCCGCGGATGTTGGAGAGCTATATGAGCGACTGCAGGAGTGGCGCATCACCGACAATGCCACTCAAGAGGCAAGATGGACTATTATGCAGTAGCATATGCACCGCACTGATAGGCGGTATGAGGCACAGCTGGCGTGGCAATGTCAGCTCGGCGATTTCCTCCACTTTCCACCTCCCGGTCCACCGGACCAGTAGTGACCGAGTTGTATTCCTTTTCTGGTCCTTTCTTTTTATTTATTCTTTTCGGATCTCGATCAAGCCTTTTTTCTGTGTGGATCCGGGGCACTTGTCCCGGTTTCCTTTTTATGTTTCATTTGTTTTTGTTTTGTAGGCAGTAGGGAGATTCCCTTTGCTTCGCTTTGGTAGATTCCCTCCGCTCCGAGGACCCGTGCTCATCCCTACGCCAACCATCTCGGTCCAGGTTCTTCTACTTCACTCTGACTCTAGAATTAAGTCCTGTGAGGACACAGTCCGATTTAAGTGTGGGGTAGGATGCTAGAAAACCTTGCATGAACTTGATTGCCCTTGATTGTATTTTCTGTGTGCCACGTGATTCCATTCCAGTCTCTCTAGCATTAGAATGGCTCAGTTCTTGATTTTTGATGTTAAGTTGTTGTTCAAACTTTCATAATGATGCTTAGACTACTTAACCTAGAACTTGAGAACCAACTTGTATACTTTGATGCTAAATTGCCTAGTCAGAACAGAATTTTGTAATCACACTTGTAGTTTGTAGCCTTGATTGCATGAAAATGACCGAATCCGACTAGCAAACCAACTGTGAGCTTTTGATCCATTGGACGTAACTTGCAATTTCAATTCTTTCTGAGTGGTTTTCTGTTTGCTTGAATGAGTTAGAATTTGCATGAGACCTACTCGAGACCACACGATGACACGAGTTCTAGAATGATAGGGGCACCTAGATTCAGCTACTAAGCCAGATAGCCTACCTAACGATAAAATCCATTAGGTGTAGACCCTTGAGCTTGGCCTGTTCTTTCGGTTCGATATACATTACAACCAATTCCCATTCTTTCATTTCCCCGTTGATCCCCTGTGGTTGTAGTTCTAGATTGACCTACCGGAAGTCAGTTTGTGGTAACCTGCCTATAGCCATTAAATAGGTGGTCTTAGCTATTATGTCCAGACGTGTAAACCCCTCTAGCAACTAAAAGAAAAATTGGCACAAAAAAAATTAGAAAAAGAAGAAAAGAAGCAAGTTTCGAAAAAAAATGAAAAGAAGAAAAATCAGAAAAGCCAAAAAGGTTTCAAGTTTTTAGTTCAATAAAACGTTCTTCTCCCTACAAATGGAAGAACGAAGTCAAAAGAAAAGTCAAAAAAAATTGTGTAAAGAAAAATAATTGATGTGACTATATTTGGTGCATTTTAAGCCTTTGATTAGCCTAAGGATTTCCCATGTTTGATCTAATTTTGCTATGATTTATAGGCCTTTATGGATGTTTTATGCAAAGTACCCTTTTGTTGCCTGGGTGCTACTTTGAGGCCAATTCTATGCCTACTGGAGTTGTTTTCCTTGCATTTTCAGGTTTTGGCATTGTTATACTAGTGACAAGGAGCACGTAGGATAAAACGGGAGGTCAATCAGAGCTAGGACGGGGAGGATATGGCCGTTGCAAAATCGGGAAAAGTGCACAGCATTTCTTAAGGAGTTTTCGGCAAGAACTCTAAGTTCTCGACCGAAAACCTTAAGCAGAAGGCGGACTTCTGATTTGTGAAGAAATTTTCGGTGAAAACTCAGGGAAGTTTTTGCCGAAAATATATGAAGGAATGTGCAGCCGCTCAGGGTTTTCAAAGACATTTTCGGCGAAAATCTTATAGAATTTTCGCCGAAAAATCTAGGCAATTCCAGCACAGTATATAAAGCAGAAGGAGGCGAAAATGAAGGGGGATGGTCATAATTTCAGATATTACATTTCATCAAAACCCTTTTCTCTCAACTTCTCAAACACTTTTCTCCTCATCTCCAATCCACAACCCTAGAGCAAGGTGCAAATCAAAGTAGAGGAGCTTGGATTGAAGTCCACAACCTTGGAAGAGGAGCTTGCAAGAGGAGGATTGCCATGGTGTTCTTGGTGATCATCTTTCTTTCTCTTTCCTTCATTTCCTTGGCCATGTGTGGCTGATTTCTTAGGTTTCCTTGGATTGATAGATTAGTTGTGCTAGGATAGAGGTTGATTGTACAAATATGCCATGATTGATCTTGGATTGTAAGAAGATGATCTCTAGACATGTTGTTAATTCCATTGATGGCTATGGCTTGATTGGTCTATTATTTGTGATGTAATGCATGAGAGTGCTTAGATTACATGGATTGTAGGTCTAGGGATTGAAGGGAGTGTGTTCTAAGAGATTAGATCATCTCAATTAAACCATAGTTGCATGATTTCTCACTTGTACATTTTATCGAACACTTGGCATGCATTAGGTTTTTCATTCAGTTGAACTTTGATTAGTCTTTTGATGATTCTCTTAGTGTTAGGACATTGACATGAGAGTGTGGTGTCTAGCCTAGTGGTCATAGAGTCATAGGAGAGGGTTTTGTAGCTTGGCATTTCATCAAACGCCTTTAATGCATCCTTAGTCACTTAGCTTGAGAGGGAGAGCCTAGGTTGAGTGGTTCTAGGATAGGGACTTAGTGCGACGAGAGTGCATTGAGTCTATAGAAGGGATTTGCGTGGTCATTCGATTGCAACCTCGATCATGTTTGGCTCGTTTGTGCTTTTGTTCCTCTTGAGCATGATGAACCTATCTTTCCAAGTGAAGCCTCCTTTACCTTTGATTTGCACCGTTTTGTTTTGCTTTCTTATTTAGTTTCCTTTATGCTTTTGTTTCTTTTTCAAACTAAAACTCATTTTAAATGAATAGACCGTCCATGAACCGTGTGAGTATTAGCTATTGAGAGAGCCCTCATGGAATACGACCTTGATTGTTGTGAGTTAAATCTCGCGCATCAAGTTTTTGGCGCCGTTGCCGGGGAACTTTCTCAATCCTTTGAAAGCATTTAGTAGTGGACCGTTCTATTCACTTCCTTTCGTTTTAGTTTTGCTTCTTTGTTATTTGTTTTTGTGGTTTGTTATCCCGCATTGTTGTACTACTTGGTTGTGTTTGTTGTGCGTGTTTGTAGGCCCCTTATCCATCTATCTAGTTCATGGGAGCAAGGTTGCAAGTAAGATGAACTCGTGGAATGGAGGTAATGGTTATGGTACCTATCAAGGGTGGAATCCATCTCCTAACCCATACTATGGTCATCCTATTTCATCCAACTACTACCAAGAAACTTGTGAGGGAGATAACCAATGGTGGGGTCAAGAACAACAAGCTTCAACACCCATGTGGAAAGAGCAATGTCCTTATCCTTCTCCATCCTACCATCAAGTCTTGCCGGAGTATTATCAAGAGGATTTCACAAGTCATGAACAACATTCTCAACCGCCTTCCATGCTAGAGGAGCTCTTTAAGATGGTTGAAGAAAGCAAGCGTCCTCAAGAGGAGTTCACAAGCTATGAGCAACCCTCTCAACCTTCTTCTATGCTAGAGGAGCTCTTGAAAATGGTGAAGGAAAGTGAGCGTCCTCAAAAGGAGTTTGTAAACTATGAGGAACCTTCTCCACCTCTTCTCACGCTTGAGGAAGCTTTGAAGATTGCGGATGACAATGCGAACCAACTTAATCGCTTAGCTCAAGGCATGACACTCATCAAGGAAGCTCTAGAGGATGAACAACATTCTCCACCTTCCTCCACAATTGAGGAGATGTTGCCAATGGCGGAAGATAATGCGGCTCGGTTGGATCGTTTAACTCAAAGTGTGAAGCTCATCTCTGACACCTTTGAACCAGAAGTGCTAGTCATGGAAGAAGAAGAAGGTGAGTCTCCCCAAGAGGAATTCATGAGTCATGAGAAACCTCTTCCACCTCCTTTCATGCTAGAGATCTTGCAAATTGCGGAGGATAATGCAAATCGAGTTAACCGCTTATCCCAAAGCATAGAGCTCGTCACGAAGATTCTTGAGAATGAACGCCATCTCAATCATGTGGAGCAAGTTTATGATGATGAAGATGACATTTGTGAATCCGAAGAGCTTGACACGGAGGAAGATTTGGTAGTGGAGGAGATTGAAGTGCATGTTTTTTCCCATGGAAACACCATGTGACAATGATGTGAGGATAGAAGAATCAAGGATACTTGAGGATGATGACCCTTTAGAGGAGGTGAGAGATGATTTGGAGACGCTTCAAGAAGAGGTGGCACCGAGAGTGGAGCACGAAAGTGAACAACACCACCCTATTCTGGCCCCACCAAAGATTGTTAGTGCTCTTCAATCTTCTTGCTTGATCATGAAGTATTTGTGCCAAGAACCCAAGGAGACATGCATCTCTACCCCTCCTAAGGTAACCGTGGAAGTGGAGCCACCTCTATTTGAACCAGAAGACTCCTTGAGTGGTATCACCGACTTGGAGACGATGGAGCTCAATGGTGGCCCCCTACCATACATTCTTCCTCAAACTCCTAAACTCAATGGTAGAAGGCCATGTCAAGGTAACAATTGGAACTCAAGCTTAGCTCATTGGTCATTCTACCATTTGCTTCTATTGCTACTTTGAGCTCAAACTTCATCATGGAAGAAGCTACTTGACCTCAAAGAGGTACTAAATTGGGCACCCTAACGCAGGTATCGTCAAGCTTAAGACGGTAACCAAGCGCTTCTTGGGAGGCACTGATAAGCTGCAGAGTAGCGGTCAATCAAATAACTACCAAGCTGTGAAGTAGATCGTATTCCAGGGGTTTCCTCTACTTCCTTACTCAAAGGTGTTGGCAAAATAATTCAAGGTTAAACACGTTGTGCGTGGTGTGAGTTCCACGTCTTCTATACTAAAATGCAGGGAAAAATTGAAATGAAATTAAAGCGAAGAAAGATTGAAGATTGATTGACTAAAAAGATGACAGATAAACTTAGACTTCGAATCCCCCTTAGATTACCAGAGCAACAGCAGTCAACAGACCAGCGATTTTCGATTCTAGTTCATTCAGTTCACAAACACCACCATAACTCCTGACCCTTAGGTTTAAGACTGGCGAACGTTCGCTCTATCCGATCTAGCTACCACAATTAATTAGCCGCCCGGGTACGGTCGCCTCTCGCAACGACTTAACTTAATTGGTGCAAATTCTAATGATTAATGAGTTACTCTTGCAATGGATCAACCCTAATCGGTTCCTACGAAAGGCACACTCCAATTATAAGGTTGATTGTTCGATTTGGTATTTTAAAGTAAGGCGAGCGTTCGCTTCTAACCTTAGCTTAACAAGAATCTAATCTAGGTGGCCAAACCAGACAAGAAACACAGAGAACAAAGAACAAATCAAACATGAAAGATGAAACTGACTGAATTTCGAATCTAATCACCGCCGATCCGTGACCGCTTTAAGCCCTGGGTCACTTAGGGTTCATCTAATCTAAGCTACACGAGTTCAGCTACGCATATTCAATACAGAAGAATCGAAGACGGACAAAGAATACATTTCAGGTAGGGAAGACAGAAAAGAACTGTAAAACCTAATTTCGATGACTCCTGGCAGCTTCAATCTGCTGAATCTTCAACTCCTAGCACCGGTTCTCCGAGATGGATGGATGGCATCACGATCCTTTCCTGGCTCCTCGAACTCTCTCTACTTGTTTTCTCTCTCCTCCTTCTAGTTCTGTGTTGTAAGTCGTCATTTCTCTCGAATGCCCGTGTTTTCAGTATTTATACCTAACCGGCGGTTTCTGAATTTTCACTGGGATTTTCACCGAAAATGTAAGGTTATTTTTGGTGAAAGTATCTGTTCAAATGTGGCTTCACCCGTCTATTTCTCCTGGTTGATTTTGCTTCGGGTTTTCGCCGAGAATGCTCATGTATTTTCGCCGAGAACTCCCTCTTGATCGGGTCAGTGGATTCTTCTTCCATTTTCGGCGAAAACCAAAGGGTATTTTCGCCGAAAATATATGTGTAAATGGGGCAGGAATTCGTTTGCCTTGAGTGATTTCTCCGGTAGATTTATGTGTGATTCTTCGGGGTTCCAACGTCTAAGACACGGCCCTGGCTACCGCATTCGATGGCAAAAACCTGTGCTAACATAAAAACACTAGAAAACCATCAAATAGACCCGAAACGGGCCAAGGTAACACAAATGGCACGAGATAGGGCAATTGATTGAATATTCATTATTCTACCCCAAAAGCCGTGTCTTAAGCAAAGCAATGTCGCTCAAATGAGGCTGATAATCACGTCAATTCGAGTGTCATCAAAATACCCCACACTTAAGCTTTTGCTTGTCCTCAAGCAAACTGAATTAGAACACACTCAAATTCACTAATGACACGAGATTAAATTGAGATTCAGTTCTAACAATTTGGTTTAGACTGTTCCACGTAGAAAAGGTGACCTACACATGCAAGAACATCGACTAAACAAGTTTCAATCTCACTGTTTTCTGCACACTTCAAGTAGTAGTTTTAACAAAGCACGTTTCTTGGCAAAACAAATGAATCATAATTTGCAGATTGCGATAACACCAATTCTAATCAAAAAGACTTTAAGCTCTAGCCATGATGTGGATGCGGAGGTAGGAAAAGTGACGTGGCTATCGACTCGACTTCATCCTCCTCTAGATCTGTACGTTACATGTTCTAGCTAGGACCGATTTAAGCACTGATTTATTTCAAGTTCAACTTCTTCCTTCACTTGATTTACTGCATACTAGTGCTCGATACCAAACACTTCACTTAGGTGTTGGACCTGCCTAGCTCACAGTATTTGTGCCTTTGCTAGTGCTCAACCCGAACACTTCACTTAGGTGTCGGGCTTGCCTAGCTTTATTTTGAGCACTTTAAAGAATTTAACAATTAATTCGAACAACTCAGTTTACTTGATTTAACCATTTAGCCACTTGGTCCTAGCTAGTTATAACTTTTTACACAAGATTTCGAATTGGAATTCCGTCTAATCTCAAGCCACAATCACATGTGATCAAATATGGAGTGAAAAACATGGAAGAAGCTAGCATTTATCATCTTAGAACGGTGTTATCGAGCTTTGTTATTAACAAGTCAATCAGTTTAATTGATTCAAGTTTCAACTACAAGAGTGATTTATGATCTGTTCTGACCTAGACTCATTTTATCTCAGTTCCGACACGTTGGTTACAGATTCTAAGTGGAACAGTCTAGACGTCATTGTTCAAAATTGAAGTCAATTTAACAATAGAAGTCAAGAATTGAGTAGTTCTATGCTAGAGTGACAGGACAGGAATCACGAGGCACACAAAGATAAAGGCAATCATGATCATGCATGGTTTTCTAACATCCCACCCCACACTTAGACTGTTCTGTGTCCTCACAGGACCAAACTAAAGGAGAGAGATACGAGGAACCTGAAAGGTGATGGCGGGGTAGTGGTCGAGCACGAAGAGGCCAGGGCGGAGTAGCTACTCAAAATCCTACAAAACATAAACAACAAAAAGAACAAAAGGATATCGGGAGAAGTGCCCCGGATCCACACAGAATAAAAGTGGATCGAGATCCGAAACGAAGAAAGAAAAGAAAAGGGAAGGATAGCAACAACCTGATCACTGTTCCGAGGGTGGAGGTGGGGGTGGAGGCGGTATCGGGAGAGGTGAAATGCCAAGCCGCTGCTCCAGCTGCTGTCGCCATGCGGTATCATCCGTGTGTCGGGTGGAGTGGTCTGCCATGAATTTCTGGAGAATGGACCAACGCTCGTTCTGAGTCTCCTCATGTGCTACTCGGTCCTTCTGCCATTGAAGCGAACCAGCCAAGTAGTCTAGCTGCCACTTCTCAATACGCGCCAGCCTCTCATTCATCTCTGCGGTGAGTTGCATTCGCGACAGCGGGCGTTCAACAAGCTGGGGAATGCGGTGAGGGAGTGATTGGCAATGCTCAAAATCTAATGAAAGGTCGATGCCCCGTGCTATGGCGAGGTCGGCACCTATGGGCTCAATCGGGACACGAGGAATATCGGGGCCCCATTTGTCACCGAGCTGGAGATTGTCGATCAGAATTGAAATGAAAGGCCCCCCTGGAAGCTCAGAAGTAAGCTTCTTGGCGGTAGTGCGCTTGTGAAAGAATCGTGCAAGCCACCATCCAGGGTGCAGGTTAGCATCCTCCTCTAAAGCACGGAATAAAACGATCTCTTCCAAAGAAACATGGTGACGGCTCGTCTTGCTGCAATAACACAGAGATTGCACCCAAACGTAATGCAAGAATTTAAGAATAGGGTGAAAGATGTCACCGACCGTGGGTTGACGATAGGTGAGATCTCATCTTCGCAGCAGGCCCATCTCCACACGTCTAGGTAAGGAGCACTCGTGATGGAGTATGTGTCCTTGAAGCCAGCGGATGTTGTATTGAGGTGGACGTGCGGATCCAGCAGGCGGCCGAACTCAAGGATGGACTTCTCGTGGAGAACACCACCGAGGCGGAATGATATGAATTTCTGCTCACGTATGGGCTTCGGGGTGAGGCGCCGGAACGAACTCCAGAACTCATGAAGAGCTACAAGCGGATAGGGGGAACCATGAGCGGTCAGCACTCGTAAACGGCTTTATGAAGGGTGGTGTCAATGGTGGAGTGCCAAGCCGGATTGTGCGCCTTGAGACTGTCTAGAGAAAGAATTGCCACCTTGGCCGGAGGAATGTCTTTGATCTTCTGAAAGGTCTCTAGTTGGTGCGGTTCCAGAGCTGCAATGAAAGGGTGTAGGGCCCCATTGGCAGGTGCAGGAATAGATGAGATAGGAGTCACAGGGGTTGGTGCATCCTCGGGGATAATGGCTACTGCCCTCGATGGTTGTGCAGCTGGCGCGGGTCGTCGGAGGGTGGTGTCCTGTTCTGGCGAGTTGAGGATCGTTGCGCTCTATCTGCACTGGTAGTCTTAAAACGTTTGGGAGCCCTGTAAAACACAACTCAGGGAAAACCCAGCATCAGAAGACAAGACTTCTACCCCACACTTAGGTTGACAAGCGGGGGTAAGCCAAAAAAAATCGAGAGAACATCGAATCGAGATATAGCAGGAGAGAGCTGTCAATCAATTAAGCAGGCATGAGGAATGGAATGATTCATGAACATGAACGCACAGACAACAAGTTACGAGCGAAAAAGGTCACAAGGGAATGCCAAAACCTAGCCAATTGACACCGACAAAGCAATCATGAAAAATCGAGGGAGAACCAAAAAGTCAACCAAAGTCAACCATGCCGAAAACTGAAAGTCAAAAAGCCAAAAGATTCACAATCAAGGGCTGAACAACTAACCGTGAAGACATGACTCGATAAAACGATTGGAAATCCGAGGAAACGATGAAGAACTTGAAAACTAGGTTGGGAGGAACCGGAGCGATGGAGCTCCGATTCTAGGGTTTCGAAAAGGCTGGGCAAAGGAGAGGAACGGCGGCTAGCAAAGAGGTGGCGGCGGCCGGTCGGCGGTCAAGGAGGAGCGGCGAACGGTTGGGAGGCGGCGGCGGCAAGCTCAGAGAGAGAGAGTGCTGAAGGGGAATTTTTCGGATGGGGGTGTTGTGATTTCGCGAAAACAAAAATTGAAGGGCCTTATATACCGGTGAAAAGTGGGCAAATTTTCGGCGAAAAAGTCTCAGTTTAAATGAAGAAAAGTTTTCAGCGAAAAGATGGTAGTCTCGGTTCGAAAAGTTGGAACAGGAGAAACAGGATGTTTTGAACAGGAATTTTTGGCGATAATAATGGTACATTTTCGCCGAAAATGTGCTTGAAAACAGCGGCAGTGTTTTATTTTTTTCTTTTTCTCTTTTTTTTTAAACAAAATGACTCAAAATGAAAATAACTGACTCAAGCCGTGGGTTGCCTCCCACGAAGCACTCTTGTTTAACGTCCGTGAGCCAGACGATACCTGGATTCAGATCACGGATCCGTCATGAGGTAGTGCACGTCAATGGAAGAGATCGCTAATCCTTGCAGGTACTTCTTAAGCCTATGCCCGTTGACCACAAACGGCTCTTGATCGTGCAATTTAATGTAGACACTGCCTAAGGGTGTCTGCCGGACCACGGTATAAGGGCCGGACCATCGGGATTTCAACTTACCTGGAAAAAGCTTCAAACGAGAGTTACACAAGAGGACTTCTTCTCCAGGGTAAAACTGCTTGATCGTCTTTAGTTGAGAGTCATGAATTCTCTTCGTGCGCTCTTTGTATAGCTTCGTGCTCTCATAAGCGTGGAGACGGTGCTCCTCAAGCTCAGCGATCTGGTCATGGCGGTTATTACCTGCTACTGCATAGCTCATATTTAACTCTTTGTTAGCCTAGAATGCATTGTGCTCAAGCTCAACTGGCAAATGACATGCCTTGCCATAGACCAGCTGATACGGTGAGGTACCGATGGGAGTCTTATAGGCAGTTCGATAAGCCCATAAGGCATCATTGAGCTTAGATGACCAGTCCTTGCGAGACCGGCCAACTGTCCTATCTAGAATCCGCTTGAGCTCACAGTTCGTCACTTCCGCCTGACCATTCGCTTGAGGGTGATAAGCTGTGGACATTCGGTGGGTGACGCCAAAGCGTTTGCACACCCGGTCGAATTGTCCATGGAAATGGGTACCCCTATCGCTTATGATGAAGCGTGGTGAACCAAAACGCGTGAAAAGACGGGTAAGGAACCGACCCACCACTCTAGAATCATTAGTGGGTAAAGCTTCAGCCTCAGCCCACTTAGAAACATAATCAACGACTACAAGAATGTACTTGTTTCCGTTGGAGGGTGTGAACGGACCCATAAAATCGATTCCCCAAACATCAAAAATTTCAACAGTTAAAGAAACAATTTGGGGCATCTCATTGCGGTTAGAGATGTCACTAAAGATTGAAGGCCAGTAAAAACCTGTTTCGAGTACCTTTCTTGCCGTGCGGTTGCCTAAAAAGTGTCCTCCGAACTGTCCTTCATGGCACTTACGCATAATGTCAGTTGCTTCAGTGTAAGAGACACATCTCTCGATCATTCCGTCAAGACTGATGCAGTATAAGAAAGGCTCATCCCAGAAGTATGACTTGGCTTCTTTAAAGAGCTTCTTGCGTGCGTTGAAATCCAGCTCAGGAGGTACAATGCCGTGTGAGAGATAGTTAGCCAGAGTTTCATACCAAGGCTCCTCTGAATCGGCGGCATCACTCAGATCTTGAGCGTGAGGGATTGCCCAGGGCTCGATAGCTATGCTTTAACCTGTTCATATGTTTCAACACGCAACAGCTCGTCAGGGAAAGAATCATTGATAGGGGTAGTAGACTTACCTGTTTGCGATTCCTCCAGTCGGGAAAGATGATCCGCTGCTAGATTCTCTGCTCCTTTCTTATCTTTAATTTCAATGTCGAACTCTTGGAGGAGAAGGATCCATCAGATAAGATGTGGCTTCGAGTCCTGCTTGGCTAATAAATGGCGCAGGGCAGCATGATCCCTGTAAACGATGGTATGTGACAGAACCAGATACTGTCTAAACTTGTCAAAGGAGAAGACGATAGCCAGAAGCTCTTTCTCCGTAGTAGTGTAGTTTCTTTGAGCATCATTGAGTGTCTTGCTCGCAAAGTAGATAGGATGAAATCTCTTCTCCTTCCTTTGACCAAGAACCGCGCCAACGACGAAGTCGCTAGCATCGCACATAATCTCGAATGGAAGATTCCAATCCGGTGCTGTAAGAATTGGTGTGGTGGTGAGTTGAGTCTTCAAGGTTTCAAAAGCTTCAAGACAAGCTTTATCAAAGATGAAAGGAACATCTTTCTCAAGAAGCTTCGTCATTGGAAGAGTGATCTTGGAGAAATCTCTGATGAATCTTTGCTAAAATCCAGCATGACCAAGGAAACTTCGCACTGTCTTAACTGAGGTCGGCGGTGGTAAGCTGGCAATGTTCTCAAGCTTGGCACGATCGACTTCTATACCTGTCTTAGATATACTGTGGCCCAGAACAATACCTTATGTAACCATGAAGTGACACTTCTCCCAAGTAAGAGCTAGGTTGGTCTCCTCACAACGAGCTAGCACCTTATCCAGATTAGCCAGACATTTTGAAAATGAATCTCCATAGACGGAGAAGTCGTCCATGAACACCTCCACCACATTCTCTACCAGATCTCCAAATATAGCAAGCATGCATCTCTGAAAGGTAGCGGGAGCATTACATAAACAAAAAGGAATACGACGATAAGCAAACGTACCAAACGGGCATGTGAAGGTCATCTTCTCTTGATCATCAAGCTCAATGGGGATCTGAAAGTAGTCGGACAGCCCGTCTAAGAAGCAGTAGTATTCATGACGAGCTAATCATTCAAGCATCTGATCTATGAACGGCAGTGGGAAGTGATATTTCTTGGTGGCATCATTGAGTCGTCGATAATCGATACAGACTCTCCATCCGGTAACTGTGCGGGTAGGGATGAGTTCACCCTTCGGATTAGGGATGACTGTGATCCCTCCTTTCTTCGGAACGACTTGAGTCGGACTGACCCAAGGACTGTCGGCAATAGGATAAATGATACCGACATCTAGAAGCTTGAGTACTTCTTTCTTCACAACTTCCTGCATCAAAGGGTTAAGTCGGCGTTGTGGCTGTCTAACTGGTTTGAATTCTTCATCAACGACTATTTGATGTTTGCAGAAGGTTTCAGAGATGCCTCTGATGTCTGCTAACTGCCAGGCAATAGCTCGGACATGCTTCTTGAGTAGCCTAATCAATTGCTCTTTCTGATCGGGAGATAGATTCGAACTGATGAAGACTGGTAACTGACAGTCCTTCCCCAGAAATGGGTATTCTAGGTGGTCAGGCAGCTCCTTCAAAGTAAGTTCTGGCGGATCCTCGTATGAGGTAGTAATCCAACTCGATGCTGGCTCAATATGTGTAGGTGCGGTGATGGGTGTGAATGTCGCTTTCTGCTCGTCTAACTCATCTTGCCATAGGCACTGCTCTGGATCTTCTAACGCATTATCAATCCCTGAAATCAAACACAACTCTAGCGGATCACTAGATAAAGCATTAGTAAAGGAGTCGGCCGAGGCCAACTCTAGGGGATCAATAGTATAACAGTTATCATCTTGAGCAACAGAATACCTCATGCTATCTTTAATGTGGAATGCGACACTCTCTTGTCCTACACTTAAAGTTAACAGGCCTTGTTTGCAGTTAATATTTACACCAGCAGTTACTAAGAAAGGTCGACCTAGGATAAGTGTTCCGTCTAACTCACGAGTATCTAAAACAACGAAATCTGCAATTATAGTAAACGGACCACAACAAACAGCTACATCTTCTACTATACCTCTAGGTAGTTTGACAGACCTATCGGCTAACACAAGATGCAGAGTAATTGGTTTTAATTGCCCTAGATTCAGCTTTTCATATAGATAAACAGGCATAACATTAATAGAAGCACCAGAATCAACCAGACTGTGATCAATTTTAATGCCATTAATAATGCACGTAATGTAAAAGAACCGGGATCAGGACACTTAGCTGGGGGTGGTGGTGGCTGTCGAATGGGAGATGGCGCACCGAGAATAGACGCGCATTCATTAGTAAGCGAGATAGAGTACGCCTCCCCGTTCTTCACTTTCTTCACGAGATCCTTAAAGAACTTCCCCAGTGGTGGTATGATTTCCACAGCTTCAGTCACTGGTATCTTGATCTCTGCAGTTTTAAGAACATTGTACCACTTCTTGTACTGAGTGTCATGATCCTTAGCCTTGCTCCTTGCAACTTTTGGGAAGGGAATCTGAGGAACATATGGCGCCAAAACAGGTTCAGGAGCTGTCCTGGGTGGAGGAGGAGGAGCAGATACTTCTTCTTCCTCTTCTGTGATATCTTCAATTTCTAGCATATCCATGGAAGCACTGGTATCTGGTATCACGTCAGGTTCCGGAGCCTTTGGATCAGTTGTTTGCTTGCCGCTCCTGGTGGTAATAGCTTGAGCGTGTTCGCTCTTTGTACCGGAGTCTGCTTGAAATGCTTCTGGATTAAGGAGAGGATTGCTAGTAAAGAGTTTAGTCATATTACTTATAGCATCCTCTATCCTCTGGCTCTGAGCTCTTTGTCCTTGATTGAGTGCGGCTTGAGCTTTTAGTTGAATGTCGTGGTCGTCAAGGCTGCTCATAATCTGATCAAACTTCTTCTCATAGTCCATGTCTCTATTGTAGTACGGCTTTGCTTGAGACTGGTGTTGTCCTCCAATGAATCCCGGAGGTCTATAATAAGGATGTACTAACCGGTTGCTCTGGTTCCATTGCACGTAGTTTCTGTAACCGGCATAGCCTTTCTGATTGTTAGCGAAACCCTGATCGATGAAGTTTATCTCTTCTGTAGACCAGACTTCTATTGTGCCGAAGTTGAGGCAGCTTCCACCGTTATGAGCACATGACCCACACCATCCACAGTCAACTGAAAAGGTGGTGGCTGACGGGGGATCGAGAAGAATACCAGCTGCTTGTAGATGTTTCTGGACCTCTGCCTTGATCTGCTCTGCAACACTCATTCGACTCTGACTCTTGTTTCCTTCTATTTGCCTCTCCCAGTTTCTAGACTTTGAAGCACAGTCAGCAAAATGCAGAAGAGCATCCTGAGGAATAAGGGCGGTACAATCTCCGCCAGCTAGAGAGTTGACCCAGTTTGCAGATTCTTTGCGCATACCACGAGCAAAGAATTCAGCCAGCTGTCTTTGTTCGTACCCATGGTAAGGGCAGTCGAAGAGAAGAGACTAGAATTCATTCCAAGTGTCATACAGGCTTGCATCCTCTCTCTGAGTGAATCTAGAGATGCGGTCTTTATAAGCAGTCGTCATTGCGGGAGGAAAGTATTCCTCAACAAAATCTTGAGCTAATGCCTCCCAGTTAGTGTAATGACCCGGCGGCTTGCTTCCAAGCCACTATTTAGCTGCACCTCTGAGAGAGAAAGGAAAAACTCAGAGATATAAAGCGTTCTTGTTGAGGTTCCCAGACTTGAAGGTGTTACAGACAGCCAAAAAGTCATCTAGATGGGTGCAGGGGTTATCATCTGGCCTCCCTTCGAATTGCACGTCCTTAGAGATCAGTTCTAGGAGAGGAATCTTAATCTCATAGTCAAGATCATCGTCATTAGAAAGCACGGTGATGGGGGATCGAAAGTTGGATGCACGCGGCTTACTGTAGTCCGCAACACTTTTAAGATTAACCATTGCGGTAAAGGAAGATGGAACGGAAGTGATCCGTTTCTGTACCTGCTATGATCTGCAAGAGACAAAAACAAACACAACCAGTGTAAAATCAAAGTGTGATGAAAAATGAAAGATGGAAAGGTAGAAGAATAACAATGCCAACCCTTCTTTCAACGAAATAGAAGAGTCCCCAGCAACGGCGCCAATTTGATAAGCTGCAGAATAGCGGTCGATCAAATAACTACCAAGCTAGGGTAGATCGTATTCCAGGGGTTTCCTCTACTTCCTTACTCAAAAGTGTTGGCAAAATAATTCAAGGTTAAACAAGTTGTGCGTGGTGTGAGTTCCACGTCTTCTATACTAAAATGCAGGGAAAAATTGAAATGAAATTAAAGCGAAGAAAGATTGAAGATTGATTGACTAAAAAGATGAAAGATAAACTTAGACTTCGAATCCCCTTAGATTACCAGAGCAACAACAGTCAACAGACCAGCGATTTTCGATTCTAGTTCATTCAGTTCACAAACACCATCATAACTCCTGACCCTTAGGTTTAAGACTGACAAACGTTCGCTCTATCTGATCTAGCTACCACGATTAATTAGCCGCCCGGGTACGGTCGCCTCTCGCAACGACATAACTTAATTGGTGCAAATTCTAATGATTAATGAGTTACTCTTGCAATGGATCAACCCTAATCGGTTCCTACGAAAGGCACACTCCAATTATAAGGTTGATTGTTCGCTTTGGTGTTTTAAAGTAAGGCGAGCGTTCGCTTCTATCCTTAGCTTAACAAGAATCTAATCTAGGTGGCCAAACCAGACAAGAAACACAAAGAACAAAGAACAAATCAAACATGAAAGATGAAACTGAATGAATTTCGAATCTAATCACCGCCGATCTGTGACCGCTTTAAGCCTTGGATCACTTAGGGTTCATCTAATCTAAGCTACACGAGTTCAGCTACGCATATTCAATACAGAAGAATCGAAGACGGACAAAGAATACATCTCGAGTAGGGAAGATAGAAAAGAACTGTAAAACCTAATTTCGATGACTCCTGGCAGCTTCAATCTGCTGAATCTTCAACTCCTAGCACCGGTTCTCCGAGATGGATGGATGGCGTCACGATCCGTTCCTGGCTCCTCGAACTCTCTCTACTCGTTTTTCTCTCTCCTCCTTCTAGTTGTGTGTTGTAAGTCGTCATTTCTCTCGAATGCCCGTGTTTTCAGTATTTATACCTCACCGGCGGTTTCTGAATTTTCACTTGGATTTTCGCCGAAAATGTATCTGTTCAAATGTGGCTTCACCCGTCTGTTTCTCCTGGTTGATTTGGCTTCGGGTTTTCACCGAGAATGCTCATGTATTTTCGCCGAGAACTCCCTCTTGATCGGGTCAGTGGATTCTTCTTCCATTTTCGGCGAAAACCAAAGGGTATTTTCACCGAAAATATATGTGTAAATGGGGCAGGAATTCGTTTTCCTTGAGTGATTTCTCCGGTAGATTTATGTGTGATTCTTCGGGTTCCAACGTCTAAGACACGTCCCTGGCTACCGCATTCGATGGCAAAAACCTGTGCTAACATAAAACACTAGAAAACCATCAAATAGACCCAAAACGGGCCAAGGTAACACAAATGGCACGAGATAGGGCAATTGATTGAAAATTCGTTATTCTACCCCAAAAGCCGTGTCTTAAGCAATGAAATGTCGCTCAAATGAGGCTGATAATCACGTCAATTCGAGTGTCATCAGGCACCCCATGTTATCTTAAATTTTTTTCTGCTTTTAATTTTTTGTTTGAGGTTTTTGTGTTGTTTTAGCTTTTTGAATAAGATTTGGCAAGCAATTGGGATCACTCTTCACCAAGGATCATCATGGAACTCTTTTCCCTCTATTACGCCCTATGCTCCTCTCTACCAACGCGGTAACTTCGTTCCACCTTACCCTCTCTCTCTTGATCATTGAGGACAATGCTCATGTTAGTCATAGGGGAGTTTGAGGTTTGGTGTGATTATTTGTCGGTAGAAGTCTAAGGCTATGCTTTGATGAGTTGCATGATCTTAATTGAATGTCAATTTCCTCTATTGTAGTATCATTCGGTTCTCTCTTCACCGTTCTCGCGTTTCCTCACAGCCGCCACTCCTCCTCGAATTGCGTGCTTCCTCTTTTCCCCAAATCATGTGCAGTTTTCCCAGTCCCCGTTGAACGAAACCTTTGCCTAGTACATGGGCTTAGGTCCCAAACGTTCTTCCTCTTTCCTTCCATTACAATTTTCGGCCGAAGGCCTTAAACTAATTTAAATGGGCAGCTAACCCAACCGCACTTCAATACTTGCATCGGTCAAATTGGTTCGACTAATTAATTAGTTCGACCAATTGACTCGGCCCACCGATTTAGAACTCGAACCCAACAATTAACTCGAAGATTAATTATTCCGCCAACGGAATAAACTATACCTGTAAATTAATTATTAAAATTCAAATTAAAAATCTTCCAAGTTTAACCAACGAGTTTAACCGATAAATTTGGATCTTAACCGGAAACTCGGAACCGGGATGTTACAACTCTCCACAACTTCAAAAGATTTCGTCCCCGAAATCACAACCCTACTCATCTTAGCAATGTAACCACAAATCATAATCAAACGCAGCAGTTGAAGGATCAAATCACTACCCGAAACTCTTTCTTAACGGTTCTAGCAACACACACGCCTCCTAAAACACTTCACTTACACGAACTCGGATTTCCACCTAACACACACGCACTATCGAACACTTAAGGCACAACATGCCACAAGAGCACAACCAACACACACAACTCATCAAAGCAAGAAACTACCTAGCTAACATCTTCGCTAGTCCTCACACCCTTCAGGCATTCTACCCAACTTAACCAAAGTCTACAAGGACCTCACTCCTCCAACCCACCTCAAATTTCCAACTACTATTTTCAAGCCACTCGAGCACTAACCATCTAAACTCTGTCGTTACAGAAACCTCTCTCAAACTGGTTTCCAAAGCCCAAGCACAATTTTCAAAGACAAGAAAAACGAAGCTTTAATAAATTCTTTTTCAAATCGGAACCAAGTTCCTCTGTTTAAAACCAAACTCTTAAAACCTTTAAAATCCAAAATTTACAACCGGACTCTATCTTAGTTTAAAATGCTCAAATGCTTTCAAAACTCTAAACATCAGTACAATTGAAAACACTCACCAACTTTCAAAACAAGAACGTTGAACAAATTGAAAGCACAGTATCTCATGACTCAACTTTGAAAAGATAAAAGTGATTTCAAACTCCTTTCAAATCAATCAAGAACCCAAGACAACAATTTCCCACTCAAAACCAAAATTAGTAAAATCCGACTTTATCTCAGTTAAAATACCAAATCGTTAAATGCTCTTCAAATCCGCTACACCAATTACTCAAGAAACTAATTTCAAGACTCGACAATAAGATCCCATTGACAAACAGAGCAAGAAATACTCACTTCCCAAAATTCAAAATCCTTAAATCCTTCTAACTTTCTTAACATGGAACGAAAATCACAACTTACCCGATAGGTTAAAAATCTTAACTAAACCACATTTTAAAACAAAAATAAGACAAAATTCTCACGAACCAAAACCTCCCTTGAAATTTCATTTCAACAGACAAGATAGGTTCATGTAACACTCCTTGACTCTTCTCCTCAAATGGCTTCCAACTCTCTCACAAAACAAACATTTAAGCCTTCCAACTCAAGCTAGCATCCATCTTTCGTTTCTATTCCAAATACCAAACAACTCTCCTAACCCGACACTTTATTCTAACTCAACCACTGCTCAGCATTACAGCTTCTCATCCCATGACTTTCTTCGTGGCTCAGGAGGACCGAAAACAAACCACTTCAGTTGGCAACTTTCAAAACACTTTCATTCTTCAAAACTCGCTTTCACTTTCAAAATCCCATCCCGGTTAAAACATTTGAAAACTCCTGGAATGCCAGTACTGCATCGATGTTCCGTTCTTTCCGTTAAGAGGGTAGCTAATCCCCTAGATGAAAGAACAGTTCACCTATACAGCAGAGGCAAACCAGGCTCTGATACCACTTGTAACATCCATCCCGAACCGACCCGGGTTGAATCCGTGGTCGAACCGGTTTGAACATCACTCGAAGATACAATAGAAAAAGTAGAAGGAGAAACAACATTGGAATCGAATTAAAACTTAAAACAAGCGTAAGTCGGAAGCGCCTCCATTATTCAAAATCCAAAACTTGTTACAAAGATACAATTCGAACCAAAATTCCTTTACAATCCCGAAGTTCAAATCAATCGATACAAAATAACCCAATCCCAAAATAGCCAACAAAATCAAAACATGGTCAACTCCTGGTCCAAGCCTTCAAGAATCTCCTCCACGCCAACAACACACTGACACTCGACACACAAGGAAACTCCTGAACTTTAACTCACTCACTCTAACCACGCGAACCTGAAAAGAGGAACTGGAGGGGGGTCAATTTCCTATTGAAATTGAGTGAACCCACTGGGTTTAACTATGCGCCGAACCTAGCCTGAAAGAGCGGTTCCAAACTCCGCACACACAACCACAATGGAACCAGACACATTCATACAATATTTTAATTCCCTAAAAACAGTTTAAGTGATCACATAGGTGCAGTTCTCAATTCAACACTTACCATCCACGATAACATACATGAATAATAGAGAATCATAATTCACACATCTCGACATCACATCACAATACCACTCAAGATCATAGCTAGCATTTCTACACCCACAACAGTCACACACATTAAGTGAGCTATTAGACATCTCTAAGCAGTCCATGTTACCATTCAAGTGCATAACTCCAAACTAACCATTCACAATTCATATCATCATCATAATCATCAACCTATCACATCTATCCCACAACTTATCACATTACACAACTCAATTCATAGATCAATCCAACCTAGTTCACAACACATTGCATAACAGATCATCAACACATATCACACATCACATTTCAGCTCGCATTCAAATCCAACACAACACACGCACGATAGTTCATAATTCATTTAACTAGGTGAGTTAATTAGGCGCCATAAGGAGTTGTTCCCCCGCTACCCCGCCGGCCATCACATCCAGACGCATCCTCAACGGATCCTTCCCCGAAGGAGTATACATTCCGACGCATCCATATAGGATCCTTCCCCGAAGGAGAAAATCAACCAACCTTGGCAACCCAGCCAAGGGATTCACCCTAGTGAATCGGACTCAATCTCAACCAGTATTTCGGGTGGGGTAACGTTGGCTCCTTCCAGTTCTATCAATTAATTCCATTAAACATAACTACATCAATCACACACATCAACAATTCAATTCCATATTACAAATCCACAATTCAAGTTCACCACATAATTCCACAATCCAAGTCCACAACACAATTCCACATCACCATTCCCTGTACCAATTCCACGTCCCAATTCCAAGTTCCAATTCCAATCAACCAATTCCACATAACAATTCCACTTGACAATTCCATCCAACCAATTCCACGTACCCATTCCATATCACAATCGTACAACGCAATCACGTTATAGACCCCCATTACACATATCATCCACATCACCCCAAAACAACACATAGCATTCAATTCATCCGACACTCATAGCATCAAACCATCAAATCTCACATTCACAGTCACATTCCACTACATTCCTCATTTCACCCAACTCTATTGTCTAAATCCACTATCTAATTCCATTAGCCAATTCCACGTACCATTTCTATTGTCCATTTCCATGTACAAATCCCCTTACCAATTCTATTAGCCAAATCGAAGTCATAAGTCTACAACCCTAAACACATTAACAACCACCTTCACACACATCATCAATTCCACTCAAAACGGCACCTAGCATCAATTCTACCAATTCACGTAATATCATTCCATCCAAAACACCACGTAGCATCATCTCAATCCAATATCACATAACATCATTTCATCCATTCACACATTTATAATCACATGACACTTCATCCAATAATTCCACATTGCACACACAGTTTAAGGGTAAACGGCTAGCTCACCGGCGACCCCCACCTGCAAGTACAGGGATAGCCATGTCGCGAGTCTTAGGGTTACCCTCTTGTTCATCCTTCCTTGGACGACCCCACATTGGCAGGGCCATCCACCTGTTCACCATTTAAAGGGCGACCCCACATTGGCAGGACCACCCTCCTGCAACCACAACTGTCAGCACAAGGTATAGATACAGTTTACAAGAATCACGTCCCATACCTCCTACACTCATTACTAAGTCTGATCCATTTAACATCATCGTTAATCATTTCCCCAATCCAACCACATCACATCAGCCAACAATTATCAATCAATGTATCAATTAACATTCACGCCACAATCATGAAACATCACAATTTACATAACAATCCAATGCAGAACAGTTTCCCCTTTTACTCTCTTTCAATTCCATGCAAAACCTATATTCATCTAAGTCAAGGTTGCAACTCCTCACATCGACCAATACTACCTATCGTACGCTAAACCCTCACCTTAGCCTAAATGCCGACTCTGAATTCTGTGTAGAAACGTTCGTCTTTTTGTCCTGATTCCACCGGTCCTGACGGTGCGTCCTTTCGACCTCAAATGAGCAAGATATGACCGAAAGACTGATCTGCCACTCGCTGAAACTTCTGAAGACCAGTCTGAGCATTTCCCTACGAATTTCCAGCATAGCCCCTAAACTTCTCCAGTTAAGCAATTCTGTCCAGAACTTTAGAAAGTTACCAAACTCTGCCCAAAGCCTCATCTGTCACAGCTAGCCAAGTTAGGAACCAAACCGATAATTTTCCCCAAAGTTCCCCAACAGCCACCCTAGTTTGAAACTCGCAGGAAAGGTCACTTAACTTCTGGAATCTGCTGCTTGATCACCAAACTTCCTGAGGGTTGCTCAGAAGATCCTTCCTCTTCTCCGATCAATCCATGGCTTCCGGCGAGTACCCCGGTAGCCGCCACCGCCGATTCCCACGTTCTTGGAACGTGCTTTTGTCGCGCCGCCATCGCCGAAGACGTCCGCAGCCGCCTTCCGCTTCCACCTCTTCGCGCCATCGATCCTAGCCAGCCCGGAGTCAAAGCTCGCAACCGCCACCGACCACCTCGATTGGCGTGCACGACTCGGAGTCGACGGCTCTCTCTCTCGGTCTCCAGTCCAGCCGTCGCAAGTCCCCTCTCTCTTCACCGTTCTCGCGTTTCCTCACAGCCTCCACTCCTCCTCGAATTGCGTGCTTCCTCTTTTCCCCAAATCATGTGCAGTTTTCCCAGTCCCCGTTGAACGAAACCTTTGCCTAGTACATGGGCTTAGGGCCCAAACGTTCTTCCTCTTTCCTTCCATTACAATTTTCGGCCGAAGGCCTTAAACTAATTTAAATGGGCAGCTAACCCAACCGCACTTCAATACTTGCATCGGTCAAATTGGTTCGACTAATTAATTAGTTCGACCAATTGACTCGGCCCACCGATTTAGAACTCGAACCCAACAATTAACTCGAAGATTAATTATTCCGCCAACGAAATAAACTATACCTGTAAATTAATTATTAAAATTCAAATTAAAAATCTTCCAAGTTTAACCAACGAGTTTAACCGATAAATTTGGATCTTAACCGGAAACTCGGAACCGGGATGTTACAGTCTAGGCCAGAATAGAGATTTTATCACTCTTGTATGTTGGTTGATTGGTTTGATACGTGTTTTTTGTACCACTCGATAACATCGGTCTAAGATGATGAAGGCAATCAGAATTTCTTCCCCTTTTCCATGTTCTTCTTTCCCTTTTTGATTTCTCGTGATTGTGGCTTGAGATTAGACGGAATCCAATTCGAAATCTTGTGTTGAAGTTGTAAGGGGCTAAGGATCAAGTGGCCAATTTGCAAAAGAAAATGCTAAAAAGAAAAGCTAGGCAAGCTCGGCACCTAAGTGAAGTGTCGGGTTGAGCACTCGCAAAGGCAAAAGCTGTGAGCTAGGCAGGTTCAACACCTAAGTGAAGTGTTGGATCGAGCACTAGTATGCAGTAGAGAAAAAAAAAGAGAGAAAAAAAATGAAAATGGAAAGTAAAGAAAAAAAGAGTTCTCAAATGTAGCCCTTGATCCTAGCCAGAGTTTGTAAAGTGCGGGTCTAGAAGCGGATGAAGTCGAGTCAATAGCCACATCATGATCACTCATCACTCTCCTACCCCCGCCTTATCCGTTCCATTTCTTGAGTTCAAGTCCTTTTAATTAGAGTCGGTGTTGTCGTGGTCGGTTTTTCTGTATCCCAATTAACCACTACTTGAAGTGTGCAGATATTAGTGAGGTCTAGACTTGTTTGGTTGACGTTATTGCATGTGTAGGTTAAGTTTGTTCGTGGAACAGTTTAAGCCGAATTGTTGTTGTTTGAGTCTCAATGGACCAATTTTGTCATTTGTGAACTTGGATGTTTTCTAATTCATTTGCTTGAGGACAAGCAAAGCTTAGTCGTAGGAGAATTTGATGTGACTATATTTGGTGCATTTTAAGCCTTTGATTAGCCTAAGGATTTCCCATGTTTGATCTCATTTTGCTATGATTTATAGGCCTTTATGGATGTTTTATGCAAAGTGCCCTTTTGTTGCCTGGTTGCTACTTTGAGGCCAATTCTATGCCTACTGGAGTTGTTTTCCTTGCATTTTCAGGTTTTGGCATTGTTGTACTGGTGACAAGGAGCACGTAGGATCAAACGGGAGGTCAATCGGAGCTAGGACGGGGGAGATATGGCCGTTGCAAAATCGGGAAAAGTGCACAGCATTTCTTAAGGAGTTTTCGGCGAGAACTCTAAGTTCTCGACCGAAAACCTTAAGCAGAAGGCGGACTTCCGATTTGTGAAGAAATTTTCGGCAAAAACTCAGGGAAGTTTTCGCCGAAAATATATGAAGGAATGTGCAGCCGCTCGGGGTTTTCAAAGACATTTTCGGCGAAAATCTTAAAGAATTTTCGCCGAAAATACCAGGCAATTCCAGCACAGTATACAAAGAAGAAGGAGGCGAAAATGAAGGGGGATGGTCATAATTTCAGATTTCACACTTCATCAAAACCCTTTTCTCTCAACTTCTCAAACACTTTTCTCCTCATCTCCAATCCACAACCCTAGAGCAAGGTGCAAATCAAAGTAGAGGAGCTTGGATTGAAGTCCACAACCTTGGAAGAGGAGCTTGCAAGAGGAGGATTACCATGGTGTTCTTGGTGATCATCTTTCTTTCTCTTTCTTTCATTTCCTTGGCCATGTGTGGCTGATTTCTTAGGTTTCCTTGGATTGATAGATTAGTTGTGCTAGGATAGAGGTTGATTGTACAAATATGCCATGATTGATCTTGGATTGTAAGAAGATGATCTCTAGACTTGTTGTTAATTCCATTGATGGCTATGGCTTGATTGGTCTATTATTTGTGATGTAATGCATGAGAGTGCTTAGATTACATGGATTGTAGGTCTAGGGATTGAAGGGAGTGTGTTCTAAGAGATTAGATCATCTCAATTCAACCATAGTTGCATGATTTCTCACTTGTGCATTTTATCGAACACTTGGCGTGCATTAGGTTTTTCATTCAATTGAACTTTGATTAGTCTTTTGATGATTCTCTTAGTGTTAGGACGATGACATGAGAGTGTGGTGTCTAGCCTTGTGGTCATAGAGTCATAGGAGAGGGTTTTGTAGCTTGGCATTTCATCAAACACCTTTAATGCATCCTTAGTCACTTAGCTTGAGAGCGAGAGCCTAGGTTGAGTGGTTCTAGGATAGGGACTTAGTGCGACGGGAGTGCATTGAGTCTATAAAAGGGATTTGCGTGGTCATTAGATTGCAACCTCGATCATGTTTGGCTCGTTTGTGCTTTTGTTCCTCTTGAGCATGATGAACCTATCTTTCCAAGTGAGTTTCCTTTACCTTTGATTTGCACCGTTTTGTTTTGCTTTCTTATTTAGTTTCCTTTATGCTTTTGTTTCTTTTTCAAACTAAAACTCATTTTAAATGAATAGACCGTCCATGAACTGTGTGAGTATTAGCTATTGAGAGAGCCCTCGTGGAATACGACCTTGATTGTTGTGAGTTAAATCTCGCGCATCAATAATAAAAGTGCTAGGTTGCTTGAGGGTATCATAGGACGATCGTTCATTATTCCACCCGTGTCTGGTTAGACGGTAGGAAGCCGCATATTAGATTCGAGGGAAGTTAGTCGAAAGCTACACCGCACAAAGCCATCATCATACATTCCCATAATCCATCTCATTATAAACCCATGTAGTGTAGAATTCGTTACAGTCCTAGCAGGGAAGTCCTTCTTGACTGGATACTCGTGTTGTCACAGTAGTGGAGATGTGGTTGAATTGCAAACTTATGACAGAATTCAGTAACAGAAAATGATTGAGAGCAGAAACACGTCCTTAAACACAGAGAGTGAGAGTTCCCCATTGTACTAAATATTTCCTGTGTGAGGAGTCTGGTCGGTCAGGTTAAATTCGTGCATAATTGGTTGCTACTACTTGTCGTGTGCAGTTTATTAGTGAGACCAGATAGTTCGGCTGATCTGTATGCATGTTAGGTTACTTGTTCTAGGATCTATCTGTCTAATAATTCATTGTGTTTGATTGAACTCCAATTTAATCGATCTTATCATTTGTGAACATGAGCGTTTCTATTCAGTTTGCTTGAGGACAAGCAAAAGCTTAAGTGTGGGGCATTTTGATGACACTCGATTTGACGTGATTATCAGCTTCATTTAAGCGACATTTCCTTGCTTAAGACATGGTTTTTAGGGTAGAATAATGAATATTCAATCAATTGCCCTATCTCGTGCCATTTGTGTTACCTTGGCCCGTTTCGGGTCTATTTGATGGTTTTCTAGTGTTTTTATGTTAGCACAGGTTTTTGCCGTCAAATAAAGTAGCCAATGATGTGTCTAAGGAGTTGGAACCTCGAGGAATTGCACCTGAATCGATCCGAGGAGTCAATCGAGTCAAACCAAAGTCTGACCCAGTTTACAAAGGAGTTTTCGCCGAAAATACCCTAGTGTTTTCGGCGAAAATGCAAGAACAAATCGACTGATGCTCATCAAAGGAAGTTTTCGATGAAAACCCTAAGTTTTCACCGAGAACAATTGGACCGAAAATCACATGAGAAAAGCAGCCGGCGGACCATCCATTTACACTAAGATTTTCGGCGAAAATTCCCCAGTATTTTCGGCGAAAATATCAGGCAAAATCCGGCAATATTAGGGTTAAGTATAAATACTTAACAGGCGGCCCAAATCAAAAAAATATATTTTTGGAGACAACAATCATAATTACCAACTAATATCGAACTTCAGAATTCTCTCAAGTTCTGGAGCAGAGAGTTTAGAGTCCGAAGAGACGGAAAGAGATCGTGACGCCATCCCTTCCATCTCGAAGACTCGGAGCTAGGATTGCAGTTTACCGAAGATCGAAGTCTGCCAGAGTCGTCTTAATTAGGTTTTTTCAGATTCTTTTATGTTCTTCCTCTGGATGATGAACTCTTTCTTTGTCTTTGATTCTTTTGTGATAAACATGAGTAGCTAAACTCTTAGAGCTTAGACTAGATGAACCCTAAGTGACCCAGGGCTTTAAAGCGGTCACGGATCGGCGATGATTAGATTCGAAGTTCAATCAGTTTCTCTTTCATGTTTGGTTTGTTCTTCATTGTTCAAGTTTCTCGTCTGGATTGATCACCTAGATTAGATTCTTGTTAAGCTAAGGATAGAAGCGAACGCTCGCCTTACTTTAGAACACCAAATCGAACAATTAACCTTATAAATGGAGCGTGCCTTTCGTAGGAACCGGTTAGGGTTAATCCACTGCAAGAGTATCTCATAAATCGTTAGTAATTCCACCAGTTAAGTTAAGTCGTTGCGAGAGGCGACCGTACCTGGGCGACTAATTAATCTTGGTAGCTAGAACGGATAGAGCGAACGTTCACCGGTCTTAAACCTAAGGGTCAGGAGTTATGGTGGTGTCTTAAAATTGATTGAATGAGAATCGAAATCCGTTGATCTGTTGATTGCCAATGCTCTGGGGAACGAAGGGGGATTCAAAGTCTAAGTTCGTCTGTCATCTCTGCTTTAATCAACCAATTTCCATTCTGTTCTTAGTTTCAATTTTTAATTTTTCTGCATTTCTTAGAATTAGAAGTCGTGGAACTCACACCACGCACGAAGTGCTTAAACCTGAGTAATTTGCTAGCTTATTTGAGTAGTCAATCATTAGAAGACCCGTGGAATACGATCTACCCTAGCTTGTTAGCTTTGTTAGTTATTTGTTTGAACCCGCACAACGATCTTAGGTTCACCAAGTATTGTGTTTAATTTCCATATCGTTTGATCATGTGTTGCTATGCTTAAGACCTATTCTTTGTGGTGTTGACTTTTGAGAAATGTTGGTTTGACTTTGACTTATCTATGATCCTTTGGCTGCCTTATGTGCTCACTCACGTTAATATTATTGTATTTGCCATCTGAGATCATGTTATACCGTCATTTCCCGCTTTGTGCTAATATTGCCATGATTAGGGTTCAATGTTCTATTATGTTGACTTTTTGAATGTCAGTTTGACTTCCGAACTCTGATTGTGATGATTCCATTCTAGCTGTCCCTAAGCATGTGTTTTAATTATTTGTGATTATCGGTTAATCTACTTTGCTTACCCCCACTCGATTTTCCTCATTTCTTTGTGAAATTGAGTTTTTCTACTAAGTGTGGGGTAGGGTTTTAGTTTGACTAATCTGGTTTGTTTTCTGGCTTAGGAACATAACTCATGAGCGCAGGACCAAGCAGAGACTTGACACCACCTCCAGCTCCCGAGCTCCCGCTCCCGTCACACCCGCCGTCTAGGGCCCTCCACTAGCTTTCCCTGGCCGTGAAGGGTACCACCGCACCGTTGCTCGCTTACCCCAGTACTACTTCGAGCGCTACCAGCAGCTCGAGCATATCCCTGGAGCTGGTGTTCGCCCCCTTTCCATGGAGTCCCTCTTCGATCACGATGAGGACTGGCACCGGAACGTGCTCGATGCACTGACGCATGCTGGACTCCTGGAGCTGACCACGCTTGCCGCCGACTTCCCAAACGTCGCCCTTCAGGAGTTTTGGGCGACGTTCGATCTGGACGAGCACAAGAGGAGGCAGCACAAAAAGGTTGTCACCTTCTATTTGGGCGGGGTGTACAGGACACTCACCTATGATGAGTTTGCAGCTCGCCTAGGGATTCCCCACGAGCACTACGAGGGACATCACCTCGGCTGGGAGAACGACGATGGCGACGGAGAGGAGTACCATGCACTCTGGAGCCACATGACTGGAGTGCCCGGCAATCGTCTCACGAAGCATAATTCAGTTAAGTCTCTCTCTCACCCTCTCTATAAATTCATTCACATGGTTTGGCGTCGTTCTCTTTTGTATGCTCCAGAGAAGGACCGCCACCATATCAGCAGAGAGGAGCTTCTTCTTCATCGCGCCATCCAGGAGAGTTATCCTCTTCATCCCGGATGGGTGCTTGCCCAACTACTCCGCCAGAAGACTCAGAGGTCGAGGCCACCTCGCTCACTCCTGGGAGGCAACTTTGTAGGCCGACTCATCATCTCCTTCGAGCTCAGCCAAGAATATGGCCCGAACATCCCATGCCACAGAGTACGCACCGTCGGAGGTGATTTGGCGGTCGAGTACGACCTCGAGCTGGACCTCAGTCCCCAGGTAGCAGCAGATCCTCCTCTCCAAGACGATGATGAGTCGGCGGAAGAAGATAATTCTGAGGAGCCTCAGCCTAAGTATGAGCCAGAATTTCATGATCCTACACCCTCGCCACACCATCAGGCAGGGTATGCACACCAGTCGCCGCCACCCATTCCAGATCCATATCAGGCGCCTCACCCACAGCACCACCCGCACCCCGCGGATGTTGGGGAGCTGTACGAGCGACTGCAGGAGTGGCGCATCACCGACAACGCCACTCAAGAGGTGAGATGGACTATTATGCAGCAACACATGCACCGCGCTGACGAGCGGTATGAGGCACAGCTAGCGTGGCAACGCCAGCTCGGCAACTTCCTCCACTTCCCACCTCCCGGTCCACCTAACCAGCAGTGATCGGGTTGTATTCCTTTTCTGGTCCTTTCTTTTTATTTCTTCTTTTCGGATTTCGATCCAACTTTTTCTGTGTGGATCCGGGACTCTTGTCCCGGTATCCTTTTTATGTTTCATTTGTTTTTGTTTTGTAGGCAGTTGGGAGATTCCCTTTGCTTCGCTTGGGTAGATTCCCTCCGCTCCGAGGATCCGTGCTCATCCCCTACGCCAACCATCTCGGTCCAGGTTCTTCTACTTCAATCTGAACTCTAGAATTAGTCCTGTGAGGACACAGTCCGATTTAAGTGTGGGGTATGATGCTAGAGAACCTTGCATGAACTTGATTGCCCTTAATTGTATTTTTGTGTGCCTCGTGATTCCTGTCCAGTCTCTCTAGCATTAGAATGGCTCAGTTCTAAATTTTTTATGCTAAGTTGTTGTTCAATCCTTCATAATGATGCTTAGACTGCTTAACCTAGAACTTGAGAACCAACGTGTTTATTTTGATGCTAAATTGCCTGGTCAGAACAGAATTTTAAAAATCACACTTGTAGTTTGTAGCCTTGATTGCATGAAAATGACCGAATCCGACTAGCAAACCAACTGTGAGCTTTTGATCCATTGCACGTAACTTGCAATTTCAATTCTTTTTGAGTGATTTTTTGTTTGCTTGAATGAGTTAGAATTTGCATGAGACCTACTTGAGACCACACGATGACACGAGTTCTAGAATGATAGGGGCACCTAGATTCAGCTACTAAGCCAGATAGCCTACCAAACGATAAATCCATTAAGTTTAAACCCTTGAGCTTGGCCTGTTCTTTCGGTTCGATAATACATTACAGCCATTTCCCATTCTTTCATTCCCCGTTGATCCCCTGTGGTTGTAGTTCTAGATTGACCTACCGGATTGTAGTTCTAGATTGACCTACCGGAAGTCGGTTTGTGGTAACCTGCCTATAGCCATTAAACAGGTGTTCTTAGCTATTATGTCCAAACGTGTAAACCCCTCTAGCAACTAAAAGAAAGAATCAGCACAAAAGAAAAAAAATGAAAAGAAAGAGAAAAATCAGAAAAGCCAAAAAGTTTCAAGTTTTCATTTCAATAAACGTTCTTCTCCCTACATATGGAAGGACGAAGTCAAAAGAAAAGTCAAAGAAAAAAATGTGTAAAGAAAATAAAGTGCTAGGTTGCTTGAGGGTATCTGATGGAACCGTCGTTGTGCTGAGCAGGTTCAATCAAATAACTATCAAGCTCAAGAGCTAGGATAGATCGTATTCCACGGGCCTTCAAATGATTGGCTACTTCAGAACTAGCAAATTATTCAAGGAAAAACACGTTGTGCGTGATGTGAGTTCCACGACTTCTACTTCTAAGAAATGCAGAAAAATTAAAAAGATTAAACTAAAGCAGATTGAGAATTAGGGTTTGGAAACAAGAATGACAGACGAACTTAGACTTTGAATCCCCCATCGTTCCTCAGAGCATTGGCGATCAACAGATCAGCGGATTTCAATTCTCATTCAATCAATTACTAAGTCACCACCATAACTCCTTACCCTTAGGTTTAAGACCGACGAACGTTCGCTCTATCCGTTCTAACTACCAAGATTAACTAGCCGCCCGGGTACGGTCGCCTCTCGCAACGACTTAATTAATTGGTGTAATTACTAGTGATTAATGAGTTACTCTTGCAGTGAATTAACCCTAACCGGTTCCTAGGGAAGGCACACTCCAATTATAAGGTTAATTGTTTAATTCGATGTTCTAAAGTAAGGCGAGCGTTCGCTTCTATCCTTAGCTTAACAAGAATCTAATCTAGGTGATCAATCCAGACAAGAAACATGAACAATGAAGAACGAATCAAACATGAAAAAGAACTGATTGAATTTCGAATCTAATCACCGCCGATCCGTGACCGCTTTAAAGCCCTGGGTCACTTAGGGTTCATCTAGTCTAAGCTCTAACGAGTTTAGCTACTCATGATCATTACAAAAGACACAAAGACAAAGAAAGAGTTCATCATCACAAGGAAGAACAGAAAAGGATCTGAAAAACCTAATTCAGACGACTCTGACAGACTCCGATCTTCGGTAAGTTGCACTCCTAGCTCCGGTTCTCCGAGATGGAAGGGATGGCGTCACGATCTCTATCCGGCTCTTCGAACTCCAACTCTTCGCTCCAGAACTTCAGAGAATTCTGATCTCGAAAAGTTGTATTATGATTAATTATCATTCTCCCCCCTTTCGGGCCACCGGATTAAGTATAAATACTTAACCCTAGTTGGGCCGGGCTGAGCTGATATTTTCGCCGAAACCATAGGGATAGTTGCGGCGAAATTTTTTGTGTAAATGGCCATGATTTCTCTGCCTTGCATTTTCGGTCCGAAGAGCTTAATGGTTTAGCCGAAATCAGTCTTCACTTGGCATCAGCTGATTTGTATTGTTGATTTCGCCGAAACTGGGGGTCTGGTTTCGCCGAAACTGTAAGTGTGAATGGCAGATTTTCAGTTTGACTTGATTGACTCCTTTGATCGATTTCGGTTTGATTCCTCGAGGTTCCTACGCCTTAGACACGTCCATGGCTACGCTATTTGACGGCAAAAACCTGTGTTAACACAAAAACACTAGAAAACCATCAAATAGACCCGAAACGGGCCATGGTAACACAAATGGCACGAGATAGGGCAAACGATTGAATATTCGTTATTCTACCCTAAAACCAATGTCTTAAGCAAGGAAATGTCGCTTAAATGAGGCTGATAATCACGTCAAATCGAGTGTCATCAAATACCCCACACTTAATCTTTTGCTTGTCCTCAAGCAAACTGAATAGAGACGCTCATGTTCATAAATGATAAGATCGATTAAATTGGAGCTCAATCAAGCACAATGAATTATTAGACAGATCGATCCTAGAACAAGAAACCTAACATGCATACTGATCAGCCAAACTACCTGGTCTCACTAATAAACTGCACACGACAAGTAATTAGCAATCAATCATGCACGAATTTGACCTGACCGACCAGGCTTCTCACACAGGATATATTTAGTACAATGGGGACTCTCACTCTCTGTGTTTAAGGACGTGTTTCTGCTCTCGATCGTTTTCTGTTACCGAATTCTGTCATAGGTTTGTATTTCGACCACATCTCCACCACTGTGACAACACGAGTATCTAGTCAAGAAGGACTTCCCTGCTAGGACCGTAATGAATTCTACACTACTCGGGTTTATAATGAGATGGATGATGGGGATGAATGATGATGGCTTGGTGCGGTGTAGCTTTCGACTAACTTCCCTCGAATCTAATCTATGGCTTCCTACCGTCTAACCAAACACTGGTGGAATGATGAACGCTCGTCCTATGATACCCTCAAGCAACCTAGCACTTATTCTTTTTCTTTTGCATACATTTTTCTTTTCAACTTTTCTTACGACTTCGTTCTTCCATTTGTAGGGAGAAGAACGTTTTATTTGAACTAAACTTTGAACTTTTTCTGATTTTCTTCTTTCTTCATTTTTTTTTTCTGAAGCTTGCTTCTTTTCTTACTTTATTTTTTTTTCTTTTTGTGCCGATTTTTCTTTTAGTTGCTAGAGGGGTTTACACGTCTGGACATATTAGCTAAGACCACCTGTTTAATGGCTATAGGCAGGTTACCACAAACCGACTTCCGGTAGGTCAATCTAGAACTACAACCACAGGGGATCAACGGGGAATGAAAGAAATGGGAAATGGTTGTAATGTATTATCGAACCGAAAGAACAGGCCAAGCTCAAGGGTCTAAACCTAGTGGATTTATCGTTTGGTAGGCTGTCTGGCTTAGTAGCTGAATTTAGGTGCCCCTATCCTTCTAGAACTCGTGTCATCGTGTGGTCTCGAGTAGGTTTCATGCAAATTCTAACTCATTCAAGTAAACAGAAAACCACTCAGAAAGAATTTAAATTGCAAGTTACGTGCAATGGATCAAAAGCTCACAGTTGGTTTGCTAGTCGGATTCGGTCATTTTCATGCAATCAAGGCTACAAACTACAAGTGTGATTTTAAAATTCTGTTCTGACCAGGCAATTTAGCATCAAAGGATACAAGTTGGTTCTCAAGTTCTAGGTTAAGCAGTCTAAGCATTATTATGAAAGGTTGAACAACAACTTAACATCAAAAATCAAGAACTGAGCCATTCTACTGCTAGAGAGACTGGAATGGAATCACGAGGCACACAAAACACAATCAAGGGCAATCAAGTTCATGCAAGGTTCTCTAGCATCCTACCCCACACTTAAATTGGACTGTGTCCTCACAGGACTAATTCTAGAGTTCAGAGTGGAATGGAAGAACCTGGAAAAGGACGGTTCATTTCAGAGGGTCAGCACGGATCCTCGGAGCGGAGGGAAGTGTAACAGAACCTAAAGCAAAGGGAGTCTACCAATTGCCTACAAAACAAAAACAAATAAAACATAAAAAGGAAACCGGGACAAGTGCCCCGGATCCACACAGAAAAAAGTTGGACCGAAGTCCGAAAAGAATAAATGAAAAGAAAGGACAGGAAAAGGACACCACCTGATCATCACTGGTCAGAGGTGTCAGGGTGGGGGAAGTGGAAGTAATCACCGAGTTGTCGCTCCCACTCCAGTGTCGCTCATATCGCCGGTCGGCTCGGCGCATATGTTACTGCATAATAGTCCACCGCGCCTCTTGAGTGGCGTTGTCGGTGATGCGCCATTCCTGCAGTCGCTCGTACAGCTCACCAATGTCCGCGGGGTGGTGTTGCGGCTGGTGAGTATGCGCCGGAAATGGATCTGGAATGCGCGGTGGTGACTGGTGGATGTACCCTGCCTGATGGTGTGGCGAGGGTATATAATCTTGAAACTCAGGCGGCGGCTGCGGCTGCTGCTCCTCAGCATCATCTTCGTCCTCCAACTCGACCGCAGGTTGGAGTGGGGGATCTGCTGCTACATGGGGACTGAGGTCGAGTTCTAAGTCGTACTCGACCGCCAAGTCTCCTCCAACGGTCATAATTGGGTGTCGTGGAATGTTAGGGCCATATTCATGGCTGATGCCGAAGGAGAGGATGAGCTGACCGATGAAGTTGCCTCCCAAGAGTTTGCGTGGTAGCTTCTTCCTTTTGGTCCGCTGGCTGAAGATGTGAGCTAGCACCCAGCCGGGGTGGAGAGGGTAGCTCTCTCGGATGGCTCGGTGAAGCACGAGCTCCTCTTTAAGGATATGGTGGCGATCCTTGTCGCTGACATATAGAAGTGACCTCCGCCAAACCATATGAATAAACTTATAGAGCGGGTGAGAGAGAGACTTAACTGAGTTGTTCTTCCCGAGGCGATCGCCAGGCACGCCTGTCATGTGGCTCCAGAGGGCGTGCAACTCCTCGTCGGCATCATCCTCGCCCCAACCGAGGTGGTGATCGTGATAGTGCTCGTAGGGGATGCCCAGATGAGCGGCAAACTCATCGTAGGTGAGGTGCCTGTACACCCCACCAAGAAAGAATGTGATCACCTTCTGGCCCCGTCTCCTCTTATGCTCGTCCAAGTCAAATGTCGCCCAGAACTCCTGGAGAGCAATGTCTGGGAACTCGGCGGCTATGGTGGTCAGCTCTAGGAGACCGGCCGGTGCTAGGGCGTCATGCACGTTCCGGTAGGAATCCTCGTCATGCTCCTGGAGTGACTCCATGGATAAAGGACGCACGTCAGCTCCACGGATGTGTTCGATCTTCTGGAAGTTCTCAAAGTAGAAGTCCGGTAGACGGGCGATGGTGGGATGATATCCAGCATGGCGAGGGAGTGCAGGTGGAGGACCCAGAATGGCGGGTGTGACGGGAGCGGCAGCTCCTGAGCTCGAGGCGCCATCGAGTCGCGCCTTAGTCCTGCGCTCAAAAGTGTTCCTAAAACCAGAAGTGAAACCAGATTAGTCAACTAAGATCCTACCCCACACTTAGTAGAAAAACTCAATTTCACAAAGAAATGAGGGAAACTAAGTGGGGTAAGCAAAGTAAGGTAACCGGTAATCATAGACAATAGAACACATGTCTTAAGAACAGCTATAATCAGGTAAGCGCAATCAGAGTTCAAAAAGTCAAACCGACATTTAGAAAGTCAACATTAAGTCATATTGAACCCTAATCATGGCAAGACTATCACAACTTGGAGAATGATGGTAAAATATGATTTCAAAAGGCAGCACGATAATATGAACAATAATGAACGCTTATAACAGCCAAATGATCACAGCAATTCAAAGTCAAATCGACATTTCTTACAAATTAACATAACAACGAATCAATCGTATGCATAGCAACACATGACCAAATGATATGGAAATTAAGCACGGAACTCCCTAAGCATCCTAGAACAGTTCTATAAGTTCAGTCAATCCTAGTTCACACGAAACAGTCGGCACGTAAAACGAGGTAAACCAAAAGTCAACCCCGACAAAATTCAGCAATCCATATGTCAAAAGATTCGTATCAAAAAGTTATACAACTGACCTTGAAGCCATGGAAGCAAAAACTGAACGGGTTGGGAGGAATTGGTGAAAAACTTGAAAACTGGGGTTTCGAAGAACTGGAGCTGCAAAGCTCCGATTCGAACGTTCTAGGGCTTGTTGGGATCGGAATGAGGAGGGGGGAGGTGCGGCGGCGGTCGGCGGCGGCTACGGGAGTGAAACGGTGGCGGCGGCGGGTTTAAAAGTGGGGCGGTCGGCGATTTCAAAAGGAGAGGGTGGTTTCGGGTAGGCTGAGCGAAAATAAGAGAAGGAGAGAGGAAGTGGACCGGATTTTTAAAGGATAAATTAGGTGATTTTGCAAATCAGTTTCGGCGAAAGTAGGGGGTGGTTTCGCCGAAACTACTAGTTAAAATGGATTGACCGATTTGAACAGGCGGTTTCGCCGAAAATGGGAGCTCGGTTTCGTCGAAAATTTCAGTTGGGATGGTTTCGCCGAAATCAGAAAGTTTTCGAACCGAAAATGAGAAACAGGAGAATAGGTTCGAAATTCAAAGATCAGTTTCGCCGAAAACAAGGGTGGTTTCGCCGAAAATTTTGAACTGTTCGGGTTTAAAATATTTTCGTAAATCAGGCCAACTTCAGAAAATCACAGTTAAATCCAGAAAAATCGGAACGACCTCAATCAACTTGCGACTGACTCTATGACATGCAGACTCTACACGAAAAATAATAAATCAAACAAACTGACACTTTTGGCTCTCCCAAACCGACTCTAAAATACCAAGGTTGAAACAAAACAAAACTGACTCCAGCCGTGGGTTGCCTCCCACGAAGCGCTCTTTTATTAACGTCCTTGAGCTGGACGATACCTGAACGGTATTAGGAGACATCCCAACTTAGGTTCTCCTTCACGCTCGCGTCGGAGTTCATGAAGTGCAGCTTCGGGACTTCTCCGGTAAACGTGAATCTCTTCCCGTTTGCATGTAGTAGTTTGGTACGTCCGTCGGGAAGATGATCAACGAACTTGAATGGTCCGAACAGCTCTCTCGAGAGGTCATCCTTCTTTAGTGTGACGATGGAAGGAATGAGGACTGTCGGTTTCTCTTTTTCTTTCTTCTTCGGCTTGTTATCACCAGGATCAGTGATCGTTAGTACGTCCTTAGGAGATGCTTTCGGCTTCTCCTTCCATACTTGCTCTGGCGCCGGTTTCTCGGAACGATTTGGTGGTGCAGCTGGCTCGGTGGAAGACGGTGGAATTTTTGGTCTCCAGACCATTTGGGTCTTTGTCTTCTTGTTCTTTCCTCGAGGTCTGCTCGGTGGTTTAGAAGAGGCTTGCAGTTCCTTCTTCTTCTTCTTAGGCGGCTTCTGAACGACAGGTTTCTGCTTCTTCTCAATGACCTGTTTAATACCTGTATCAACAACTGATCTAGAGACACTGGAAGAAGCATTAGTAACGGAGTTGACCGGAGTCAACTCCACCGTTTCAACAGCTAAGCAGTGAGATTCTTCATTCCTAGGGTCATATTTCATGCCGTCTTTAAGACGGAACGTTTTCGTTTCTTTACCAACTCTTAAAGTCAAAGAACCATTAGGAACGTTAATATTCATTCCAGTAGTAGCCGTGAAAGGTCGACCTATGAGAATAGTAGCGTCGTCTGTACTAGTATCCATAATCACATAATCAGCTAAGAACGTGAACGGACCACATTTGGTGACAACGTCTTTAATCTCTCCCTTAGGGGTTTTAAGCGATCTGTCAGCAAAGACGAGTTGTATACTGGGCGGTTCAAGTTCCCCTAGGTTTAACTTTTCATATAGACTCACGGGCATGACATTAACAGATGCTCCTAGATCAACTAAGCAACGTTCAATTTCAACATCATTGATGACCAAAGGCAAAGTAAAAGAACCAGGATCAGATAACTTAGCTGGATATGGAGAGACAGGTTTCTTAATACGAATGTCAGGGTATCCTTCCTTGTTCCCCTTCATGCCAGTCTCGATCCTTGCGTTTGGCAGCAGTGCTCTAGGAAAGGGAGGTTTCACGACGTACGGTGCAAGAGGAGGATCCTCCTTAGGCGCCGGTTCCTGTTCCTCTTCTTCCTCTTCTTCCGGAGTTTCAGCGATCCTGCGTAAAACAGAAAAGGCATCAGCAATTAAGTTCGGAAGTTTTCGAGCAGTTACCATTTTAGCCTATTCTTTTCTCGGATTTGGCTCTGTCTGGCTTGGAAGCTGGCCAAATGGTCGACCAGATGCTAGCATGCTCGAGATGTTGTTCACGACTTGCTCAATCCGTTGTCCAGATGCTATTTGTTCTTGATTGAGAAGAGCTTGAGCCTTGAACTGATTGTCATGATCATTGAGTCTTGTGATGATCTGGCTGAGCTTCTTATCCAGGTCACTGACATTATTATCTCTTTGATGCTGCTGTCCTGGATAGGTATTGTTAAGATATTGATTCTGGCGATTGCCAGGAGCAGTTCCATAATTACCCGGATTGTGATGCGGCGGCTGGTAGACACCTGCCGGCGGATGGTTAGGCTTCTGATCCTGAACTTGACCAGCCGGGCGGTTATTCTGGTTCTGGTTATGATTGGTGCCAGCATTATAGGGAGGTCTGTCTTGGTAGTTCCCTTGCTGTCTGAAGTTACGATAACCAGCATAACCATTCTGATTATTAACGAAGCCTTGTTGGATGAAATTTACCTCTTCGGCAGACCAGACTTCTGCCTTACCAAAATTCTGACAACGGCCTCTGTTATGTGAGCAAGCTCCACACCACTCGCAATCGGCAACATAGACAGAAGCTGCCGGTGGCTTGATTGGTGTGGTAGACCTCTTCAAATGCTTCTCTACCTCTGCCTTGATAGCTGCTTCGAAATCTAGCTTGCTCCTCGATCCTTCATATTGTCGCTCCCAGTTCCTTGACTTGGAGGCACAGTTTGCGAAGTGCAGAAGAGCAGCTTCAGGAGTGAGTGTAGTGCAATCCCCTTCAGCTAGAGAATTGACCCACTTGGCAGATTCTTCTCGAAGTCCTCGAGAGAAGATTTCAGCTAACTGCCTCTGCTCGAATCCATGATGAGGGCAGGTGTAGAGAAGTTCTTGGAATCGATTCCAAGTATCATATAAACTTTCTCCTTCTTTCTGGGAGAATCTGGCGATGCTGTCCTTGATGGCGGTTGTTCTGGCCGGAGGGAAGTATTCTTCAACAAAGTCCTGAGCTAGAGTATCCCAGTTAGTGTAGTAGCCAGGTGTTTGCCAGTAAGCCACCTCTTAGCAGCGCCTTTCAAAGAGAACGGGAAAGCCCTCAGACAAAGAGTGTTTTTGTCGAGGTTTCCGTTTTTAAAAGTATTGCAGAGATCAAGGAAGTCTGCAAGATGAGTGCACGGATTGTCTAGGGGCCTGCCTTCAAACTGTAAATCCCTAGAGATCATGGTCAAGAATGGAATCTTGATCTCATAGTCAGGATCTCCTTCAATGCGCGGAACGGCAATGGCAGATCGAACGCTAGTTGCGCTCGGCTTGTTATAGTCTGCTAGACTCTTCTGTGCAGGTGGGGGTGGCGGCGGTTGATCGCCGTTTGGTGGTAATCTATTGGTCATGGTGGGAGATGGAGGGGGTGAAAGTGACTCGGTGTATGAAGCGGATGAAGAGTGCGGTGAAGACGGAGATGAGGAACTCTCCTTCAGTTCCTCGATCTTGATCGGAGTGATGAATGGATTGGATCTGCCTTCCTTCAGAATCTGTGATCGTAGAGGTGTAGCAGAACTGCTTGGATTTCCTGCAATCCTAGCCTGTTCGGTTTGAGAGCGAGTCCAAGGACGGTGAGGCATACACCTGTAGACCTACAGATAACAAAGACAAACAAAACCAGTGTAAAATCGAAGTGAATGGAAAAATGAAAGATGGAAACTAGAAGAATAAATTGCCAGATCTTCTTTCAACAATCAAAAGAAGTCCCTGGCAACGGCGCCAATTTGATGGAACCGTCGTTGTGCTGAGCAGGTTCAATCAAATAACTATCAAGCTCAAGAGCTAGGATAGATCGTATTCCACGGGCCTTCAAATGATTGGCTACTTCAGAACTAGCAAATTATTCAAGGAAAAACACGTTGTGCATGGTGTGAGTTCCACGACTTCTACTTCTAAGAAATGCAGAAAAACTAAAAAGATTAAACTAAAGCAGATTGAGAATTAGGGTTTGGAAACAAGAATGACAGACGAACTTAGACTTTGAATCCCCCTTCGTTCCCCAGAGCATTGGCGATCAACAGATCAGCGGATTTCGATTCTCATTCAATCAATTACTAAGTCACCACCATAACTCCTTACCCTTAGGTTTAAGACCGGCGAACGTTCGCTCTATCCGTTCTAACTACCAAGATTAACTAGCCGCCCGGGTACGGTCGTCTCTCGCAACGACTTAATTAATTGGTGTAATTACTAGTGATTAATGAGTTACTCTTGCAGTGAATTAACCCTAACCGGTTCCTACGGAAGGCACACTCCAATTATAAGGTTAATTGTTTAATTCGATGTTCTAAAGTAAGGCGAGCGTTCGCTTCTATCCTTAGCTTAACAAGAATCTAATCTAGGTGATCAATCCAGACAAGAAACATGAACAATGAAGAACGAATCAAACATGAAAAAGAACTGATTGAATTTCGAATCTAATCACCGCCGATCCGTGACCGCTTTAAAGCCCTGGGTCACTTAGGGTTCATCTAGTCTAAGCTCTAACGAGTTTAGCTAGTCATGATCATTACAAAAGACACAAAGACAAAGAAAGAGTTCATCATCACATGGAAGAACAGAAAAGGATCTGAAAAACCTAATTCAGACGACTCTGACAGACTCCGATCTTCGGTAAGTTGCACTCCTAGCTCCGGTTCTCCGAGATGGAAGGGATGGCGTCACGATCTCTATCCGGCTCTTCGAACTCCAACTCTTCGCTCCAGAACTTCAGAGAATTCTGATCTCGAAAAGTTGTATTATGATTAATTATCATTCTCCCCCCCCCCTTTCGGGCCGCCGGATTAAGTATAAATACTTAACCCTAGTTGGGCCGGGCTGAGCTGATATTTTCGCCGAAACCATAGGGATAGTTTCGGCGAAAATTCTTGTGTAAATGGCCATGATTTCTCTGCCTTGCATTTTCGGTCTGAAGAGCTTAATGGTTTCACCGAAATCAGTCTTCACTTGGCATCAGCTGATTTGTATTGTTGATTTCGCCGAAACTGGGGGTCTGGTTTCGCCGAAACTGTAAGTGTGAATGGCAGATTTTCGGTTTGACTTGATTGACTCCTTTGATCGATTCTGGTTTGATTCCTCGAGGTTCCTACGCCTTAGACACGTCCATGGCTACGCTATTTGACGGCAAAAACCTGTGTTAACACAAAAACACTAGAAAACCATCAAATAGACCCGAAACGGGCCAAGGTAACACAAATGGCACGAGATAGGGCAAACGATTGAATATTCGTTATTCTACCCTAAAACCAATGTCTTAAGCAAGGAAATGTCGCTTAAATGAGGCTAATAATCACGTCAAATCGAGTGTCATCAGTATCATAGGACGAGCATTCATTATTCCACCCGTGTCTGGTTATATGGTAGGAAGCCATAGGCTAGATTCGAGGGAAGTTAGTCGAAAGCTACACCGCACCAAAGCCATCATCATACATTCCCATCATCCATCTCATTATAAACCCTTGTAGTGTAGAATTCGTTACAGTCCTAGCAGGGAAGTCCTTCTTGACTAGTTCCTCGTGTTGTCACAGTGGTGGAGATGTGGTCGAATTGCAAACTTATGACAGAATTCAGTAACAGAAAATGATTGAGAGCAAAAACACGTCCTTAAACACAGAGAATGAGAGTTCCCCATTTACTAAATATTTCCTGTGTGAGGAGTCTGGTCGATCAGGTCAAATTCGTGCATAATTGGTTACGATTACTTGTCATGTGCAGTTTATTAGTGAGACCAGGTTGTTTGGCTGATCTGTATGCATGTTAGGTTTCTTGTTCTAGGATTATTTGTCTAATAATTCATTGTGTTTGATTGAGCTTCAATTTGATCGATCTTACCACTTGTGAACATGAGCGTTTCTATTCAGTTTGCTTGCGGACAAGCAAAAGCTTACGTGTGGGGTATTTTGATGACACTCGAATTGACGTGATTATCAGCCTCATTTAAGCGACATTTCATTGCTTAAGACATGGTTTTTAGGGTAGAATAACGAATATTCAATCAATTGCTCTATCTCGTGCCATTTGTGTTACTTTGGCCCGTTTCGGGTCTATTTGATGATTTTCTAGTGTTTCTATGTTAGCACAGGTTTTTGCCGCCAAATAAGTAGCCAAGGACGTGTCTAAGGCGTTGGAACCTTGAGGAATCGCACCGGAATTAATCTAAGGAACCAATCAAGTCAAACCAATTCCTGCCCCGTTTTACACTGAAGATTTCGCCGAAAATCCCTTCACATTTTCGGCGAAAATCTCAGTTAAAAACCAGCGGTATTAGGGTTAAGTATAAATACTTAACCGGCGGCCCAAAACTATATACACATCATAATTACGAACTAATACCGAAATTCTGAGAATTCTCAAGAGTTATGAAGGAGAGTTTAGAGTTCGAAGAGCCAAGAAGAGATCGTGACGCCATCCCTTCCATCTCGAAGACTCGGAGCTAGGATTGCAGTTTACCGGAAGATCGAAGTTCTGCCGGAGTCGTCTTAATTAGGTTTTTCAGATCCTTTTCTGTTCTTCCTCTGTATGATGAACTCTATCTTTGTCTTTGATTCTTTTGTGAAAAACATGAGTAGCTAAACTCTTAGAGCTTAGACTAGCTGAACCCTAAGTGACCCAGGGCTTTTAAGCGGTCACGAATTGGCAGTGATTAGATTAAAAGTTCAGTCAGTTTCTCTTTCATGTTTGATTTGTTCTTCATTGTTCATGTTTCTTGTCTGGATTGATCACCTAGATTAGATTCTTGTTAACCTAAGGATAGAAGCGAACGCTCGCCTTACTTTAAAACATCAAATTGAACAATTAACCTAATCATTGGAGTGTGCCTTTCGTAGGAACCAATTAGGGTTAATCCACTGCAAGAGTAACTCATAAATCGTTAGTAATTCCACCAGTTAAGTTAAGTCGTTGCGAGAGGCGACCGTACCCGGATGGCTAATTAATCTTGGTAGCTAGAACGGATATAGCGAACGTTCGCCGGTCTTAAACCTAAGGGTCAGGAGTTATGGTGGTGTCTTAGTATTGATTGAATGAGAATCGAAATCCGCTGATCTGTTGAATGCCTATGCTCTGGTGAACGAAGGGGGATTCGAAGTCTAAGTTCGTCTGTCATCTCTGTTTTCAACCCTAATTTCCAATTTTTTTTTAGTTTCAATTTTTTAATTTCCGTGCATTTCTTAGAATTAGAAGTCGTGGAACTCACACCACGCACGAAGTGTTTAACCTGAGTAATTTGCCAGCTTATTTGAGTAATCGATCATTAGAAGGCCCGTGGAATACGATCTACCCTAGCTTTCTAGCTTAGTAGTATTTGTTTGAACCCGCACAACGACAGGTTCATCAGTAATAGATAGACTTGTAGAGCTATAGTCGGGGAGATATAGTACTCTTACAAGAAAGAATAGACAAAGTGCTAGTTATATCATCAATGGGGAACTGGGTAGATATAGCTAATTGATTTTAGGGATAAATCAAGAGTGTACTCTCTATTCAAGGTTCTCACATATTTGATTCTTCGAATCAACAAACTCTCAAGGGACTCAATCTGTTGGGACGTGGATTAGGCCTTATTTTCCGAACCACGTAAAAAATCAATGTGTCACTTTACTTTTCTTGTTGTGTTACTACTCTTGTCTCGCTGGTTTGATTCTGATAAGTAGATCAGAATTGCTTCTTCAGTCCCCAGTTGCTAGAGTCTATCTCAGCAAGCCGACTTCACCTGGTGAACTCCATTCTGTCTTTTTACCAACATGGAGGGATACATCATGTGGTATTAGGGCTGGTTACTTAGAGTTAAACAATCATACGATTGCGGGTGAATGAATCCATGTTGTATCTTTCATTCAGTTTTTGTCCTTTTATCCATGTGACAAATGAGTTCTAGTCAAGAAAGTTCTGTTTTTCCTTGCTGATGGATTCTCTCAGAATCGTCCTCCGAGATTAGAGGGAACTCATTATGGATATTAGAAAAATAGGATGGTGTTGTTCATTAAAACAATTAATCCAAGACTTTGGAAAATTGTAACAAAGGGGCCACTTGATGTCAAAGTTGACGAGGATCAGTGGGATGATGGCGACATTAAGAAGGTACAACAAAATTCTCAAGCTATGAATATTATGTATTATGCCTTAGGTCAGGAAGAATTCAATAGATTTCTGGTTGTAAATCTACCAAATAGATATGGGATAGGCTTCAAGTCACATATGAAGGTACATCCTTGGTTAAAACCTCAAGAATTAATATGCTCAAACATGAGTTTGGACTATTTAAGGTGAATCAAGATGAGTCAATGTATGCCATGTGCAATAGATTTCATAATATTGTCAACATATTGGATGGTCTTGGCAGAAATTATGAGAATGAAGATCTCATCATAAATATTATCTGGTCCCTACCTAAGCAATGGAGGCCTAAGATAAAAGCAATAGAAGAATCGAAGGATCTTGCTACTATAAATATTGATGATCTTATAGGGTCACTTATCACTCATGAAGAGGTCATCAAAAGAGAAGAAGAAGCTGATGAATCCAAGAAGAAGTCCATTGCCTTGAGATCTGAAGCTGACTCTATTGATGAAGATTTGAATAACTATGATGAGTCTGAACTTTCTCTTCTCAGTAAGCAGGTCAGTAGACTATTGAAACTGCATAGAGAGAAGAAAAGGTTTGGAAGTCAAGGAAGGTCTAAACATTATGAGAATGACAAAAGTACCAAAACCAGTAGAGGGTCATATAAATCTCATAAGTCTAGAAAGGATCAAGGTAGTAGTAGCAGTGGTAAAAGCTCTAGAAATCAGCTTGAATGTTTGAGATGTGGCAAACAAGGTCATGTCAAAGCAGAATGTCCTCAGATGAGAAAAAAAGAGCAATGCAAGCTACCTGGAGTTGCAGTGAAGAAGAGAGTTATGAAAGTGATTGTGATAAATATCACAGGAAGCAAGAGCTTACATGGCAATCACTAAGTCAGACATCTTAAAAGAATAAGAGTAATTGTAAAAAAACTACCATTCTGACTCAGATTGTGATTCTAAATTTGAAGAACAGATATCTAAAAGTGATTCAGAAGATGAACATAATTCCACCATTCAGAAAATTCAGCTTGAGTTCCTAAGGGTGAACAAACAATATTTTGTGTTGAACAAGGAATGTGATAGAATGAAGATTGAGAAAGAAGCACTCCTAGAATAAATTAAGGAGTTGAAAGAAGGAAGAGACATTCAGTCTCGGAAAACATGAATCTTGTTGTTCATAACTGGAGATTCAGGGAACGTCTCAAGTTTCTTCATAGAACAAATATGATTTCTGATAAATTCTATAAGACTAAGAATTATTATGGTCCTAAATTCTTTCAATGTCATCAGTTTGGTCATACTAGCAGGTTTTGCACTTCAAGATCAAAGACTTTCAAGAAAGTCTGGATGTCGAAGACCAAATGACAATTAGGTTTGCAGGTATGTTATCAAGTTGAGATTTTAGAGGAAGAATGGGTGCTTGAAAGTGGATTCTAACATTATATGTCATGTAATAATTCTTTATTCACAGAGATAACTACTTGCAACCAAGGTTATGTTTCACTTGGTGATAACAGTACCTGTGATATCATTGGTATTTGAAACATTGGTGATCAGAACAAATTGTTCTTGAGGAAAGTCATGTTGGTTAAGGGTTTGAAACATAATCTTATTTCTATTAGTCAACTCTGTGGAAAAGAGAATCGAGTTGTGTTTGAAGGGTCTGTGTGCTACATTGAAAAGATCAGCACCAAAGAAGTGCTATTTATTGGCTATCGGAACGGGAATATCTATCTTGTCAATTTTATTAATGTTTCTAATGTTGCTGAAATGTGTTTACATTCTATGAAAGGAGATAACCAACTTGCCTGGCATAGGAAGCTTGGGCATATCAGCATCAGTGTGCTAAGCAAACTGAGTAGGAAAGGACTTGTTAAGGGTCTGCCTAAACTTGACTCCAACAAGGACTTTTTCTGTGATGCTTGTGCTAGAGGTAAGCAGACCAGAACCTCTTTCAAGACCAAATCAGTGATTTCTACATCTGCTCCGTTGGAACTAATTCATATGGACCTGTTTGCTCCTACCAATATTATGACTTTGGGAGTTAAATATTACTGTCTTGTATTGGTTGATTATTTCTCTCAATTCTGTTGGATCTTTCTACTCAGTTCTAAAGATGTGACTCCTGCAAAGTTTAAGTCGTTTGCGCTTTCAAAAAGAGCATGATCCAAGGATCGGGCAATCAGAAGTGATAACGGTGGCGAGTTTATAAATGAAAAATTCAAATCATTTACTGAATAGCAGGGCATCTCCCATACTTTCTCAGCAGCTCGTACTCCTCAACAGAATGGAGTAGCTGAAAGAAAGAACATAAATCTTATTGAAATTGTAAGAACCATGCTCAATGATAACAATCTTCCAAAGAATTTATAGGGAGAAGTAGTAAACATTGTCTGTTATGTAACCAACAGAGTTCTCATTCGCTCTGGTCTCAAGAAGACTCCATATGAACTTCTGAAGAATCATACTCCGAATATAGGGTACTTCAGACCTTTTGTTTGTAAGTGTTTCGTTCTTAATTCAAAAGATCATCTCGGTAAGTTTGATGCCAAGTCTAATGAAGGAATGTTCATTGGTTATGCTGCAAGTAGTAAAGCCTAAGGGTCTGCAATAAACGTTCTCTAAAGGTTGAGGAATCTATAAATGTTATCTTTGATGAATCTGCTTGCAAGGATGTGAAGTTGCAGTACTTGGATGATGATTATTGGAGTTTTGGAACTGATTCTATATTAATCGATGAACAAAGCAAGACTACTGAAAACCTGTCAGAGAATCAAAATCAACAAGAAAAAGGCTTCATTGAAGTTCAGGCCCCTCCTCGCATCATTAAGAGACATCCTCCTGCTCAGGTTATTGGTGATCCTAACAGTCGTCTTGTTACTCATTCTAAATACTCTCAGAGTGCTTTCATGTCATTAATTGAACCTCGAAATGTAAAAGAAGCTCTTTGTGATGAATATTGGATCCTTGCTATGAACGAAGAACTCAATCAGTTTGAGAGAACAAATGTTTGGTCTCTTGTACCGGCTTGCTCAGATCGTACCATTATTGGCACTAAGTGGGTGTTTAGGAACAAACAAATGAAAATGGTAATATCACTATAAACAAGGCCAGATTGGTTGCTCAAGGCTACTGTCAAGAGGAGGGAATTGATTTCGGTGAAACTTTTGCACCTGTTGCTAGACTTGAAGCTATCAGAATGTTGTGTGCCTATGCTTGTATTCATGGCTTCAACCTATTTCAAATGGATGTGAAAAGTGCTTTTCTGAATGGAGAACTTAAGGAGGAGGTTTTTGTGTCTCAGCCTCCTGGATTTGAAGACAGTCAGTTCACTAACCATGTGTGCGAACTTAACAAAGCTATTTATGGTTTAAAACAAGCCCCTAGAGCCTGATATGATAAACTTAGTCAGTTTCTTCTTGACCAAGGTTTCTCTTGAGGAAGTGTTAACGAAACCTTTTTCTACAAGAAAAGGGCTCAAATATGCTTCTGGTTCAGGTGTACGTTGATGACATCATCTTTGGCTTAAGCAACTCCTCTCTGTGTAAAGAGTTCAGTTCTTGTATGACATCTGCCTTCGAGATGAGTCTCATGGGGGAGCTTAGTTACTTTCTTGGCTTACAGATCAAACGATTTCAGAATGGGACGTTCATTTGTCAAACCAAGTACTACAAAAATATGCTGGAGAAATTCAAACTAAATGATATCAAGCTGGTGGAATGTGTCGTTGTGATGCGTTCAACCAAATAACTACTAATGCTAATAAAAGGCTATAGCAGATCGTATTCCAGGGGTTTCCTCTACTTCCTTACTCCAAGGAGTTGACAGTTTTAATTCAAGCTCAAACACAAGTTGTGCGTGGTGTGAGTTCCACGACTTCTATACTAAAAATGCAAAAATAAGAAGAAATGAAAATTAAACCGAAGAAAGATTGAAGATTGATTAATTGACTAGAAAGATGACAAACAAGCTTAGATTTCGAATTCCCCTTAGATAACCAAGGCAGCAACAGTCACAGACCAGCGATTTTCGATTCTAGTTCATTCAGTTCACAGACACCATCATAACTCATGACCCTTAGGTTTAAGACTGGCGAACGTTCGCTCTATCCGATCTAGCTACCACGATTAATTAGCCGCCCGGGTACGGTCGCCTCTCGCAACGACTTAACTTAACTGGTGCAAATTCTAGTGATTAATGAGTTACTCTAGCAATGGATCAACCCTAATCGGTTCCTACGAAAGGCACGCTCCAATTATAAGGTTGACTGTTTGATTTGGTGTTTTAAAGTAAGGCGAGCGTTCGCTTCTATCCTTAGCTTAACAAGAATCTAATCTAGGTGGCCAAACCAGACAAGAAACACAGAAAACGAAGAACAAATCAAACATGCAAGATGAAACTGAATGAATTTTGAATCTAATCACCGCCGATCCGTGACCGCTTTAAGCCATGGGTCACTTAGGGTTCATCTAATCTATGCTACACAAGTTCAGCTACTCATATCCAATCCAGAAGAGTCGAAGACAGACAAAGAATACATCTCAGGTAGGAAGACAGAGAAGAACTGTAAAACCTAATTTCGATGCTTCCTGACAGCTTCAATCTGCTGAATCTTCAACTCCTAACCCTGGCTCTCCGAGATGGATGGATGGCGTCACGATCCGTTCCGGCTCCTCGAACTCTAGTTACTCGTCCTGTCTCTCTCCCTCTCGTCGTTTATGTGTGTGTGTTGTAAAAAGTGATTTGTGTTAAGTGATGGTTCGTCCCTTTATCAGCCGCCGAGTTCTCTATTTATATTAACCCGGAATTTCCTGATTTGAACTGGGATTTTCGCCGAAAATAGTATAATGGTTTCGGCGAAAATTTCTTCATACTCGAAGCGGTTGATTCCTTCCTACGGTTTCGGCGAAACTCCAAGGGTATCTTCGCCGAAACCTTCCTCTCAATCAGCCAGTGGTTTCTTCTTCCATTTTCGGCGAAAACCAAAGGTAGTTTCGCCGAAAATATGTGTATAAACTGGGCAGAATTTGTTCGAACTTGAATGGCTTCTTTGACCGATTCCGGTTCAATTCCTCGAGGTTCCAATGCTTCAGACACATCCATGGTTACTTTATTTGACGGCAAAAACCTGTGCTTACGTAAAAACACTAGAAAACCATCAAATAGACCCGAAACGGGCCAAGGTAACACAAGTGGCATGAGATAGGGCAATCGATTGAATATTCGTCATTCTACCCTAAAAACAATGTCTTAAGCAAAGAAATGTCACTTAAATGAGGCTGATAATCACGTCAATTCGAGTGTCATCAAATACCCCACACTTAAGCTTTTGTTTGTCCTCAAGCAAACCGAATAGACACACGCTCAAATTCACAAATGACACGAGATTAAACTGAGATTCAATTCTAACGATTTGGTTTAGACTGTTCCACGTAGAAAGAGTGACCTACACATGCAAGAATATCAACCAAACAAGTTTCCGATCATACTGATTTCTGCACACTTCCAGTAGTGGTTTCAACACAGATTGTTTCTCAGCAAAACAATTAATCATGATTAACCGACTACGATAACACCAATTCTAATCAAAACGACTTTAAACTCTGGCCATGATATGGACGCGGAGGCAGGAAAAGTGACGTGGCTATCGACTCAACTTCATCCGCTTCTAGATCTGTACGTTACACGTTCTAGCTAGGACTGATTTAAACAACAATTTCTTTCAAGATTCAAACTTTCTTTAATTTATTTACTGCATACTAGTGCTCGATACCAAACACTTCACTTAGGTGTTGGACCTGCCTAGCTCACAGTATTTGTGCCTTTGCTAGTGCTCAACCCGAACACTTCACTTAGGTGTCGAGCTTGCCTAGCTTTATTTTCAGCATTTTAAAGACCTTTACTTGAATTGCACAACTTAATTACTTGATTCAACAGTTTAGCCACTTGGTCCTAGCTAGTTATAACTTTTTAACACAAGATTTCGAATTAGATTTCCGTCTAATCTCAAACCACAATCACAGGTGATCAACTATGGAGTGAAAAACATGGAAGAGCTAACATTTATCATCTTAGAATGGTGTTATCGAGCTTTGTTGTTAACAAGTTGATTGATTCAATTAATTCCAGTTCCAACTACAGAGGTGATTTATGATCTGTTCTGACCTAGACTCATTTAATATCAGTTCTGACACGTTGGTTACAGGTTCTAAATGGAACAGTCTAGACGTCATTGTTCAAAATTGAAGTCAATTTAACATCCAAAGTCAAGAATTGAGCAATTCTATGCTAGAGACTGGACAGGAATCACGAGGCACAACAAAGATATGGGCAATCAAGATCATGCATGGTTATCTAACACCCTACCCCACACTTAAACTGTTCTGTGTCCTCACAGGACTAATCTAGAGTAGAGAGTTACGAAGAACCTGGAAGGTGATGGGTGGTGTAGCGGATGAGCACGGAGAGTCCGGAGTGGAGCAGAGCTACTCAAAATCCTACAAAACACAAACAACAAAAAGATCAAAAGGACACCGGGACAAGTGTCCCGGATCCACACAGAATAAAATTGGGTCAAGACCCGAAAAGAAGAAAGAAAAGAAAGGAAAAAGATAGAAGCAACCTGATCACTGTTCCGCAGGAGGAGGTGGAGGTGCAGTGGGAATGGATGATATGGCGAACCGCTGCTCCATCTGCCGTCGCCATGCGAGCTCGTCCATGTGTCTGGCTGATTGGTCAGCCATGAACTGCTGTAGAGTGGACCAACGCTCATTCTGAGTCTCCTCATGTGCCACTTGGTCCTTCTGCCATTGCAACGAACCAGCCGAGTAGTCTAGTTGCCACTTCTCAATGCGCGCCAGCCGTTCATTCATCTCTGCTGTGATACTGCGCTCGCGACGGTGGGCGGTCAACTGGCTGGGCCGTGCGATGAGGGAGCGAAGTGCAATGCTCAATAGTCTCTGAAAGGTCGATGCGCCGTGCTAAGGCAAGTTCCGCGCCTACATGCTCAATCGGGATACGAGGAATATCGGGGCCCCATTTATCACCGAGCTGGAGGTTGTCGATCAGAATAGAAATGAAGGGGCCTCCTGGAAGCTCAGTAGGAAAACTTCTTGGCGGTAGTGCGCTTGTGAAAGAATCGTGCAAGCCACCAGCCGGGGTGCAGGTTGGCATCCTCCTCTAAAGCACGGAACAATACGAGCTCTTCCAGAGAAACGTGGTGGCGGCTCGTCTTGCTGCAAAAACACAGAGATTGCACCCAAACATAATGCAAGAATTTAAGAACAGGGTGAAAGATGTCACCGACCGTGGGGTGGACGATAGGTGAGCTCTCATCCTCGCAGCATGCCCATTTCCACACATCCGGGTAAGGAGCACTGGTGATGGAGTAAGTGTCCTCAAAGCCAGCTAATGCGGGTATCAAATTAACGTGCGGATCAGCAAGCGACCAAACTCGCGAAGGGACTTCTCATGAAGAACACCACCGAGGCGAAAGGAAACAAATTTCTGCTCACGAAAGGGCTTCGGGGTGAGGCGCCGAAATGAACACCAGAACTCCTGGAGGGCGACAAGGGGTACGGGGATCCATGAGTGGTCAGCACTCGCAATCCGGCTTTATTAAGAGCGGTGCCAATTGTCGAGTGCCAAGCCGGGTTGTGTGCTTTGAGACTGTCAAGAGACAGAACTAGCCACCTTAGCCGGGGGATGTCTTTTATCTTCTGAAAGACCTCAAACTGGTGCGGCTCCAGGGCGGCGATGAAAGGATGTATGGCCCCATTGGCAGGCGTAGGAATAGAAGAAATAGGGGACGCAGGAGTCGGTGCATCCTCTGGAATGGTGGCCACATCCGTCGATGTCTGTGCAGCTGGCGCGGGACGTCGAGAGGGTGGTCTTTTGCGTTGGCGAGCTGATGATCGCTGCGCTCTATCTGCACTGGTAGTCTTAAAAGCTTGGGAGCCCTGTAAAATACAACTCAGAGACGACCAGCATTAGATTACAAGACTCTTACCCCACACTTAATGTGATAAGTGGGGGTAGACTAATCAACCGAGAGATCATAGAATCAAGATATATCATTGAAGAACTTGTCAATTCAGTAGACAAGCAAGAATAATGGAATGAGGCAAGAACACAAACGCACAGACAACAGGTCACACTTCCGAAAAGGCTACAAAACAATACCAGAACCTAGCCAATTGATACCGACAAAGCAGTCAAGACGAATAAGGGAGAACCAAAAAGACAACCACAGTCAACCACGTCAAAACTGAAAGTTAACAAGCCAAATGATGCACAATCAAAGGTTGAACAACTAACCGTGAAGACATGATTCGAGAAAACGATTGGAAATCCACGAAAAACAGGGAAAACTTGAAAACTAGGTCGGTCGGAACCGGGGCTGAAAAGCTCCGATTCTAGGGTTTTGAAACAGGGCTAAGAAAAGGGGGTGGGCGGCGGCTACTGAGACGGCGGCGGCGTTTGATCGGCGGGCAAGGGGCGGCGGCGATCAGTGAGGCGCGCGGCGGAACCCACAAACGGAGAGAGGGAGGATGGTTTAAGTTTTCGGGTGGGGGGGGTTTATGAATGTCGCGAAAACGAAAACCCAGGGGGCCTTAAATACCGGTGAAAAGACCAAAAATTTTCGGCGAAAAGGATGGTAAATTTTCGGCAAAAATTCCAAGTTAAATGAAGAAAAATTTTCGGCGAAGTCATGGTATTCTCGGATCGAAAAGTGAGGACAGGAGGATCAGGTTGAAATCAAACAAAAATTTCGGCGAAAACAGGTTGACAGTTTCGGCGAAAATAATGGTTAGAATGGAAGAAATCGTTTCGGCGAGAATGGTGGGGTCTTCGGTTCGAAAAGTATGGACAGGAGGGTCAGGTCTAATTTGAACAGCGGTTTTGGCGAAAATGTGGACATGTTTTCGCCGAAACTGTTTTGAAAACGGCGGAGGGGTTTTTGTTTTTTTTTTTTCAAAAGGGGATTTTAAAACAAAATGACTCAAAAAATGAAAATAAACTGACTCCAGCCGTGGGTTGCCTCCCACGAAGCGCTCTTGTTTAACGTCCGTGAGCCTGACGATACCTGGATTCGTGTCAGGATTCCAAAACAAGGTAGTGTACGTCTATGGAGGATACGGCTAACCCTTGCAGATACTTCTTAAGCCTATGCCCGTTGACTACAAACGGCTCTTGATCGTGCAATTTAATGTAGACGCTGCCTAAGGGTGTCTGTCGGACCACGGTATAAGGGCCAGACCATCGAGATTTCAACTTACCCGGAAAGAGCTTTAATCGAGAATTATATAAGAGCACTTCCTCTCCCGGGTAGAACTGCTTGATCGTCTTCAACTGAGAGTCATAAATTCTCTTCGTGCACTCTTTATATAACCTCGTGCTTTCATATGCGTGGAGTCGGTGATCCTCCAGCTCCGCGATCTGGTCATGGCGGTTATTACCTGCTACTGCATAGCTCATATTCAACTCTTTGTTAGCCCAGAATGCCTTGTGCTCAAGCTCAACTGGTAAATGACATGACTTGCCATAGACCAGCTGATACGGTGAGGTACCGATGGGAGTCTTGTAGGCAGTACGATATGCCCATAAGGCATCATTGAGCTTAGATGACCAGTCCTTGCGAGACCGGCCAACTGTCCTATCAAGAATCTGCTTGAGCTCACGGTTTGTCACTTCCGCTTGGCCATTCGCTTGAGGATGATAAGCCGTGGACATTCGGTGGGTGACACCAAAGCGTTTGCACACCCGGTCGAATTATCCGTGGAAGTGGGTACCCCTATCGCTTATGATGAAACGCGGTGAACCAAAACGCGTGAAGAGACGAGTAAGGAACCGACCCACCACTCTAGAATCATTAGTGGGTAAAGCCTCAGCTTCGGCCCACTTAGAAACATAATCAACGGCGACGAGAATGTACTTGTTTCCGTTGGAGGGCGTGAACGGACCCATAAAATCAACTCCCCAGACATCAAAGATTTCAACAGTTAAAGAAACAGTTTGGGGCATCTCATTACGGTTAGAGATGTTACCTGATCGCTGGCATGCATCACAACGTCTAGCATAAACATCGCAATCACTAAAAATTGAGGGCCAGTAGAAACCTGTTTCGAGTACCTTTCTCGCCGTGCGGTTGCCTCCGAAATGTCCTCCGAACGGTCCTTCATGGCAATTGCGAATGATGTCCGCTGCTTCATTGTAAGAGACACATCTCTGGATCATCCCGTCAAGACTGATGCGGTATAAGAAAGGCTCATCCCAGAAGTATGACTTGGCCTCTTTAAAGAGCTTTTTGCGTGCATTGAAATCCAGTTCAAGAGGTACAATGCCGTGCGAGAGATAGTTAGCCAGAGTTGCATACCAAGGCTCATCTGAATCGGCGGCATTACTCAGATCTTGAGCGTGAGGAATTGCCCAGGGCTCAATAGCTATGCTGTTAACCTGTTCAAATGTCTCAACACGCAACAGCTCGTCAGGGAAAGAATCATTGATAGGGGTAGTAGACTTACCTGTTTGTGATTCCTCGAGTCGAGAAAGATGATCTGCTGCCAAGTTCTCTGCTCCTTTCTTGTCTTTAATTTCTATGTCGAACTCTTGGAGGAGAAGGATCCACCGGATGAGACGTGGCTTCGAATCTTGCTTAGCTAAAAGATGGCGCAGAGCAGCATGATCTGTGTAGACAATGGTATGCGAAAGAACCAGATACTGTCTAAACTTATCAAAGGAGAAAACGATAGCTAGGAGCTCTTTCTCGTAGTAGTGTAGTTTCTCTGAGCATCATTGAGTGTCTTGCTCGCAAAGTAGATAGGATGAAATTTCTTCTCCTTTCTCTGACCAAGAACCGCGCCAAGGCGAAATCACTAGCATCGCACATGATCTCGAATGGGAGATTCCAATCTGGTGCTGTAAGAATCGGTGCGGTGGTCAGTTGAGTCTTCAGAGTATCAAAGGCTTCGAGACAAGCTTTATCAAAAACAAAAGGAACATCTTTCTCGAGTAGCTTGGTCATGGGGAGAGCGATCTTGGAGAAGTCTTGGATGAATCTCCGGTAGAATCCAGCATGACCGAGGAAGCTTCGAACTGTCTTGACTGAGGTCGGCGGTGGTAGACTGGCAATGGTCTCAAGCTTGGCACGATCGACTTCTATACCTGTCTTAGATATTCTATGGCCAAGAACAATACCTTCTGTAACCATGAAGTGACATTTCTCCCAGCTAAGAGCTAGGTTAGTCTCCTCACAACGAGCTAACACCTTATCCAGATTAGCCAAACACTTTGAAAATGAATCTCCATAGACAGAGAAGTCATCCATGAACACCTCTACCACATTCTCTACCAGATCTCCAAAGATTGCAAGCATACATCTCTGAAAAGTAGCAGGAGCATTACATAATCCAAAGGGAATACGACGATAAGCAAATGTACCGAACGGGCATGTGAAGGTTGTCTTCTCTTGATCAGCAAGCTCAATGGGGATCTGAAAGTAACCGGACATCCCGTCTAAGAAGCAGTAGTATTCATGACCAGCCAATCGTTCAAGCATCTGATCAATGAACGGCAGTGGAAAGTGATCCTTCTTGGTGGCATCATTTAGTCGTCGATAATCAATGCAGACTCTCCATCCTGTAACTGTTCGGGTGGGAATGAGTTCGCCCTTTGGATTAGGGATGACTGTGATTCCTCCTTTCTTTGGGACGACTTGGGTCGGACTGACCCAAGGACTGTCGGCGATAGGATAGATGATACCGGCATCTAGAAGCTTGAGTACTTCTTTCTTTACGACTTCCTGCATCTGAGGGTTAAGTCGGCGTTACGGTTGACTGACTGGTTTGAATTCTTCATCAACAACTATCCGATGTTTGCAGAAGGTTTCAGAGATGCCTCTGATGTTTGCCAACTGCCAGGCAATAGCTCGGACATGCTTCTTGAGTAGCCCAACCAGTTGCTCTTTCTGCTCGGGAGATAGATTCGCATTGATAATGACAGGTAACTGGCGATCCTTTCCCAGAAATGCGTACTCTAAGTGGTCAGGCAACTCCTTCAGAGTAAGTTCTGGTGGATTCTCATATGAAGTAGTAATCCGACTCGAAGCTGGTTCGATGTGTGGGGGCGCATGTAAGGGTGTGAATGTTGCCTGTTGTTCATCTAGCTCATCTTGCCATAAGCGCTGCTCTGGGTCATCTAACGCATTATCAATCCCTGAAATCAAACACAACTCTTGCGGATCACTAGATAAAGCATTAGTAACGGAGTCGGCTGAGGCCGACTCTAAGGGATCAACAGCATAGCATTTATCATCTTGAGCAATAGAATATCTCATGCTATCTTTAATGCGGAATGCAACACTCTCTTGTTTTACACTTAAAGTTAATAAGCCTTGTTTGCAATTTATATTCACACCAGCAGTTGCTAAGAAAGGTCGACCTAGGATAAGTGTTCCGTCTAGCTCACGAGTATCTAAAACAACAAAATCTGCCAGTATAGTAAACGGACCACAGCAAACAGTTACATCTTCTATTATACCTCTAGGCCGTTTGACAGACCTATCGGCTAAAACGAGATGCAGAGTAATCGGTTTTAATTGCCCTAGATTCAGCTTTTCATATAGATAGACAGGCATAACATTAATAGAAGCACCAGAATCAACCAGGCTGCGATCAATTTGAATGCCATTAATAATGCACGGTAATGTAAAAGAACCGGGATCAAGACACTTAGCTGGGGGTGGTGGCGGTTGTCGAATGGGAGATGGCACACCTAGAATAGATGCACATTCATTAGTGAGCGTGATAGAGTACACCTCGCCACTCTTCACTTTCTTCACGAGGTCTTTAAAGAACTTCCCAAGTGGTGGTATAATCTCTACAGCGTCTGTCACTGGTATCTTGATTTCTGCAGTCTTAAGAACATTGTACCATTTCTTATACTGAGTGTCGTGGTCCTTGGCTTTGCTCCTTGCAGCTTTTGGGAAAGGAATCCTAGGTACATATGGCGCCAAGACAGGTTCAGGGGCTGTCTTGGGCGGCGGAGGAGGAGCAGGTGCTTCTTCTTCCTCTTCTGTGATATCTTCTATTTCTGGCATATCCATGGCAGCACTAGTATCTGGTATCATGTCAGGTTCCGGAGCTTTTGGATCAGTTGTTTGCTTGCCGCTCCTAGTGGTAATAGCTTGAGCGTGTTCACTCCTTATATCGGGGTCTGCTTGAAATGCTTCTGGATTAAGGAGAGGATTGCTAGTAAAAAGTTTCGCCATATTGAGTACTGCATCTTCTATCCTCTGGGTTTGAGCCTTTGTTCCTTGATTAAGTGCGGCTTGGGCTTTTAACTTAATGTCATGGTCGTCAAGTCGGCTCATGATCTGATCAAACTTCCTCTCATAGTCCATATCTCTATTGTAGCACGGCTTTGCCTGAAACTGGTGTTGCCCCCCAATGAATCCCGGAGGTCTATAATAAGGATCTACCAACCGGTTGCTTTGCTTCCGTGGCACGTAGTTTCTGTAACCGGCATAGCCTTTCTGATTGTTGGCAAAACCTTGATCAATGAAGTTTGCCTCCTCAATAGACAAGACTTCTGCTGCACCGAAATTGAGGCAACTTCCACCGCTATGAGCACATGATCCACACCATCCACAGTTAACCGAAAAGACGGTAGCTGACGGAGAGTCGAGAGGGATACCAGCTGCTTGCAGATGCTTCTGAACTTCTGCCTTGATCTGCTCTGCAACATTTATCTGACTCTGGCTCTGACTCTTGGTTCCTTCTATATGCCTCTCCCAGTTTCTAGATTTTGACGCACAGTCAGCAAAATGCAGGAGAGCATCCTGAGGAGTGAGAGCGGTGCAATCTCCACCGGCTAAGGTGTTGACCCAGTTTGCAGATTCTTTGCGCATACCTCGAGTAAAGAAGTCAGCCAGCTGTCTCTGCTCATACCCATGGTGAGGGCAGTCGAAGAGAAGAGACTGAAATTCGTTCCAAGTGTCATACAGGCTTGCATTCTCTCTCTGTGTGAACCTGGAGATGCGGTCTCTATAAGCAGTTGTTCTTGCAGGAGGAAAGTATTCCTCAACAAATTCTTGAGCTAATGTCTCCCATTCAGTGTAATGACCTGGCGGTTTGCTGTTAAGCCATTGTTTAGCTGCACCTCTGAGAGAAAACGGGAAAGCTCAGAGATATAATGCATTCTTATTGAGATTCCCAGACTTGAAGGTGTCGCAGACAACCAAAAAGTTGGTTATGTGTGTGCAGGGATTATCATCTGGTCTTCCCTCGAATTGTATGTCCCTAGAGATTAGCTCCAAGAGAGGAATCTGAATCTCATAGTCAGGATCATCGTCATTAGTAAGCACGGTGATGGGTGAACGGAGGTTAGATGCGTGCGGCTTACTGTAGTCCGCAACACTCTTAAGAGTAACCATTGCGGTAAAGGAAGATGGAACGGAAGTGATCTGCTTCTGTACCTGCTATGATCTGCACGAGACAAAAACAAACACAACCGGTGTAAAATCGAAGTGTGATGGAAAATGAAAGATGGAAAGGTAGAAGAATAAAAATGCCAACTCTTCTTTCAACGAAGTAGAAGAGGTCCCCGGCAACGGCGCCAATTTGGTGGAACGTGTCGTTGTGATGCGTTCAACCAAATAACTACTAATGCTAATAAAAGGCTATAGCAGATCGTATTCCAGGGGTTTCCTCTACTTCCTTACTCCAAGGAGTTGACAGTTTTAATTCAAGCTCAAACACAAGTTGTGCGTGGTGTGAGTTCCACGACTTCTATACTAAGAATGCAAAAATAAGAAGAAATGAAAATTAAACCGAAGAAAGATTGAAGATTGATTAATTGACTAGAAAGATGACAAACAAGCTTAGATTTCGAATTCCCCTTAGATCACCAAGGTAGCAACAGTCACAGACCAGCGATTTTCGATTCTAGTTCATTCAGTTCACAGACACCATCATAACTCCTGACCCTTAGGTTTAAGACTGGCGAACGTTCGCTCTATCCGATCTAGCTACCACGATTAATTAGCCGCCCGGGTACGGTCGCCTCTCGCAACGACTTAACTTAACTGGTGCAAATTCTAGTGATTATGAGTTACTCTAGCAATGGATCAACCCTAATCGGTTCCTACGAAAGGCACGCTCCAATTATAAGGTTGACTGTTCGATTTGGTGTTTTAAAGTAAGGCGAACGTTCGCTTCTATCCTTAGCTTAACAAGAATCTAATCTAGGTGGCCAAACCAGACAAGAAACACAGAAAACGAAGAACAAATCAAACATGCAAGATGAAACTGAATGAATTTCGAATCTAATCACCGCTGATCCGTGACCGCTTTAAGCCCTGGGTCACTTAGGGTTCATCTAATCTATGCTACACAAGTTCAGCTACTCATATCCAATCCAGAAGAGTCGAAGACAGACAAAGAATACATCTCAGGTAGGAAGACAGAGAAGAACTGTAAAACCTAATTTCGATGCTTCCTGACAGCTTCAATCTGCTGAATCTTCAACTCCTAACCCTGGCTCTCCGAGATGGATGGATGGCGTCACGATCCGTTCCGGCTCCTCGAACTCTAGTTACTCGTCCTGTCTCTCTCCCTCTCGTCGTTTATGTGTGTGTGTTGTAAAAAGTGATTTGTGTTAAGTGATGGTTCGTCCCTTTATCAGCCGCCGAGTTCTCTATTTATATTAACCCGGAATTTCCTGATTTGAACTGGGATTTTCACCGAAAATAGTATAATGGTTTCGGCGAAAATTTCTTCATACTCGAAGCGGTTGATTCCTTCCTACGGTTTCGGCGAAACTCCAAGGGTGTCTTCGCCAAAACCTTCCTCTCAATCAGCCAGTGGTTTCTTCTTCCATTTTCGGCGAAAACCAAAGGTAGTTTCGCCGAAAATATGTGTATAAACTGGGCAGAATTTGTTCAAACTTGAATGGCTTCTTTGACCGATTCCGGTTCAATTCCTCGAGGTTCCAATGCTTCAGACACATCCATGGTTACTTTATTTGACGGCAAAAACCTGTGCTTACGTAAAAACACTAGAAAACCATCAAATAGACCCGAAACGGGCCAAGGTAACACAAGTGGCATGAGATAGGGCAATCGATTGAATATTCGTCATTCTACCCTAAAAACAATGTCTTAAGCAAAGAAATGTCGCTTAAATGAGGCTGATAATCACGTCAATTCGAGTGTCATCACAAGCCCAATCCCACTCCTATGAGTACCACTTGCAAATTGGATGATGATCCATTGGGTATGGAGGTTGATATAAAGAAATACAGAGGCATGATTGGATCTCTTCTCTATATCAGTACTAGTCGACCAGATATCTCATTCAGTGTTGGTGTGTGTTCTCGATTTCAGTGTTCTCCAAAGCGCAACCATCTCACTATTTTTAAACTAATTTTTTGTTATTTATCTGGTACCTCTAACTTTGATCATTGGTATTCAAGTCATGCTTCTTTTACCCTTTCTAGTTTTTCAGATTCTGATTTTGCAGGATGTCTAACTGATTGAAAAAGTACCTCTGGCACCTTCCAGCTCATTGGATCATCTCTTGTGTCCTGGTTCAGCAAGTAACAAGCATGTATTGCTCTGTCTATAGCTGAGGCTGAATATTTAGCTGTGGGCAATGCCTCTAAACAACTTATTTGGATGAAGCATGTTGCCTACCTACTCAACTTATTTGGATGAAGCATGTTGATATTAGGCATCATTTTATTCGTGATCTCATTCAGAAAAAGGAAATTGCTCTTCAGTACATCCCAACTGAAAATCATCTTGATGATATTCTTACCAAACCCTTGCATGTTGATCGCTATTCCTGCCTTAGACGAGAGCTAAGAAATAGTCTTATTTCTTCTACAAATGCTGAAGACCTAGGCTCTCCTATTTAGGTTGCTGTTCTTTCCTTTCATAATCTTTGTGAGAGATTTTTCTCTATCATTGCCATCATTGCTCTGACAGTGCATTGGGTTTCTCCCTTCCTTTGCATGCATGCACTTTTTCCGTGTTGCTTACTTCTGCCTCGTTCAGTTGTCTAAGCTGTTGTCTTATGTGAACTTCTAGTGTTCCAGTCTCTGGTATATCTAGGTATATCATTTTCATGCTATCTCAAGTTAAGTCATATCTATGGTTTTCAACTTTGTTGATGGAGACCTTAGTTTCAGTCTTGTTACCATTGAAATGCGAATTGTTTATGCCAATTCTCAAATTTAAAATCTTTCCTTGGTGTTTCACTCTTGATATCGTTTGACTTTGCATTGAATCATTTTTCCCATTTGGAAGCCTTTGCTCACTATGAATGACTTTCATTTCTGTGCATTTCCATTTAACTTGTGCCTTGATGCTCTTAGGACTAGGAATTCTGACACTATGCCAAAATATGTGGCAGCTCCTTGATCGTTTTAAGCTACTTCATTTTGCTATTACTCGTGTGTTGTTTCCTCGTTCCAGATATCAGACAATTGTGACTCCAAGTGATGCTTGGATCATTCACATTGCTGTTAGCAGAAGCCCCCTGAGCTATGCTCATATGATGTTTGCTCATATGTTGAATATCGGTACTGAGTTCGCTCTTGGAGATCTTCCTTATGGCTCTCAGATCACCACTCTGCTTCAACATCTTGGTCTAAGCTTTCATCACCGCTACACTGAAGGTGATCCTGTTCACAAACTTCATGCTCAACATGTCCTACGAGCAATTCATTGTAGGCAATCGAGTGGTTCTGTGTGTCTGCCAATGACACAAGGGGAGTTGACGGTCTTGAATCAGTTTCCAGTATCGACAGTGATGGGTTGGTGAATTATGGAGTTCCTAGGACGCCTTGGTGCACTTATCATGCTGCCTCGGAATTTGAAGAAGACCCCAATTACATGGTCTAGGGGGAGCTTCAAGCAGTGTTGGTGGCGGGATGGATTTTGTTGATCTTTGTTGGCTTTTGTTCTTGAACTATTTCGTTTGTGTTGTTGTGACCTGTGATTGTAATTTCTTTTGTGTTGTTGTGACTTTTGACTAGTTGAACTAGTGTCTGAACTATGGATTTATTTCTATGTTATGTTAGTTGCTCTTCTTCGCTTGCTTGATTCTTTTTGCTTGTAGTGCCATGGATTTCGTCAGCGTGTCATTATCAGACTAAGGGGGAGAATGTTGAATCCATAATTCCTCAAATTAATCTTTGTGAAACACTGACCGTATAAGAGATGCTACACTTGACTTGTTTGTTACTGTTTCAGGTTTTAATAGATGGATTCTACAACACTACAACAAATAAGGAAATAATCTCTACCAGAGCAAAAAAGGCAACCTGGTCTGAAGGAGATCTGTTACCAATGGCTCTATCCTCCTTCATCTACTGATACACAAAAAATCAGCTCCCAACGGTTACTTTCCTCAAGGAGTTGAGGAGCAGCTGGTGATGTAATGATTCCAGGGATTTAGACAACTTCTTCCCAACATAGCCTTTTTCAGAAGTCTATTTATACTTCTCTGATAATTTGTAATAGATAGACTTGAAGAGCTATAGTCGGGGAGATATAGTACTCTTACAAGAAAGAATATACAAAGTGCTAGTGATGTGCTATAAAACAGGGTATGAAATACTACCAAGCTAAAAGCAACATAGATCGTATTCCACGGGTTTCTTCTAATCATTTACTCAAAGGAATTGACAAACTATTTGCGTTTAAACACGGTGTGCGTGGTGTGAGTTCCACGACTTCTAATCTATAAAACAAAGAAATTGAAATGAAACAAAAGACAAAATGAAATATTGATTGACTTGACAAGACGACATACACAAGCTTAGATTTCGAATCCCCCTAAGATCACCAGAACATTGGCGATCACAAGACCAGCGGTTTTCAATCCTGATTCATTCAGTTCTCAGACACCACAATAACAAAAAAAATAACTCATGACCCTTAGGTTTAAGACTAGCGAACGTTCGCTCTATCCGATCTAACTCCCAAGATTAATTAACCGTCTGTGCGTTCACTTCTGCAACGGAAAACTAACTGGCGTGATTACTAGTGATTTATGAGTTACTCTAGCAGTGGATTAATCCTAAATGGTTCCTACGAAAGGCACACTCCATTGAATAGATTAATTGTTGATTTGATGTTCTAAAGTGAGACGAACGTTCGCTATTATCCCCTGCTTAACAAGAATCTAGTCTAGGTGATCAAGCTAGAAAAAAACATAGACAATGAAGAACAAATCAAACATGCAAGAGAAACTGTCTGAATCTGAATTTAATTACCGCTGATTCGTGACCGCTTTAAAGACCCGGGTCACTTAAGGTTCATCTAATTTAAGCTCTACGAGTTTAGCTACTCATATTCAATACAAGAGAATTGAAAACAATCAAAGAATATATCTCAGGTAGGATGAACAGAGAAGAACTGTAAAACCTAATTCGATGAATTTGTGAAGCTTCAACCTCAAGAATCTTCAACTCCTAGCTCCGAGCACTCCGAGGTGGAAAGATGGCGTCACGATCTCTCAGGGAACTCCGAGGATGCTCTCAACTCTCTCTCGAACTCTGAAGTCTGGAAATTAATCCGTGGAAAAAGTATATCTCGAATGAGTGTATCCGCCTCCCTTAAATAGGGTATGTCTGATTCAGCGCTGGAAAAGGTAGGACTTCTCGGCGAGAACCTTGAAAGTTCTCATCGAGAACTTTAGTTTAAAAGCCTCATGTGTTCCAAACTCCTCGGCGAGAACTTTGGAAGTTCTCGCCGAATACTTCTTCTTCAAAAGCCTCATGTGTTCCTGTGTTCCAAACTCCTCGGCGAGAATTTTGGAAGTTCTCGCCGAGATCTTCAGTGTTGGCAGGGGAGTATTTCGGTTTTGACTCGTATGATTTTTGGATCGATATTCCTCTCTTTTGGCAAAATCGTCAACTAGCTAGAAGACAATCGGCATTCCTCTCTTTCGGCATTGACGACAGGGTACAAATGACTGCAATTACTACTCAGTAGCAGTAGTGGTGGTCGCGGCTTTGATTGTGTTGGATCTGGATACCAAAGTTGGAGTTCTGGTGCAGGGGAAGTTGGTAAAGCAGAGTGGGAATTGCTGCCTGCGGCGGTAGCGGGAGATATGAGAGGGAGGCGGTGGATAGTGATGAAGGGGAGGATGCGGATACAAAATCGAGGTAGGAGGAGTCGGAGGAAAGAGGGATAACATACAATCATTTCATACATAATTCAACATAAATTAGGAAGGGCAGTGTGGTTATTAAAATATTTCATTTAACATCTTCCCCCTAGCTGATAAATCTTCCTCCACCGAATAAGTGAATATCTCTCTCCCTTCCAAATCAAACAAAAGATGAACGCGAAGCAGCTCTCACTCTCTTCCCCAGCGCCTGACTAAATTCCATTTATCCTCCTTGCTCCGAAGGCCGTTCAACACGTCTCTCTCGACGGGTCAGTCACAAAGCTAGCTACTATGTCTCTCTTACTATCTCTATTTTAGTTTACCCAATATTGATTGATTCGAATATAATCAACATGGGAAATGGAAACGTACCTAACATTACAAATCATCAACAATGTAGGTGGTCAGTTCACGTACGACACAAAAGAAATCCAAGAAGACGTGCTCACAAACCACACAGATATGGTGCGCCAGTCCGACCTCTCATCCCTATCTTGGTCACCATTGATGTTGAGGTACTCGTGGAACATCGGCACCGGGAGCTTAAGCAAAGGAAACATGAGGCAAGAATTGTAAATGTTTTGATGAACTACGATTTGAATCTGGATTATTACTATTGTAACTAGTTACAAAGTGTAGTTATTGACAGATCTTATCAACGTCCGTGAATGATAAATCATGATCGGCGAATCAAAAAAATTGGGTGCTATCGGATAGCTTTGTACCGTGATGACACTCGATTTGACGTGATTATCAGCCTCATTTAAGCGACATTTCTTTGCTTAAGACATGGTTTTTAGGGTAGAATAACGAATATTCAATCGATTGCCCTATCTCGTGCCATTTGTGTTACCTTGGCCCGTTTCGGGTCTATTTGATGGTTTTCTAGTGTTTTTGTGTTAGCACAGGTTTTTGCCGTCAAATAGAGTAGCCATGGACGTGTCTAAGGCGTTGGAACATCGAGAAACTGAACCGGAATTGATCAAAGGGGCCAGTCAAAGTCAAACAAAATCCTGCCCGAGTACAAAGATATTTTCGCCAAAAATATCTTATTGATTTCGGCGAAAATAACATCACACATCGACTGACGCCAAGTGAAGGAGATTTTTGGCGAAACCAATTAAGTGTTCGGTCCGAAAATACAAGGCAGAGAGATCAGCCGGCGGAGCCTTCATTCACAAAGGAATTTTCGCCGAAAATTCCTTAAGAATTTCGGCGAAAATAATAAGAGGAATCCGGCTGATTAGGGTTAAGTATAAATACTTAACCCGGCGGCCCAAACGAAGGGGGACAATCATAATTAATCATAATACAACTTTTCGAGATCAGAATTCAGAGAATTCTCTCAAGTTCTGGAGCGAAGAGTTGGAGTTCGAAGAGCCGGATATAGATCGTGACGCCATCCCTTCCATCTCGGAGAACCGGAGCTAGGAGTGTAACTTACCGAAGATCGAAGTCTGTCAGAGTCGTCTAAATTAGGTTTTTCAGATTCTTTTCTGTTCTTCCTCTGAATGATTGATGACACTCGATTTGACGTGATTATCAGCCTCATTTAAGCGACATTTCTTTGCTTAAGACATTGTTTTTAGGGTAGAATAACGAATATTCAATCAATTGCCCTATCTCGTGCCATTTGTGTTACCTTGGCCCTTTTCGGGTCTATTTGATGGTTTTCTAGTATTTTTGCGTAAGCACAGGTTTTTGCCGTCAAATAAAGTAGCCATGGACGTGTCTAAGGCATAGGAACATCGAGGAACCAAACCGGAATCGATCAAAGGAGCCAATCAAAGTCAAACCGAAAATCTGCCATTCACACTTACAGTTTCGGCGAAAATGACCCTACAGTTTCGGCGAAATTAACAATGCAAATCAGCTGATGCCAAGTGAAGACTGATTTCGGCGAAACCATTAAGCTCTTCGGACCGAAAATGCAAGGCAGAGAAATCATGGTCATTTACACAAGAGTTTTCGCCGAAACTACTCCTACAGTTTCGGCGAAAATGACAGCTCAGCCCGGCCCAACTAGGGTTAAGTATTTATACTTAATCCGGCGGCCAGGATAGGGATACAATTCATAATTCAAAAAAACACAACTTTTTGAGATCAGATTTCTCTGAAGTTCTGGAGCGAAGAGTTGGAGTTCGAAGAGCCGGATAGAGATCGTGACGCCATCCCTTCCATCTCGGAGAATCGGAGCTAGGAGTGTAACTTACCGAAGGTCGGAGTCTGTCAGAGTCGTCGGAATTAGGTTTTTCAGATCCTTTTCTGTTCTTCCTTTGAATGATGAACTCTTTCTTTGTCTTTGTTTCTTTTTTAATGATCATGAGTAGCTAAACTCATTAGGGCTTAGACTAGATGAACCCTAAGTGACCCAGGGCTTTAAAGCGGTCACAGATCGGCGGTGATTAGATTCGAAATTCAATCAGTTCTTTTTCATGTTTGATTTGTTCTTCATTGTTCATGTTTCTTGTCTGGATTGATCACCTAGATTAGATTCTTGTTAAGCTAAGGATAGAAGCGAACGCTCGCCTTACTTTAGAACATCGAATTGAACAATTAACCTTATAATTGGAGTGTGCCTTTCGTAGGAACCGGTTAGGGTTAATTCACTGCAAGAGTAACTCATTAATCACTAGTAATTACACCAATTAATTAAGTCGTTGCGAGAGGCGACCGTACCCGGGCGGCTAGTTAATCTTGGTAGTTAGAACGGATAGAGCGAACGTTCGCCGGTCTTAAACCTAAGGGTAAGGAGTTATGGTGGTGTCTTAGTAACTGATTGAATAAGAATCGAAATCCGCTGATCTGTTGATTGCCAATGCTCTGGGGAACGAAGGGGGATTCAAAGTCTAAGTTCGTCTGTCATTCTTGTTTCCAAACCCTAATTCTCAATCTGCTTTAGCTTAATTTGTTTTAATTTTTCTGCATTCCTTAGAATTAGAAGTCGTGGAACTCACACCACGCACAACGTGTTTTCCTTGAGTAATTTGTTAGTTCTGAAGTAGCCAATCAATTGAAGGCCCGTGGAATACGATCTATCCTAGCTCTTGAGCTTGATAGTTATTTGATAGAACCTGCTCATCACAACGACGGTTCCATCAAATTGGCGCCGTTGCCGGGGACTTCTTTTGATTTTTGAAAGAAGATCTGGCAATTTATTCTTTTATTTTCCATCTTTCATTTTTTCCATCCACTACGATTTTACACTGGTTTTGTTTATCTTTGTTATCTGTAGGTTTATAGGTGTATGCCTCACCGTCCTTGGACTCGCTCTCAGACCGAACAGGCTAAGATTGCAGGGAATCCAGGCAGTTCTGCTACACCTCTACGATCACAGATTCTGAAGGAAGGCAGATCCAATCCATTCATCACTCCGATCAAGATCGAGGAACCGAAGGAGAGTTCCTCATCTCCATCTTCACCACACTCTTCATCCGCTTCATACACCGAGTCACTTTCACCGCCTCCATCTCCCACCATGACCGATAGATTACCACCAAACGGCGATCAACCACCGCCACCCCCACCTGCACAGAAAAGTCTAGCAGACTATAACAAGCCGAGCGCGACTAGCGTTCGATCTGCCATTGCCGTTCCGCGCATTGAAGGAGATCCTGACTATGAGATCAAAATTCCATTCTTGACCATGATCTCTAGGGATTTACAGTTTGAAGGCAGACCCCTAGACAATCCGTGCATTCATCTTGTAGACTTCCTTGATCTCTGCAGTACTTTTAAAAACGGAAACCTCGACAAAAATACTCTTTGTCTGAGAGCTTTCCCGTTCTCTTTGAAAGGCGCTGCTAAGAGGTGGCTTACTGGCAAACCACCTGGCTACTACACTAACTGGGATACTCTGGCTCAGGACTTTGTTGAAGAATACTTCCCTCCGGCCAGAACAACCGCCATCAAGGACAGCATCGCCAGATTCTCCCATAAAGAAGGAGAAAGTTTATATGATACTTGGAATCGGTTTCAAGAACTCCTCTACACCTCCCTCATCACAGATTCGAGCAGAGACAGTTAGTTGAAATCTTCTCTCGAGGACTTCGAGAAGAATCTGCCAAGTGGGTCAATTCTCTAGCTGAAGGGGATTGCACTACACTCACCCCTGAATGCCTCCAAGTCAAGGAACTGGGAGCGACAATATGAAGGGTCGAGGAGCAAGCTAGATTTCGAAGCAGCTATCAAGGCAGAGGTAGAGAAGCATTTGAAGAAGTCTACCACACCAATCAAGCCACCGGCAGCTTCTGTCTATGTTGCCGATTGCGAGTGGTGTGGAGCTTGCGCACATAACGGAGGCCGTTGTCAGAATTTTGGTAAGGCAGAAGTCTGGTCTGCCGAAGAGGTAAATTTCATCCAACAAGGCTTTGTTAATAATCAGAATGGTTATGCTGGTTATCGTAACTTCAGACAGCAAGGGACCTATCAAGACAGACCCCCTACAATGCTGGCGCCAATCATAACCAGAACCAGAACAACCGCCCGGCTGTTCCAGCTCAGGATCAGAAGCCTAATCATCCGCCGGCAGGTGTCTACCAGCCGCCGCATCGCAATCCGGGTAACTATGGAACTGCTCCTGGCAATCGCCAGAACCAATACTTCAATAATACCTATCCAGGACAGCAGCAGCAAAGAGAGAACAATGTCAGTGACCTGGATAAGAAGCTCAGCCAGATCATCACAAGACTCGATGATCATGACAGTCAGTTCAAGGCTCAAGCTCTTCTCAATCAAGAACAGATAGCATCTGGACAACGGATTGAACAAGTCGTGAACAACATCTCGAGCATGCTAGCATCTGGTCGACCATTTGGCCAGCTTCCAAGCCAGACAGAGCCAAACCGGAGAAAAGAACAGGCTAAAATGGTAACTGCTCGAAAACTTCCGAACTTAATTGCTGATGTTTTTTCTGTTTTACGCAGGATCACTGAAACTCCGGAAGAAAAGGAAGAAGAGGAACAGAAACCAACGCCTAAGGATGACCCTCCTCTTGCACCATACGTCGTGAAACCTCCTTTTCCTAGAGCATTGCTGCCAAACGCAAGGATCGAGACTGGCATGAAGGGGAACAAGGAAGGATACCCTGACATTCGTGCTAAGACACCCGTCTCTCCATATCCAGCTAAGTTATCTGATCCTGGTTCTTTTACTTTGCCTTTGGTCATCAATAATGTTGAGATTGAACGTTGCTTAGTTGATCTAGGAGCATCTGTGAATGTTATGCCTATGAGTCTATATGAAAAGTTAAACCTAGGGGAACTTGAACCGCCCAGTATGCAACTCGTCTTTGCTGATAGATCGCTTAAAACCCCTAAGGGAGAGATTAAAGACGTTGTTACTAAATGTGGTCCGTTCACGTTTTTAGCTGACTATGTGATCATGGATACTAGTACCGATGATTCTACAATCCTTATAGGTCGACCGTTCATGGCTATTACTGGAATGAATATTAACGTTCCTAATGGTTCTTTGACTTTAAGAATTGGTAAAGAAACAAAAACGTTCCGTCTTAAAGATGACATGAAACATGACTTTAGGAATGAAGAATCTCACTGCTTAGCTGTTGACACTGTGGAGTTGGCTCCGGTCAACTCCGTTACTAATGCTTCTTCCAGTGTCTCTAGATCAGTTGTTGCTGCAGGTATTAAGCAGGTTATAAAGAAGAAGCCAGAAGCTTCAGTTCAGAAGCCACCTAAGAAGAAGAAGGAACTGCAAGCCTCTTCTAAACCACCGAGCAGACCTCGAGGAAAGAACAAGAAGGCAAAGACCCAAATGGTTTGGAGACCAAAAGCTCTACCATCTTCGACCGAGCCAGCTGCACCACCAATTCGTTCCGAGAAACCGGCGCCGGAACAAGTATGGAGGGAGAGGCCGAAAGCATCTCCTAAGGAAGTACTAACGATCACCGATCCTGGTGATAACAAGCCGAAGAAGACAGAAAAAGAGAAGCCGACAGTCCTCATTCCTTCCATCGTCACATTAAAGAAGGATGACCTCTCCAGAGAGCTGTTCGGACAATTCAAGTTCGTTGATCATCTTCCCGACGGACGTACCAAGCTTTTGCATGCAAAAGGGAAGAAATTCACGTTTACCGGAGAAGTCCCGAAGCTGTACTTCATGAACTCTGATGCTAGCGTGAAGGAGAATCTTAGTTGGGATGTCTCCTAATACTGTCCAGGTATCGTCCAGCTCAAGGACGTTAATAAAAGAGCGCTTCGTGGGAGGCAACCCACGGCTGGAGTCAGTTTTATTTTGTTTCAACCTTGGTATTTTAGAGTCGGTTCGGGAGAGCCAAAAGTGTCAGTCTGTTTGTGTTCTTATTTTTTGTGTAGAGTCTGCGTGTCATAGAGTCAGTTGCAAGTTGATTGAGGTCGTTCCGATTTTTCTGGATTTAACTGTGATTTTCTGAAGTTGGTCGGAATTACGAAAATATTTTAAACCCGAACAGTTCAAAATTTTCGGCGAAACTACCAGTGTTTTCGGCGAAACCGATTTTCAAACTTCAAACCTGTTTCTCCTGTTTCTCTTTTTCGGTTCGAAAACTTTATGATTTCGGCGAAACCACTTCAACCAAGATTTTCGGCGAAACCAAGCTTAAATTTTTGGCAAAACCGCCAGTTCAAATCAGCCAATTCTTGTTAACCTGTAGTTTCGGCGAAACCACTGCCCTATTCTCGCCGAAACCGATTTGAAAAAATAACCCAACTCTCCCCATTTAAATCCCGATTTTCGGACAACCTCTCTCATCCCTTCTCCCATTTTCGCTCACACAACACCCGAAACCCCCCCTCTTTAAAATATCGCCGCCGACCATCCATTTTCAAACCGCCGCCACCGCCACCGTTTCACTCGCCGCAGCCATCGCCGACCGCCGCCGCTCACTCCCCTCCTCAATCCGATCCCACCAAGCCCTAGAACAACCAAATCGGGGCTTTGCAGCCCAGTTCACCGAAAACCTAGTTTTCAATGTTTTTCACCGATTCCTCCCAACCCGTTCAGTTTTTGCTTCCATGGCTTCAAGGTAAAGTGCATAACTTTTCAATACGAATCTTTTGACATATGGATTGCTGAATTTCATCGGGGTTGACTTTCGGTTTACCTCGTTTTGCGTGCCGACTGTTTCGTGTGAACTAGGATTGACTGAACTTATAGAACCGTTCTAGGATGCTTAGGGAGTTCCGTGCTTAATTTCCATATCATTTGGTCATGTGTTGCTATGCATACGATTGATTCGTTGTTTTGTTGACTTGTGAGATATGTCGGTTTGCCGTTAACTTGTTATTGATCGTTTGGCTGTCATAAGTGTTTATTCTTGTTCATATTATCGTGCCGCCATTTGAAATCATATAATGCCGTCAATTTCCAAGTTGTGATAGTCTTGCCATGATTAGGGTTCAATATGACTTAGTGTTGACTTTCTAAAATGTCGGTTTGACTTTTTGAACTCTGATTGCGCTTCCCTGATTATAGCTGTTCTTAAGACATGTGCTCTATTGTCTATGATTACCGGTTACTCCGCTTTACTTACCCCACTTAGTTTCCCTCGTTTCCTTGAGAAATTGAGTTTCTCTACTAAGTGTGGGGTAAGGTTTTGGTCGACTAATCTGGTTTCATTCTGGTTTTAGGAACACTTTGAGCGCAGGACTAAGGCACGCCTTGATGGAGCCTCGAGCTCAGGAGCTGCCGCTCCCGTCACACCCGCCATTCTGGGTCCTCCACCTGCACTCCCTCGCCATGCTGGATACCATCCCACCATCGCCCGTCTTCCGGACTTCTACTTTGAGAACTTCCAGAAGATCGCGCACATCCGGGGAGCTGACGTGCGTCCTTTATCCATGGAGTCGCTCCAGGAGCATGACGAGGATTCCTACCGGAACGTGCATGACGCCTTAGCACCGGCCGGTCTCCTAGAGCTGACCACCATAGCCGCCGAGTTCCCAGACATTGCTCTCCAGGAGTTCTGGGCGACATTTGACTTGGACGAGCATAAGAAGAGACGGGGCCAGAAGGTGATCACTTTCTTTCTTGGTGGGGTGTACAGGCAGCTCACTTACGATGAGTTTGCCGCTCATCTGGGCATCCCCTACGAGCACTATCACGATCACCACCTCGGTTGGGGCGAGAGATGATGACGACGAGGCATTGCACGCCCTCTGGAGCCACATGACAGGCGTGCCTGGCGATCGCCTCAGGAAGAACAACTCAGTTAAGTCTCTCTCTCACCCGCTCTATAAGTTTATTCATATGGTTTGGCGGAGGTCACTTTTATATGTCAGAGATAAGGATCGCCACCATATCCTTAAGGAGGAGCTCATGCTTCATCGAGCCATCCGAGAGAGCTACCCTCTCCACCCCGGCTGGGTGCTAGCTCACATCTTCAGCCTGAGGACCAAGAGGAAGAAGCAACCACGCAAACTCTTGGGAGGCAACTTCATCGGTCAGCTCATCCTCTCCTTCGGCATCGGCCATGAATATGGTCCTGACATTCCACGACATCCAGTTCGGACCGTTGGAGGAGACTTGGCGGTCGAGTACGACTTAGAACTCGACCTTAGTCCCCATGTAGCAGCAGATCCTCCACTCCAACCTGCGGTCGAGTCGGAGGACGACGATGATGCTGAGGAGCAGCAACCGCAGCCACCGCCTGAGTTTCAAGAATATATACCCTCGCCACACCATCAGGCAGGGTACATTCACCAGTCGCCGCCGCGCATTCCAGATCCATTTCCGGCGCATACTCACCAGCCGCAACACCACCCCGCGGACATTGGTGAGTTGTACGAGCGACTACAGGAGTGGCGCATCACGACAACGCCACTCAAGAGGCTAGGTGGACTATTATGCAACAACATATGCGCCGAGCCGACCGGCGATATGAGCGACAGCTGGAGTGGCAGCGACAGCTCGGCGATTACTTCCACTTCCCCCACCCTGACACCTCTGACCCGTGATGATCAGGTGGTGTCCTTTTCCTTATCCTTTCTTTTTATTTATTCTTTTCGGACTTCGGTCCAACTTTTTTCTGTGTGGATCCGGGGCACTTGTCCCGGTTTCCTTTTTATGTTTCATTTGTTTTTGTTCTGTAGGCAGTTGGGAGATTCCCTTTGCTTCGCTTGGGTAGATTATCTCCGCTCCGAGGACCCGTGCTCATCCCCTACACCAATCATCTCGGTCCAGGTTCTTCCATTCCACTCTGAACTCTAGAATTAGTCCTGTGAGGACACAGTCCGATTTAAGTGTGGGGTAGGATGCTAGAGAACCTTGCATGAACTTGATTGCCCTTGATTGTGTTTTGTGTGCCTCGTGATTCCATTCCAGTCTCTCTAGCATTAGAATGGCTCAGTTCTTGATTTTTGATGTTAAGTTGTTGTTCAACCTTTCATAATGATGCTTAGACTGCTTAACCTAGAACTTGAGAACCAACTTGTATGCTTTGATGCTAAATTGCCTGGTCAGAACAGAATTTTAAAATCACACTTGTCGTTTGTAGCCTTCATTGCATGAAAATGACCGAATCCGACTAGCAAACCAACTGTGAGCTTTTGATCCATTGCACGTAACTTGCAATTTAAATTCTTTCTGAGTGGTTTTCTGTTTACTTGAATGAGTTAGAATTTGCATGAGACCTACTCGAGACCACACGATGACATGAGTTCTAGAAGGATAGGGGCACCTGGATTCAGCTACTAAGCCAGATAGCCTACCTTAACGATAAAATCCACTAGGTTTAGACCCTTGAGCTTGGCCTGTTCTTTCGGTTCGATAATACATTACAGCCATTTCCCCTTTCTTTCATTCCCCATTGATCCCCTGTGGTTGTAGTTCTAGATTGACCTACCGGAAGTCGGTTTGTGGTAACCTGCCTATAACCATTAAACAGGTGGTCTTAGCTAATATGTCCAGACGTGTAAACCCCTCTAGCAACTAAAAGAAAATCGGCACAAAAAGAAAAAAAAGTAAAGTAAGAAAAGAAAGAAAGTTCGAAAAAAAAAATAGTGAAAAAAAAAGAAAAATCAGAAGAAAAAAAGTTCAAAGTTTTAGTTCAATAAAACGTTCTTCTCCCTACAAATGGAAGAACGAAGTCAAAAGAAAAGTTGAAAAGAAAGAAAAAAATCGTGTAAAGAAAAAGAATAAGTGCTAGGTTGCTTGAGGGTATCATAGGACGAGCGTTCATCATTCCACCAGTGTTTGGTTAGACGGTAGGAAGCCATAGATTAGATTCGAGGGAAGTTAGTCGAAAGCTACACCGCACCAAGCCATCATCATTCATTCCCATCATCCATCTCATTATAAACCCAAGTAGTGTAGACTTCATTACGGTCCTAGCAGGGAAGTCCTTCTTGACTAGATATTCGTGTTGTCACAGTGGTGGAGATGTGGTCGAAATGCAAACCTATGACAGAATTCGGTAACAGAAAATGATCGAGAGCAGAAACACGTCCTTAAACACAGAGAGTGGGAGTTCCCATTGTACTATAATATATCCTGTGTGAGGAGTCTGGTCGGTCAGGTCAAATTCGTGCATAATTGGTTGCTAATTACTTGTCGTGTGCAGTTTATTAGTGAGACCAGGTAATTTGGCTGATCTGTATGCATGTTAGGTTTCTTGTTCTAGGATCGATCTGTCTAATAATTCATTGTGTTTGATTGAGCTCTAATTTAATCTATCTTATCATTTATGAACATGAGTGTTTCTATTCAGTTTGCTTGAGGACAAGCAAAAGCTTAAGTGTGGGGTATTTGATGACACTCGATTTGACGTGATTATCAGCCTCATTTAAGCGACATTTCTTTGCTTAAGACATTGTTTTTAGGGTAGAATAACGAATATTCAATCAATTGCCCTATCTCGTGCCATTTGTGTTACCTTGGCCCTTTTCGGGTCTATTTGATGGTTTTCTAGTATTTTTGCGTAAGCACAGGTTTTTGCCGTCAAATAAAGTAGCCATGGACGTGTCTAGGGCATAGGAACATCGAGGAACTGAACCGGAATCGATCAAAGGAGCCAATCAAAGTCAAACCAAAAATCTGCCATTCACACTTACAGTTTCGGCGAAAATGACCCTACAGTTTCGGCGAAATTAACAATGCAAATCAGCTGATGCCAAGTCAAGACTGATTTCGGCGAAACCATTAAGCTCTTCGGACCGAAAATGCAAGGCAGAGAAATCATGGTCATTTACACAAGAGTTTTCGCCGGAACTACTCCTACAGTTTCGGCGAAAATGACAGCTCAGCCCGGCCCAACTAGGGTTAAGTATTTATACTTAATCCGGCGGCCAGGATAGGGATACAATTCATAATTCGAAAAAACACAACTTTTCGAGATCAGATTTCTCTGAAGTTCTGGAGCGAAGAGTTGGAGTTCGAAGAGCCGGATAGAGATCGTGACGCCATCCCTTCCATCTCGGAGAACCGGAGCTAGGAGTGTAACTTACCGAAGGTCGGAGTCTATCAGAGTCGTCGGAATTAGGTTTTTCAGATCCTTTTCTGTTCTTCCTTTGAATGATGAACTCTTTCTTTGTCTTTGTTTCTTTTGTAATGATCATGAGTAGCTAAACTCGTTAGGGCTTAGACTAGATGAACCCTAAGTGACCCAGGGCTTTAAAGCGGTCACGGATCGGCGGTGATTAGATTCGAAATTCAATCAGTTCTTTTTCATGTTTGATTTGTTCTTCATTGTTCATGTTTCTTGTCTGGATTGATCACCTAGATTAGATTCTTGTTAAGCTAAGGATAGAAGCGAACGCTCGCCTTACTTTAGAACATCGAATTGAACAATTAACCTTATAATTGGAGTGTGCCTTTCGTAGGAACCGGTTAGGGTTAATTCACTGCAAGAGTAACTCATTAATCACTAGTAATTACACCAATTAATTAAGTCGTTGCGAGAGGCGACCGTACCCGGGCGGCTAGTTAATCTTGGTAGTTAGAACGGATAGAGCGAACGTTCGCCGGTCTTAAACCTAAGGGTAAGGAGTTATGGTGGTGTCTTAGTAATTGATTGAATAAGAATCGAAATCCGCTGATCTGTTGATTGCCAATGCTCTGGGGAACGAAGGGGGATTCAAAGTCTAAGTTCGTCTGTCATTCTTGTTTCCAAACCCTAATTCTCAATCTGCTTTAGCTTAATTTGTTTTAATTTTTCTGCATTCCTTAGAATTAGAAGTCGTGGAACTCACACCACGCACAACGTGTTTTCCTTGAGTAATTTGTTAGTTCTGAAGTAGCCAATCAATTGAAGGCCCGTGGAATACGATCTATCCTAGCTCTTGAGCTTGATAGTTATTTGATAGAACCTGCTCATCACAACGACGGTTCCATCAATGATGAACTCTTTCTTTGTCTTTGTTTCTTTTGTAATGATCATGAGTAGCTAAACTCGTTAGAGCTTAGACTAGATGAACCCTAATTGACCCAAGGCTTTAAAGTGGTCACGGATCGGCGGTGATTAGATTCGAAGTTCAATCAGTTTCTCATTCATGTTTGATTTGTTCTTCATTGTTCATGTTTCTTGTCTGGATTGATCACCTAGATTAGATTCTTGTTAAGCTAAGGATAGAAGCAAACGCTCGCCTTACTTTAGAACATCGAATTGAACAATTACCTTATAATTGGAGCGTGCCTTTCGTACTTTAGAACATCGAATTGAACAATTAACCTTAGGGTTAATTCACTACAAGAGTAACTCATTAATCATTAGTAATTACACCAATTAATTAAGTCATTGCGAGAGGCGACCGTACCCGGGCGGCTAGTTAATCTTGGTAGTTAGAACGGATAGAGCGAACGTTCGCCGGTCTTAAACCTAAGGGTAAGGAGTTATGGTGGTGTCTTAGTAATTGATTGAATGAGAATCGAAATCCGCTGATCTGTTGATTGCCAATGCTCTGGGGAACGAAGGGGGATTCAAAGTCTAAGTTCGTCTGTCATCCTTGTTTTCAAACCCTAATTCCCGACCTGCTTTAGTTTAATTTGTTTTAATTTCTCTGCATTTCTTAGAGATAGAAGTCGTGGAACTCACACCACGCACAACGTGTTTGCATTTGAGTACTTTGTCAGTTTTGAAGTAGTTAGTCATAGAAAGCCCTCGGAATACGATCTGCTATAGCTTTTTCTTAGCATTAGTAGTTTATTTGGTTGAATCGTCCGCATAACAACGACCAGGCGGTTCACCAAATTGGCGCCGTTGCCGGGGACCTTCTTTTGATTGTTCGAAAGAAGAACTGGCAATTTATTCTTCTACTTTCCATCTTTCATTTTTCCACCCACTTTGATTTTACACCGGTATGTTTGCTTTTGTTGCTTGCAGGTTGTTCTACAGGTTTATGAACCGCTCGATCGCTCATTCTCAGTTTAAGCCGGGTAATTCTACTTCGCCGAAGAAACTGCGAGCTCAGAAGCAAGTCATAACCACTCCGCCTACACCACCTATCCCTGAAAAGATCGAGGAGTTGAAGGAGAACTCCTCATCTTCATCCGCTTCATCCACTACTTCAGATTCACCACCACCTTCTCCTCCCGTACTAGTCGCTCAGCGCACCATGGCAGATTACTGTAGACCGATTGCAGCTAACCTCCGAGCTAGCGTCGTTGTGCCGCACAACGATGACGACCCTGATTATAATATCACAACCTTCGTCCTGAACATGGTCTCTAAGAATTTTCGATTCGAAGGAAAGCCGCAAGAAAACTCCCGCACACATTTGGCTAACTTCCTGGACATGTGCGAGACGTTTAAGAGCGGAAATCTCAGTAAGAACAATCTTTGCTTGCGAGCTTTCCCATTCTCTCTTAAAAGCAACGCCAAGGTATGGCTCGGCTCAAAACCACCTGGCTACTACACTGACTGGGATAGTCTAGCTCAGGACTTCATAGAGGAATACTATCCCCCTTCAAGAACGACATTCTACAAGGATAGCATCGCTAGCTTCTCTCAGAAGGAAGGAGTAAGCTTATTCGAGGCTTGGAACGAATTCCAAGAGCTTCTCTCTGAATGTCATCATCATGGATTCAACCAGAGTCAGCTAGCTGAGATCTTTGCCCAAGGGATGAATGAAGAAACAGCTGAATGGGTCAACACCTTAGCTGATGGCGACTGCATGGCACTTGAACCAGAAGCTGCTCTACTTCACTTTGCAGATTGCGCATCTAAGTCCAGAAATAGGGAAAGACAGTTTGGAGCAGCCATGAATCAACCAAGCTGTAAAGATCAGATCAAGACCGAAGTACAGAAGCAAATGGAAGAGATCCTCGGTACAACTAATAACTGGCCTAAAAAGGAGGTCAACTTCATTGATCACAGTTTCACCAGGGATCAAAGAGGCTACTCCGACTACCGTCAGTTCAGAACACCTCCTCAACAACGGGAAGGCTTCTATGAGCGTCCTCCCTACAACTTCCAACTCGACCAGGGCCGAAATCAATACATGGACAATGGTTATCAAGATCCTTCCAGATTCACCAGAGTACAGCAGCCTCCGAATCTTATATCTGAGGACAATTGGGAGAGGAGAATAGCTAGGAAGTTTGATCTAATTACAGCAAGACTTGATGATCACGAGGAAAGGTTCAAAGCGCAAGCCGCTCTTAACAAAGGGCAGATCGCACAAGGACAGAGAATAGAGGATATGATAAATAAAATTGCTAGTGCGATGGCTCATATTCCCATCTTCAATCAGGCTCCGTCTCAAAACAGCTCCACCGTGAAGAACGAGCACGCTAAGGCCGTAACAACCAGGAGCAGTGAGCAGACCAGCCCGTCTAAGAAGGAAGAAATTCCTGTTTCCAATGAGGGAGAGTGCTCGGCTATCATCCCTCAACCACCACCCATACCTATTCCAGCTAAGTGCCCCCACCCTGGTCCTTTTACTTTACCTTTGAGCATTAATGACATTGAAATCGAGCGTAGTATAATTGACCTAGGTGCTTCTATAAATGTCATGCCTATGTGTTTATATAAGAAACTGAACCTAGGGGAACTACAACCTGCCAACATGAATTTAATGTTCGCTAACAAGACTCTAAGAGAACCCAGAGGAATGATCCAGGATATAATCACTTGTTGTGGCCCGTTCCGGTTTTTCGTTGATTATATAGTTATGGATACTCAAGAGACATATTCGACCCTTCTCTTGGGCCGGCCGTTCATGGCGACAGCCGAAATTAATGTCAATGTTCCCAATGGCTCTCTAACTGTAAGGGTTGGGAAGGATACTGCAACATTCCGTCTCAAGGACGGGATGAAATACATTCCTAAGGGAGAATTAAATTGTTTATCTGTAGAGATTGTGGAGTTGGCCTCGGTCAACTTCATTACTAATGTTTCTTCCAGTGTCTCTAGATCAGTTGTTGCTGCAGGTATTGAACAGGTTATTAAAAAGAAGCCAGAAACTTCGGTTCAGAAGCTGCCCAAGAAGAAGAAGGAACTGCAAGCCTCTTCTAAGCCACCGAGCACTAAATCGAGCAGACCTCGAGGAAAGAACAAGAAGACAAAGACCAAAATGGTCTGGAGACCAAAAATTCCGCCGTCTTCCATTGAGGCAGCTGCACCACCATTTCGTTCCGAGCAACCGGCGCCGGAACAAGTATGGAAGGAGAAGCCGAAAGCATCTCCTAAGGAAGTACTAACGATCACCGATCCTGGTGATAACAAGCCGACGATTAAAGATAAGAAGAAGCCGACAGTCATCATTCCTTCCATCGTAACACTCAAGAAGGATGATCTCTCCAGAGAGCTGTTCGGACAGTTCAAGTTCGTAGATCATCTTCCCGATAGACGTACCAAGCTACTACATGCAAACGGGAAGAGATTTACGCTTACCGGAGAAGTCCCGAAGCTGTACTTCATGAACTCCGATGCGAGCGTGAAGAGAATCTAAGTTGGGATGTCTCCTAATACCGTCCAGGTATCGTCTAGCTCAAGGACGTTAATAAAAGAGCGCTTCGAGGGAGGCAACCCACGGCTGGAGTCTGTTTTAATTTTTGTTGAACTTGGTATTTTAGAGTCGGTTCGGGGGAGCCAAAAGTGTCAGTTTGTTTGATTTATTATTTTTCGTGCAGAGTCTGTGCGTCATAGAGTCAGTTGCAAGTTGATTGAGGTCGTTTCGATTTTTGTGGATTTAACTGTGATTTTCTGAAGTTGGCCAGATTTGCGAAAATGTTTTAAACCCGAGCAGTTCAAAATTTTCGGCGAAACCACCCTTATTTTCGGCGAAACCGATTTTCGATTTTCGAACCTGATTCTCCCTGTTCATCATTTTCGGTTCGAAAAGTTTTCTGTGTTCGGCGAAACTATTTTCGAAGACCATCAGCCATTTTAACTGAAATTTTCGGCGAAACCATACTGTTATTTTCGGCGAAACTACCTTTGAAAATCCGGCAGTGCATTTGAACTGAAATTTTCGGCGAAACCATTCTTTTAATTTCGCCGAAAATAATTTTGAAAATCACCCCAAAATTTCCTTTAAAAATCCGGTCCACTTCCTCTCTCTCCTTCTTTCATTTTCGTTCAGCAACCCGAAAACCCCCTCCCCTGTCCGTTTAAAAAATCGCCGCCACCCACCTCTTTAAATCCGACCGTCGCCACCGTTTTCCGCCACCGCCACTGTCACTGACCGCCGCCGCTCCCTTCCCCTCCCTTTTCCGATCGATTCAAGCCCTAGAACGTCCGAATCGGAGCTTTGCAGCTCCAGTTCTCCGAAACCCTAGTTTTCAAGTTTTTCACTGATTCCTCCCAACTCGTTCATTTTTAGCAGTAATGGCCTCAAGGTAAGTTATATAAATTTTCAATATGAATCTTTTGACATATGGATTGCTGAATTTCGTCGGGGTTGACTTTCGGTTGACTTTTTGGTTTGCCTCGTTTTGCGTGCCGACTGTTTCGTGTGAACTAGGATTAGCTGAACTTATAGAACTGTTCTAGGATGTTTAGGGAGTTCCGTGCTTAATTTCCATACCATTTGATCAGATGTTGCTTTGCATAAGATTGATTCTTTGTAATGTTGACTTTTGTGAGAAATGTCGGTTTGACTTTGAACTGTTGTTGATCATTTGGCTGCCTGACGTGCTCATTCTCGTTCATTTTATCGTGCTTACCATTAGAGATCATATTTTACCGTCATTCTCCAAGTTATGATAGTCTTGCCATGATTAGGGTTCACTATGCTAAAATGTTGACTTTCTAAATGTTGGTTTGACTTTTTGAACTCTGATTGTGCTTACCCGATTCTGGCTGTTCCTAAGTATGTATTTTACTGTCTATGATTACCGGTTACTCCGCTTTGCTTACCCCACTTAGTTTCCCTCATTTCTTTGTGAAATTGAGTTTTTCTACTAAGTGTGGGGTAAGGTTTTGATTGACTAATCTGGTTTCATTCTGGTTTTAGGAACACCACTTATGAGCGCAGGACTAAGGCGCGACTTGATGGCGCCTCGAGTCAGGAGCTGCCGCTCCCGTCACACCTGCTGTTCTGGGTCCTCCACCCGCACTCCCTCGCCGGGCTGGATACCATTGCACTGTCGCCCGTCTACCAGACTTCTATTTTGAGTGCTTCCAGAAGCTTGAGCACGTCCGGGGAGCTGACGTACGCCCTCTTTCCATGGTCACTCCAGGCGCATGACGAGGATTACCACCGGAACGTGCATGACGCCTTAGCACCGGCCGGTCTCCTGGAGCTGACCACTATAGCTGCTGATTACCCAGACATTGCCCTCCAGGAGTTCTGGGCAACCTTTGATCTGGACGAGCACAAGAGGAAGCAGCGCCAGAAGGTTGTCACCTTCTATCTTGATGGGGTGTACAGGCAACTCACCTACGATGAGTTTGCTGCTCATCTCGGCATCCCCTACGAGCACTATCACGATCATCACCTAGGCTGGGGCGAGGATGATAACGAGGAGGAGTACCACGCGCTCTGGAGCCACATGACAGGCGTACCTGGCGATCGCCTCGGGGCGAGCAACTCAGTTAAGTCGCTCTCCCACCCGCTCTATAAATTTATTCATATGGTTTGGCGTAGGTCGCTTTTATATGTTCCAGATAAGGACCACCACCATATCCTCAAGGAGGAGCTCATGCTTCTCCGAGCCATCCGAGAGAGCTACCCTCTACACCCCGGCTGGGTACTGGCTCGCATCTTCCGCCAGAAGACCAGGAGGAAGACGCCACCTCGCAGACTCTTGGGGGGCAACTTCATAGGACAGCTCATCCTCTCCTTCGTCATCAGCCATGAATATGGCCCGCACATTCCTCGACACCCAGTTAGGACCGTTGGAGGAGACTTGGCGGTTGAGTACGACTTAGAACTCGACCTCAGTCCCCATGTAGCAGCAGATCCTCCACTCCAGCCTGTGGTCGAGTCGGAGGAAGAAGATGATGCTGAGGAGCAGCAGCCGCAGCCCGCACCAGAATTCCAAGATTATATACCCTCGCCACACCATCAGGCAGGGTATGCTCACCAGTCGCCGCCGCACATTCCAGATCCTTACTCGGCGTCTCACCCTCAGCACCGACCGCACCCAGCGGACGTGGGTGAGCTGTACGAGCGACTGCAGGAGTGGCGCATCACCGACAACGCCACTCAAGAGGCGCGATGGACTATTATGCAGCAACATATGCGCCGCGCCGACCGGCGATATGAGGCACAGATGGCGTGGCAACGCCAGCTCGGTGAATTTCTCCACTTTCCACCTCCCGGTTCACCGGACCAGCAGTGATCGGGTTGTATTCCTTTTCTGGTGTCTTCTTTTTATTTATTCTTTTCGGATTTCGGTCCAACTTTTTTCTGTGTGGATCCGGGACACTTGTCCCGGTTTCCTTTTTATGTTTTATTTGTTTTTGTTTTGTAGGCAGTTGGGAGATTCCCTTTGCTTCGCTTGGGTAGATTCCCTCCGCTCCGAGGATCCGTGCTCATCCACTACGCCAATCATCTCGATCCAGGTTCTTCTACTTCACTCTGAACTCTAGTCCCTTCACTGTGAGGACACAGTCTGATTTAAGTGTGGGGTAGGATGCTAGAGAACCTTGCATGAACTTGATTGCCCTTGATTGTGTTTTATGTGTGCCTCGTGATTCCATTCCAGTCTCTCTAGCATTAGAATGGCTCAGTTCTTGATTTTTGATGTTAAGTTGTTGTTCAAACTTTCATAATGATGCTTAGACTGCTTAACCTAGAACTTGAGAACCAACTTGTATGCTTTGATGCTAAATTGCCTGGTCAGAACAGAATTTTAAAATCACACTTGTAGTTTGTAGCCTTGATTGCATGAAAATGACCGAATCAGACTAGCAAACCAACTGTGAGCTTTTGATCCATTGCACATAACTTGCAATTTTAATTCTTTCTGAGTGGTTTTCTGTTTACTTGAATGAGTTAGAATTTGCATGAGACCTACTCGAGACCACACGATGACACGAGTTCTAGAAGGATAGGGGCACCTAGATTCAGCTACTAAGCCAGATAGCCTACCAAACAATAAATCCACTAGGTTTAGACCCTTGAGCTTGGCCTGTTCTTTCGGTTCGATAATACATTACAGCCATTTCCCATTTCTTTCATTCCCCATTGATCCCCTGTGGTTGTAGTTCTAGATTGACCTACCGGAAGTCGGTTTGTGGTAACCTGCCTATAGCCAGTAAATAGGTGGTCTTAGCTATTATGTCCAGACGTGTAAACCCCTCTAGCAACTAAAAGAAAATCGGCACAAAAGAAAAACAATATAGAAAAGAAAGAAAAAGAGAAAATTTCGAAAAAAAAAATGAATGAAGAAAAGAAAGTCAGAAAAGTTCAAAGTGTAGTTCAAATAAAACGTTCTTCTCCCTACAAATGGAAGAACGAAGTAGAAAGAAAAGTTCAAGAGAAAAAAAAAATCGTGTAATGAAAAAGAATAAGTGCTAGGTTGCTTGAGGGTATCATAGGACGAGCGTTCATTATTCCACCCGTGTTTGGTTAGACGGTAGGAAGCCATAGATTAGATTCGAGGGAAGTTAGTCGAAAGCTACACCGCACAAAGCCATCATCATTCACTCCCATCATCCATCTCATTATAAACCCGAGTAGTGTATATTTCATTACGGTCCTAGCAGGGAAGTCCTTCTTGACTAGATACTCGTGTTGTCACAGTGGTGGAGATGTGGTCGAAATGCAAACCTATGACAGAATTCGGTAACAAGAAAATGATCGAGAGCAGAAACACGTCCTTAAACACAGAGAGTGAGAGTTCCCATTGTACTATATCTATCCTGTGTGAGGAGTCTGGTCGGTCAGGTCAAATTCGTGCATAATTGGTTGCTAATTACTTGTCGTGTGCAGTTTATTAGTGAGACCAGGTAGTTTGGCTGATCTGTATGCATGTTAGGTTTCTTGTTCTAGGATCGATCTGTCTAATAATTCATTGTGTTTGATTGAGCTCCAATTTAATCGATCTTATCATTTATGAACATGAGCATTTCTATTCAGTTTGCTTGAGGACAAGCAAAAGCTTAAGTGTGGGGTATTTGATGACACTCGATTTGACGTGATTATCAGTCTCATTTAAGCGACATTTCTTTGCTTAAGACATGGTTTTTAGGGTAGAATAACGAATATTCAATCGATTGCCCTATCTCGTGCCATTTGTGTTACCTTGGCCCGTTTCGGGTCTATTTGATGGTTTTCTAGTGTTTTTGTGTTAGCACAGGTTTTTGCCGTCAAATAGAGTAGCCATGGACGTGTCTAAGGCGTTGGAACATCGAGAAACTGAACCGGAATCGATCAAAGGGGCCAGTCAAAGTCAAACAAAATCCTGCCCGAGTACAATGATATTTTCCCCGAAAATATCTTATTGATTTCGGCAAAAATAACATCACAGATCGACTGACGCCAAGTGAAGGAGATTTTCGGCGAAACCAATTAAGTGTTCGGTCCGAAAATACAAGGCAGAGAGATCAGCCGGCGGAGCCTTCATTCACAAAGGAATTTTCGCCGAAAATTCCTTAAGAATTTTGGCGAAAATAATAAGAGGAATCCGGCTGATTAGGGTTAAGTATAAATACTTAACCCGGCGGCCCAAACGAAGGGGGACAATCATAATTAATCATAATACAACTTTTCGAGATCAGAATTCAGAGAATTCTCTCAAGTTCTGGAGCGAAGAGTTGGAGTTCGAAGAGCCGGATAGAGATCGTGACGCCATCCCTTCCATATCGGAGAACCGGAGCTAGGAGTGTAACTTACCGAAGATCGAAGTCTGTCAGAGTCGTCTAAATTAGGTTTTTCAGATTCTTTTCTGTTCTTCCTCTGAATGATGAACTCTTTCTTTGTCTTTGTTTCTTTTGTAATGATCATGAGTAGCTAAACTCGTTAGAGCTTAGACTAGATGAACCCTAAGTGACCCAGGGCTTTAAAGCGGTCACGGATCGGCGGTGATTAGATTCGAAGTTCAATCAGTTTCTCATTCATGTTTGATTTGTTCTTCATTGTTCATGTTTCTTGTCTGGATTGATCACCTAGATTAGATTCTTGTTAAGCTAAGGATAGAAGCGAACGCTCGCCATACTTTAGAACATCGAATTGAACAATTAACCTTATAATTGGAGCGTGCCTTTCGTAGGAACCGGTTAGGATTAATTCACTGCAAGAGTAACTCATTAATCATTAGTAATTACACCAATTAATTAAGTCGTTGCGAGAGGCGACCGTACCCGGGCGGCTAGTTAATCTTGGTAGTTAGAACGGATAGAGCGAACGTTCGCCGGTCTTAAACCTAAGGGTAAGGAGTTATGGTGGTGTCTTAGTAATTGATTGAATGAGAATCGAAATCCGCTGATCTGTTGATTGCCAATGCTCTGGGGAACGAAGGGGGATTCAAAGTCTAAGTTCGTCTGTCATCCTTGTTTTCAAACCCTAATTCCCGATCTGCTTTAGTTTAATTTGTTTTAATTTCTCTGCATTTCTTAGAGATAGAAGTCGTGGAACTCACACCAAGCACAACGTGTTTGCATTTGAGTACTTTGTCAGTTTTGAAGTAGTCAGTCATAGAAAGCCCTCGGAATACGATCTGCTATAGCTTTTTCTTAGCATTAGTAGTTTATTTGGTTGAATCGTCCGCATAACAACGACCGGGCGGTTCACCATACCGTCTAAGTTCACGAGTTGGAGATAAGCGGACTCGAACCGCTGACATCCGCCACAGGGTAAACCACTGCCTCTCGGGCCCCCGACTAATTCTAGCATAGAGGCCAACGATAGACAATAACTCCCCCCAAACACAACTTACAACTTTCATCGTATTGTGCTCTCCAAAGAGCAACTCTTCTCAAAAGGTGCTGATTTAGAATCCCATTCTAATTAAGGATTCTTGTGGTTACGGAGGATCCAGCTACAGGAAAACCAGGAATGGGGGAATAACTAGTTATTAAATCTCGTAACGGGTTATTAAGTCTCATAACTAGTTACTGATCAAGTTGTGTAACTAGTTATTTTATCGTGTAACTAGTCACTATTGAAAATGTGTACCTAGTTATTTTTTCTATAACTAGTTATTTCATTTTATAACTGGTTATTGAATTGTGTAATTAGTTATTTTTCTCAAGTAACTAGTTATTTTTTATGTAATTAGTTACAAAGACAAGTAACTGACTAGTTACCAAGTTGTATTACTAGTTATGAGACTCACTGAATAATTCAATGTACGATCAACGAAAAAATCAACGCTCGATCAACGAAAAATTAAACACCTGTTCAACGAAAAAGTCAATGCCCAGCCGGCGGAAATCAAGGGAATGACCATTGTAGATGACAAACTTGAGACCATCTAGTTTATTTACATAACTGGGTTAGTGTAATATTGTCTTAAATATTTTAGACATTAATTCATAAAATTTTACGATTTTACGATTTAAATCAGCGATCACGATTTCACACAAGTTTTTTATTCCATGCGATAGGTGGAGCAGTTGTAAAGGAGGGTGAAGGCCAATGGAGGAGTGGCGGCCACCAGAGTAGCAGCCTCAAGATAAAGAGGATCATCGACGACGGCGACAAACACAAAAACTCAAAGGTTGAAGACAACGAAAAAGAATTATTTAATAATTATAAAAAATTATAATTTAGTCACTCTATTTTTATTTATAGATAGTATGGTTGTTTAGTAATAAAATTTGCAATTTTAGTCACTATTTTTATATTTTTTACATTGATAACTAGTTAACTCAATTGGTTAACTAGTTAACAGTTATCTAAATCATAATGTTAACTAAAAAATAGGGTTATTATTTCCAAAATACTCGAACTTTGGCGATTTATTTTGAAAATGCACTAAGTTTAAAAAACCCCAAATCTATCCTGTACTTAACGCCGTTAGTCCTTATTTGTAAGGTTTTAAAGATTTTGCACCAAATAGCTAACGGAATTAATTTTTAAATTTTTTGTCTTCTAGTAATAGTAACCCAAGTTGTTCAAATTGCATTTTGGCCCAAATTAAATCCCCTCCCTTTCAAATCCTCCCAAAATAGACTGCTGCAATTAAATCCCCAATTAAATCAAACCCACAATCCCTCACTGTCCTTCTCCCCTCCGACTCCCACCGCTCCCTCGACCCCGCCACCTCCGATGGTTCGACAGCCACTTATCCACCGCCTCGCTCCTCGCCGCTGCTCTCATCCTCGCCACCTCCGCCTGGCTCTCTCTCGTCTTCTCCGAAACACTTTGATCGATGGAGAGTGGAGCTTGGATCCGTGCTTCGATCGAGGACGGCGTGGGTTTTTTATGGAGAGAGAGAGAGACGACGACGAGCTTCGAGTGAAGGAGGAGGTCGAGAGGCGAGCTGCGTCTCGACGTCGGATCGATAGGGAAGGAAAGAGCATATAGCCGACAGTCGAGAGGGACTTGGCGGCTTGGTGGAGATGGAGAGAGATCGGACGAAGGCTTCCCAAAATAGACTGCTGCAATAAATCCCCAATTAAATCAATCCACAATCTCTCACTGTCCTTCTCCCCTCCGACTCCCACCGCTCCCTCGACCCGCCACCTCCGATGGTTCGACAGCCACTTATCCACCGCCTTGCTCCTCGCCGCTGCTCTCATCCTTGCAGCAGTCTATTTTGGGAGGATTTGAAAGGAATGGGATTTAATTGGGGCCAAAATGCAATTTGAACAACATGGGTTACTATTACTAGAAGACAAAATATTTAAAAATGAATTCCGTTAGCTATTTGGTGCAAAATCTTTAAAACTTTACAAATAAGGACTAACGGCGTTAAGTACAGGATAGATTTGGGGTTTTTTAAACTTAGTGCATTTTCAAAATAAATCGCCAAAGTTCAAGTGTTTTGGAAATAATGACCCTAAAAAATAAAGTTAACTAGTTAACTGACTATCGTCAAAAAAGTCACCGGAGTTTGGTAGGTCACCGAAAAAGTTATCGGAGACGGTGTTCGATCGCCGGATAAGTTGCAGGAGACGATGGTCGGTCGCCGGAAAAGTTGCAGGAGATCGGAGGCCGGTCACCAAATTTAGTTTTTAAAAAAATAAAACAAATATTAAAATGTGTGTGAAATATTCTAAATATCCCTAGCAATCTAGACCATTGAATTGAAAAAAAAAGGTGGTGAAGAAGTGATTTAATGGCCATAAAAAAGTTGGACCAAAATCCAACCCTGAAAGGAAGTTTGACGCTGATCAGCTGCCGTTAAAAGAATAAACCTAAGGCCTAATACCATTGTACAACATAAACTATTGGCTTATTACGAGTCTATACATATTCTTTTCCGAATTCCAAAAATGTCACGAAAATAGCATGCCGTCAAGTTCCGTTTAAATTCGTTAACTGACGTGGCGTGTTTGCCTACGTGGCGCGTATATTCTGCATACGTGGATTGCTAGTAGTGGACATGTAAAAAAATATGAACAATCATGCCTACGTGGCATATTTTACTAACAAACATTTACAACAATGCCACCGACTCATGGTGAGGTTATCGAAACCGGTGGGGAACTTTCCGGCGAAGCGATTCTTGCCGAGGTTGAGTCTACCAGGTCATTGAGTTCGAAGAAGAGCGGCACAATCTAGCCGGAAAAGGAGTTTCCTTAGAGGTACAAGTTCTGAAGGTGGGTACAGTACTACATGAAGCTAGATCTGAAGGAAGGCAAGCAGAGCCGCTCGGTCGATTTCGATTTCGAAGATGAGCTCCACAGTGGAGCAGAGGCGGAGCGGAGCCGCTTAATAGATTTTGATTTCGAGCCCCACAGTGGAGCAGAGGTGGAGCCGAGCCGCTCAGTCGATTTCGATTTCGAAGACAAGCCCCACAGTGGAGCAGAGGTAGAGCAGAGCCGCTCAGTTAATTTCAATTTTGAAGACAAGCCCCCACGGTGGAGCGGAGGCGGAGCAGAGCCGCTCAGTCGATTTTGAATACGAGCCGCACGGTGGGGTGGAGGCGGAGCACAGCCGGCCACGAGATCTAGGGTTGAAACTGGAAGAAGGGAGAGAAATTTAGCATACCTTCCCAATCCTTCCTCCCATGGTACTCCCTCCACCGGGAAGCTAAATTGTTCCTCGGAGAAGACATCTCCTCCGCCGCCTTCATCTCCGGCCAGATCCGTGCCACATGAAGCCCCTCGAGTAAATATATTCCCCTACATCGGCCAACTGAGATGCGTTTGTGCTCGGAGTTGCTACGACAGCGGCTTGAGAATCCAGCTACTGCTGGGAGTGTTATATCTAGAGATTGGGCTTCACACCCATGGCGAGATTAACTTAATCGGAGACCCAGAAAGAAATCACAGCTGAAATGGCGAGAGGAAGTTCGAATTGTTGATCGGTAGAGAAATGAGGGTTAGGGCTTTCACCCAAAATTGGAATTAAAATTGGTAGAGAAGAGGCGGGATGCAGGAGTGGAGATGAAAGGGAGGGCTATCGGCGACCGTGGTCGGCGGACGGAAGGAGGACATAGAGAAAGAGAGGCGACAGCGGTATGGTGTGGTGGCGGTTGGGAAAGAAGAGACAGACACGGGGAAGAAGAAAGATAATTTAAAATAAAATAGTCAGAATGACGTGGCATCCATGTCACACGCCACATAAGATTTTGGACACAGTTAGCTAACTTCGTTAGGCCACGTAGGATGATTTTCAGCGAAAACTAACGGCATGACATTTTGGTAAATGGGTGCAGAAGGTCATGACATAATTGAAATTCTGAAAAGGTTAAGTATAAACTCGTAATAAGCCAATAGTTTATGCTGTACAATGGTATTAGGCCTAAACCTAAATCAAATGATTCACATTTTGTTTGAATTTTGTTTAAATGACAATATTCTTTCAAGTACAGCTTGAATTTTTAGAAGTTACACGTGTTTAAATCAGAACGGCTCAAGATCTTTAAAAGGTCTCCATTACAGACCGGCCGTTCAGATTTGGAAAAAGCGAAGCGCGGGAAACTGAGCTGCTGCCGATACGGAAACACACACGCAACCCGTCGCGTCGCGTTTGCCATTGCCATTGCCAGCTGGGAAAGAGTGGAGACCAAAAAGGATACAAAAAGGGGAATAAAATAAACAAACAATCCAACAAGGGTCAGTCTACACTCTACACAAACACAAGAAAGAAACCGTCGAGAGTGAGTGTAAGGAAAATAAAAAAGGTTGCTCTGTACGGACAACAGGCATTCTCCACCATGGCTCCGAATAATCGTCAACCTTCCGCCAGAGGAGCAGGGCCGACTCTCCGCTCCGACAGGCCGGCGACTAGGAGTGCGGTCAAACAAGGAAAAGCAAAGCTATTCGTGCCTTCCTCGTCAAATGTGAACAAGGCTAAAACCTCGAGGAAGAAAAAGGCAGTGGTGAAGCCTGAGGTGGAGAAAGAGCAGAATGAGACTCTTCAAGCAGCGGAAGAGAACGTGGAGGAAGTTCAGAAAGAAGAAGGAAATGCATCAATTGATTCTAAGGGCAAAGGGAAAGCCGCTGTTGAGCACGAAGCGGATCATGACAAGGCACCAGAAGGCTTTCAGTCTGAGAAAGATGGCAAGTCGGAGGAAGCGATTGAACAGAATAACGAGGCTCCCGAGACAAGGAAAACTATCATCATCGAGCACTGGTGAGTTCTTGGAGCGCATTCATATTATTATCTCTCCGTTTCGTTTCCGTCTATTACATCGCTTTCCATGTCCGTTTGGCTGCTATTACAGTTAAAAACGTAACAGAAACCATCTCAAGATTCCTATTTCTAGGGCGTGTATTATAGCTTTGTAACTTGGTCTATTTCTTCCTTGGAGGATTCTAATTTTCAATCGATTTGAAGTCATCGTTTCCCTGTATGCAAGCCAGTAAAGAACAGGAAATCGAAGCGTCAACTATAGGTTTTAATTACGTGCTGAGGACTGTAAACATTTAGTGACGGCGTCAGATTAGGAATCTTGAGTGGTCAAGCTGTTATGATTTAGCTCGGGAGTAAAATTGTAGCTTGTTGGCCCTGATAAAGCATTGTTTGGCCCTTATGAAGAAGGCATTATTTAGTAGAATCAAGAAACGTAAAAGATGAGAATCCTGTAATGGGGGAGAAAAACATGGAAACTTGTCGATGAAAACAAATGTAAAACGTCGTGTTGATTATGTTAAATGAACGCCAACTCTTCTTCACCAGGAATTATGTTTAGAAACAGATGCTTTGCATCATCGTCTGGTGTGTCTTCAGCTGTATTTGATTTGCTGAATCATAATCCTTTTAATCTGGATGAAATTGAAGAAGTTCAGTTAACAAACTTTCCTACACATTTATGGTGCCTGTGAGTTGCACTGCAAGCCTTTCTTAGAGTATTAAATGTGGTCTGATTAACAAAATTAAAGGCTTAGGTTTATTATTCGAGAAATACAATTACTCAAGAGATGCAACACACTAGAGTGTTTAAATTCATGGTGGCAATTGTGGATAGGACATGAACAGCTGCATAGTGCAATTGTGGTCCGTTTGGTGACTAATTAATTATTCATGCAGCACAAATGCTAAAGCATTCAAGTCGAGGGCTGATGAAGTGGCAGATGGGTTAAAGATTGCAGTGCCTGGCATTGTTGTGAAAGTCAATCCGGAAACGGTATGTGCACAGAGCCACACACTGTACATGTATCTATGTATATACGTCCTTAATTAGTTTATGTAACTGGATCGTTTAAACTCTATAGAATGTGAAGTTTGTTGAATGTAGAATCAATGAAGTGCATAGATTTATTTGAATGGTTAGGAAGTTTATGAATTTGGATCTGAAATTTTCTAATATATATGGTAATGAAAGCAATGGTGTTATCAATTGTTGTCGCTGCTTGCTATATATCAGTAGCAGCTATAATATGTATGTTGACACGGTGTGCATGATTTGTTCCCCACCAGCCAAGAAAGGGATGCTTTGAGATAAGACAGGAAGGAGGGACGGTCTTTATCAGTCTTGTGGTACGTAAGACAGACACTAAGACCTAGCTAGGATATTAGTTTTGTAGAGTTAATTCATATTATTAATTTGGGTGGGTTTTTTTTCAGGAGATGAAGCGGCCGTTCAAACTAATGATGGATCTGAACATGGAAGAAGTTATTGAATCCATTGTCAGCGGTATGAAATGAGATGGGATAAAAATTGGTAATGGATTGGTTGGTTGCTTAGAAGAGAGCATCGTTTTGGGGAAAGCAATGTTCATGATACTTACTTTTGCGTCTGGGAAGACAATGCCTAGCTACTAGTACTAGTTTACTTTTTGATTACCACGTATATACAGAGAGGGATGATCTTGTGCTTGCTCTGCTCATATGGAAGAAACATGAATGTCTTAGTTGCTACTTGCTAGCTAGCTTCTCCTAATGGATATATTGCTTGCTTACTGAATTGCGATCATATAATCTTTCTGAATTCTCCGAATGGATTAAAGTCGATCTTTCTTGGAAAATTCGGTATCATGAAACTTGTTTAATTGTTACCTGCGAAAGACATATACTTTCCAATTTTTGTTTTTTTCTTTCCCTTTGTTATTTTCTGCTGCTCAGAGAAGATGATAACGTGCAATACATAAAATGTAAAGATACCTAGAAAAGTGAAAAATACTGATCATCTATTTTATTTGATAACATTATTCATCACCTGCTCATTCGGACCCTGCAAAGTTTGTCTTGTGTTTTTGGATGTTTCATCCTTGTCCGTCCTTGCACCCATTTTGAGATCATAGTTCAGAAGCAAATATTGTGAATTAATTAAAGCATTAAGGAGGCCATCAATCCGATGAAGAGTGAAGCCGCCACAGAAGAAGAAGAAAAAGAAGATGAAGCGGAGTTTTTGGCAGGAGCAGGGGAAGAAGCATCTGCATCAGCAGAGTCATCATCAGGCTCAGGTGGTGATCCAGCCTTTGAAGGAGGAGCAGCTTTCCTGTGTCTACGACGAGAAGGTGAAGGTGCATCGCTCGGAGTTGGTGTTGGAGCGTTCTTCTTGTGGCGACGAGAGTGTGGTGAGGGAGCCTTAATATTGTCAGCCCATGGAGCCTGGATGAGACCACTGACCTCCAGAATAGAAAGTACTGGTGTCTTAGTCATAACAAGCTTTTCAATTTCGACGGAGAGTTTAGAATCTCTTCTACCGTTTCCAATCATGATCTGCTCGTAGTTATCACCAGTCTTGGTGAAGTTGATATATCCTTGGTTTCCAGTGGCTATCCCTGTTTCTTGGAACATTGTAGTAAAAGTAACACTTCTCTTCATGTTTTTGAGCTTGGTTTTATCCAAGTAGTCAAGGACAACGTGAAGGCTCAAGATGGCTTGCATAGTGGTAAGAGGCTTCCCAGAAATACCACCTACGTCTTTAGTAGCAAGAACGGTGATGACTTTCTCTTTGTTGTTGATGTATTCTGCTAGTTTTGATCTGCTGAGGAGGTCATTGAATTCTGAGTATTCAGGGTAATTCTCCAGTACTCTTGTTATATTGTAAGGAGCTGCACACTCTGCAATGCTGAAGCAAATCCCCATCATAATTAGGAATATCATGTTTTTGCTTTCCATCTTTCTACACCCACTTACTCTTCCAAAATTGGGCTGTGATTATTATTTTATTTCTTTTGAAAATTTATTGGATCAAATTACTCTCTCTTGAAGATGATGATGATGATGATGATGATTTCAGAGGGTTTGCTTACCTCCATTATATACCACAAGTGTCACCCTATTTTTAAATAAAGAGTAGTTCAGTAGTGTGGACTTAACCAATTTTCTCTTAAAAATGGAGATATGGATTTGCATGAGAAACGGACTTTGTTGTCTTCTCCCAGATGTTGGACCTAGTTTTGTGCGGTGCTTCTTATTGCTATCAAACATTACACAGTTGAAAGAGCTGTTCATAACAACCAATTATAAACATCATTGACACCAGAAATTTTAAATTAAGCATTCATTCCCTTAATGGTCAAAACATATCTTTTGTTCTAATTTTATTTGATTAATTACAGTCAAAACACCGTTTTAAGCTTAGGAGGTTGAGAGATACCTAACTGCATCCCTGATTCAACTTCACCATTCACCATCCATTGAATGTTGATGGCCTCATTTGAGAAGGTGGAAGGATTAATGTAACTTTGTAACATCGGTAGACTCAACCTAAAATGAGGATTACTGAAGCCATCCACCAAATTTATGGATGACAATGATATTCGTCATTATGGTTATCCAATGAACCCGAACTGGAGAAATAGGGTAAAATCCGAGTTGACCGGATATTTTTAGGGTATGGGTAAAATCGAAAACCGTTACGTGCGAGTATGGATATTGAAGTATCCGAACCGAACCCTAACCGATCATTTTAATTCATCTACAAATACATTTATGATGAGATATTTTGTGTTTATAATAGTTAATATTTTTTTTCTATAGTTCTAACAACAAAATAGTTGTGTTATGTAATTTGACAATGGTTTATTAGTGATTTATAAAGTTTATGTGTTTGTAAAATAATAGAGTATGTGTATTTTTGTCTTTAAGTTTTAATATTTTTTATGGATATAACCGAAAACCGACGGGTATGAGTATGTTATGAACTATACCACACGAAAGGCTATATTAGGTGGCTATTACCCGAACCTAAAACTGCAATAAGTGGGTAACGAGTATCAACGATCCGAACCCGAACCAAACTGTTGCCAAGCCTACCCATATTAGAGTCGCAGACCATTAGTAGCCATCTAAGCCCGCATAACAATCCAAAGAACCCTAGAGCGGGAAGTGGGTTGGACTGTCCAACTTATGGTTCATGGTTAGTCCCAACCCACTATGCCCTTGTACACTCAGCCCACGTCTCCTAGCTCACAGGTTGGCCTGACCTGTTTGAGCCAAACTATTCAACCAATTTTGGTCAAACCAGTCTGGATCGATTCACTTTAATATTTATTTGAATTAACCAATTGTAACACCCGTCCCAAATCGCCCGGGTCAAATCCATGGTTAGACCAGGAACCAGGGTTACAGTTTGGCTAAAAAAACATATAGAAACCAATAAAAATATTATTTAAACTAAAATAATGTATGAAAAAACAGGAAACGGAAGCTTCCATGATTTCAAAACCAAAACCAATTTACACTTTAAATTTACGAACAATTATCATCATAAATGAATCCAAAATTCATAAAAACGTTAATTGAAATGAAGATACATAAACCAATTATTTGTCCACGGTCACCATCCTTCAGTCTTCAAGCTCAACTCCACTGCCATCAACCAACAACTGCGCGGTATTTCTAACTGAAAAGAGAGACTAGGAGGGGATCAGTTTCCTAATGAAACTGAGTGAACTCACTGGGCTTCACTATGCGCCGAATTACCTAGGTGGTTATCACTATGCGCCGAACTACCTAGGGAGCATCACAGACTCCCACATTGGAATACAACAATGGGACCCATCCTTTCCGTTAGTTCATTTTAACAACCTAGTAAGATAGTTTCTAAGTGATCAGTCATTTCCCTCTACCCCTATTGCCATTATGCATTACCCCATCAATATCATCCAATAATCATACACAATCCAACATCCTCAACATCAACATCATTATAAACGAAACCAACATTAACAGAATCCAACAACACATCACATATCAACTCCTAATCACATCCAACACGACACACACACACAATCGTTCATGATCAAGTTCAAGTTCATATCTAGGTGATTTAATTAGGCGCCATAAGAAGTTGTTCCCCCGCTACCCCTCTGGCCAGACGCACCTCCCTACTGCATGGGAGGTCCTCGTGCTCCCCTACCGCATGGGGAACACGTCATAATTTCCACAATTTCACAATTCCACTCCCCGTCAGGAGACTAATCTACCAGTCCTTCGGTAGGCCCTAACCACCAATCCGTCAGTGGGCGAAACACAATTTCATGGGGTAACGTTGGCTCCTTCCGGTTCTATCATTTTAATTTCATTTAACATAATCACAACACTTACACACATCAACGAAAAAAATTTCATTCTCCACTTCCCAATTCCACATCATAATTCCACATCACAATTCACATCACACACTTATTACGGGCGGACTACTAGTCTTACCGACCACCCCACCTGTAATAGTAAAAATTAAGGGATGACCTTGTTGCAAGGTCTAGGGTCACCCTCCTGTTCGCCGTTCATAGGACGACCCCACATTGGCAAGGCCATCCTCCTGCAACCAACATTCCACATGTATATATAAATTGCACATTCAAGAATTAAACCCTCATTCTAGCCACCTAGTCAACCATTCAATCAAGTCAGTCAACCATACATACAAACCAGTCAAACCATGCATCACATACCAACAACCATTCACAACATCATACAATTAACCATTTAAACTCTCCAATTCGTACATCCTTATTAATTTAATTAAGCCTGATTGTAATTCCTCATGTCATTACTACCTATCGACGCTAAGTCCACACCTTAGGCTAAAATCATCCCCTGAATTATGTCTAGGAACGTCCGTCTCGTGTTGATTCCACCGATTCGTCAATCGGAGCTCAAACGAAGGAGTTAAGGCCATATCTCTGTTTCACGCAATTAAATATTTCAAACAGTCCCTTAGTTAAAGTTCCAAACACAACATAGACTTACATAAACTACCAACCAGTCACTTAACTTAACTCAGTGTGCGAAAAGGCCATCAAACTTCTTAAAAGGTGACAGATCACCCTTCTTCTTCCTCGTTCAAACCTTGGTCATCGGCGAACATCCCTCGTTGCCGTCAAAGCCCCCAGCCATCTCCAGGATCCTTGGAATCCATCGCCGCCCCTAATTCCACCGCCACCACCGCCGGTTGCGGCTTCTTATCTCTCTCCCTAGTCGCTCACGCCACCGGAGCCTCGACTTGGGTGCCAACTACCTCGCCGCCTCTTTCCTTTCCTCTCTTTCTCTCTCTCGGTTTCAGCGTCGCCGCTTTTGGACCAACTGTTGCCCTTTCATTCCCGGAAATTCGTCAGATGCTGATTGGACTTGAGGTTCTTTCATGATGAACGCAATCATGGTCGTTCATAGGCTTGGACCCCAAGATCAACGGTTAAGATCAAATATATGTAGTGGGAGTGTTAGAAGGGGAAAATAGTAATCTTAAACCTCTTGCTGGACCGGTATTGACAACATTGTTAGTTACAAACGCAAAAGTCAGTCAATGCAAACCAAGAACAAAAATTTGTAACATCTTAACGAAACAATACGAAACAGTTGGAAAATATTATGAAAGATGGAAACATTACGTAACATGTGACTAAATAATTTGTAACATCGTATCACGTGTACTTAATTCGTAACACTTGATTACTTAATTCGTAATACTTGGTTACTTAATTCGTAACTCTTGATTACATTACGAAAATATATGGAAAATATTACGAAAAATGATGAGTGTGTTTTGGATAGAGAGCAAGATGCAGAAAGAATACTCAGTGTTTGGGGACTCGATAAGCTTTGATACGACATACTGAACAAAAAAAGTATACAGGCCCCTAGGTACTGATTTACGTATTTGTAATACTTGTAAACTTATTCGTAACATGTGACTAAAAAAATTGTAACATCTTATCGCATTTACATAATTCGTAACACTTGATTCCTTAATTCGTAATACTTGGTTACTTAATTCGTAACACTTGATTACATTACGAAAATATATGGAAAACATTAGATGGAAAACACGAAACACACGAAAAATGAAAACAGTTGTAAAACATTATGAAAACATATGGAAATATTATGAAAATAGATGGAAAACAAGAAACACGCGAAAACCTAGAAAATGCAAACAAAACACACGAAATCAATTTTTGGCACCCTCCATCAAGAAAAAACACGAAAACCCAGAAAGTTTAACTCAGAAATATGAAAATACAGAGATTCGTACACATTATGAGGGTTGTATGCTCCCCCCACGTTTTCATGCGTAGATCCAACTCCGACGTGCTACTTTCCGGCATAATGAACACACAAATCTCTTCTTTGTTCATGAAAATTTGAGACAAAAAGGAGATAGAAATGGAGAATTTTGAATTTTGGAAATGGAGAGAGAAACAATGGTGGCTTCTCAATTATATAGTGACAGTTTCATGTCAGATTCGTACTGTTTAAGTGTCAGATTCGTAATACTTGTTTTGCCCAAAATATCCCTCGCGAGTCAGCTACATCTTGAGCCGTAGGATTAATCCGACGGTCCCTATAGGGTTCAGTATGGTGCTGAATGACCCCTGTCAGCATAGGACTATTAACCTCCATTCCTATAACAGCACCGCCCACACCGTCTTCAATTTCTATGCACGAACAACCCCACTCCCTAGGAAAATTCTAATATGCTGAAATTTCAGTACCTATTTGGTGCTGAAGTCTGTATCTAACGGTCCTCGTCTGTTTTCACTGAGACATATGGATCTGACGACTCAGATGATTCAGACGTGGGTCCATGGGGAGGGAGAGGAAGGAAGGATATTTTCATCTTTGTGCGTGGGGTCTGAAAAAGTGGTAGAAAATATTAATTTATGTCAACTCACAATTTCTTTTAGTTTTATTTGGGTTTAATGATTAAACTTAACATAATTACTTTATCCTAAATCCATTTTTAATAATTTAAACGTCAAAAGTTTCGTTATTTAACAACGAATCTAACGATATCACTCTTGTTATATTCTAAGAAGAATAGATAATATAGACGTGCGTATAAATAAACACAGTCATTATAAATACTTGCGTCTATGTTAGTTGCCAGAGCCGTGTATAGGTTGTTGCAATTCAAACGTATGTGTGTCACCTGTCCTAAGTTCATACATGATGCAATCAATTAGAGCATTTTAACTCAAACTTTGCGTGTATGTCTATGTATAATTCATACATAAGTTTCTATTAATACATACTTACGTCTATGGTAGTTGCCAGAGCTGTGTGTATGTCATAAGTTCATACATAATGCAATCAATTAGAGAATTTTAACTCAAACCTTGCACGTATGTCTATGCATAATTCATACGTATGTGTCTATTAATACATACGTCTATGTTAGTTGTAATTCATACGTACGTATGTCAGCTGTCATTAGTTCATACATTATGCAATAAATTAAAGCATTTTAACTCAAACCTTGCGCGTATGTCTTAGGGCTGAGAATCGGTCAGTTTGGTAAAAAACTGATGAAAATCGGTTAACCAATGGTTAACCGCCCCTAAGAATACTTTGATCGACTAGTCGACCGATTTTTCCATGTTGGGTTTTTGGCTGAATTCGTTCAAACCAAAGTTTGACCGAACCAAATTTCTGTTCACTTGGCCGACCGAAAAGTTGACCGAACTGAGTCTGACCAAAATGTGACCAAATCTGACCGACTGACCAAAATATGACCGATTTTGACCGACTGACCGAAATTTAATCGATTTTGATCGACTGACCGAAATTCGACTGATTTTTTACTAATATTATGTAAAAAATTTGCATCATAACCACTATTTCGGGAGCTTTCCCGGCTGCATGATTGTAGTCCCTCCTCCGTACCTGAAAATACATACATAATCTCAGACAATATCCATCAAGTGTTCAATTGAAGTACCACCAATCTAGAGTAGTAGTAGTCTCTACTCTCTAGAACACATAATAACGACAAAGTAGCAGACATGACACAAGTCACACAACACACAAACTTACGCTCTAAGTCCAAACACAATATAACAATGTTCAAACCTCAAAGATAAAACACCATATTAAAGGCTCCATCGTCGTCCTCCGCCCCTTCCATGCAAGGCTCGCTCTCATAATCATCCTCCTCCTCGCCAGTCTCACTCTCACTGTCATCCTCATCCGCAGCTTGAAGGACTGTTGGAAGTTTTGAACCGCCAGTGGATGTAGTTGGTTTGATAAACTGGTCGACAATTGGACGAACAATTGTAGAAGCAGAAGTGATGACAGCATCTTCAAGTGGGGGTGGTAGTGGTGAATCACTAATATTAAGAGCTGCAATTTCTGCAAAAAACACATAGTTTCATTACTGACATTATATTACAAATAAAACATTTGATTGACAAAATCTAATGGACATACCTTCCATGAATTGAATCTGATCTTCTTCATCCTCCTCGTCATTACCATTATCATCTGGATTCCTCAGCCAATCCTCTGAACAAATTAAAGCCTTTACGATTTCAGGTAGCAATGAACTCCTAAAATCGTCCAAGACTCTACCTCCATTATTGAAAGCACTCTCTGAAGCTACCGAAGAAACAGGGATTGCAAGTATATCCTTTGCAATCTCAAACATGACTGGATACTTGTATGCTCCCACAACTTTCCACCAAGTTAGTATATCAAATTCTTCAGTCACTTCCTCCGCTCCTTCATGTGCATCATCTAGATACTTATCCAGCTCTGCTCTGTTTCCAATCACTTTGTGTTGCAAGTCATACCCAGCAAAGGTGTCATCATAGTCTTCATCTTCCTCGGTATTCATTGGCGGTGCTACTGGTCCCTATACTTGTTCACCTTCACGAGCCAATACTAAATCTCTGTACATGTCAAACATCTTCACCAATTCTTCTTTCACAAGCATTTTCGACTGTTGACCTCTCAATGCTCCATACATTAATTCGAAGCAATGTTCCAACATCTGCATCTTGTGTCTTGGATCAAACAGAAGAGCAATGTAGAAAATTTTGTTCATCTTCACATTCTCACCCTCACTCTCATCCCAATACTTTTCAACTTTGCTTTTCATATTTCATGCCACTCCAGAGAGATGTTGATCATATCCAGACCATGCTTTTCTAATGTGATTGTACAACCTTGTCAACTCCCCAAGGAAAAGATGAACGGTGCAATACTTTGTCCCAGATGCCGTCTTTGTCATTCTATGAAAGAACTTTAGAAACTTGGTGAGATTTCTTACCAGTTTCCAATCTTCAGCAGTTGGAATGCCAATTGGAGCACCATTACTCGTCTTCCAAGCTACGAGATCCTCTTTGAATGTTGGATCAATTGCATCAAGCACTGTAAAAACCCGCTGATGCTGCAGTTTTAGAGGTATCAAATAACTAACCTACCGAAGTAGACTAGATCGTATTCCACAGGGTTTCTACTAATCGACTACTCAAAGAAGCTGGCAAATTACTCAGGTTTAAACACTTAGTGCGTGGTGTGAGTTCCACGACTTCTAATCTAATAAAGCAGGAAAATAAAAGACAGAAAAGTAAAAGGTTGACTAACGAGAAGATAGACGAACTTAGATTTCGAATCCCCCTTAGATCACTAGAGCATTGGCAATCAACAGATCAGCGGTTTTCAATTCTAATTCAATCCGTTTCTATACACCACCATAACTCCTTACCCTTAGGTTTAAGACTGGTGAACGTTCGCTCTATCCGATCTAACTACCAAGATTAACTAGCCGCCCAGGTACGGTCGCCTCTCGCAACGACTTAATTAACTGGTGTAATTACTAACGATTTATGAGTTACTCTTGCAGTGGATTAACCCTAATCGGTTCCTACGAAAGGCACACTCCAATTATAAGGTTAACTGGTTGAATTGATGTTTTAAAGAGAGGCGAGTGTTCGCTTCTATCCTCAGCTTAACAAGAATCTAAACTAGGTGATCAAGGAAGACAAGTTTAAGCGCCAAAGCATGGAACTATCTAACGACTACGTCTAGTGACTACGTCTGGCGACTAACCCTAACTTGGAAAAACCTAATCTCGGCGATCAACCAGAGAAGAAACATAAACAGTGAAGAACAAAACAACCATGCAAAGAGAAACAGATTGAATTTCAAATCTAATTACCGCCGATCCGTGACCTCTTTAAAGCCCTGGGTCACTTAGGGTTCATCTAATCTAAGCTCTACAAGTTTAGCTACTCATAACGATAACAGAAGAATCAAAGGCAACAAAGAAGATCATCATACAGAGGAAGAACAGATAAGAACTGAAAAACCTAATTCAGACGACTCCCGCGAAGCTTCGATCTCCTGGATCTTCAACTTTAAGCTCCGAGTTCTCCGAGGTAGAAGGATGGCGTCACGATCTCTCCACGGATCTTCGAACTCTCTAAACTCTATCTATCGACCCTAGAGTCGGCTGACTCTCAAAAGTCTGATTTGTGAAAATATGAATAATGAATGCCCCTCCTTTGGGCCGCCGGTTTAAGTATTTATACTTAAACCCTAAGTCAGCCGGATTTTAACTGATATTTTCGCCAAAAATACTGAAGGATTTTCGGCGAAAATTTCTTTGTAAATGGATGGTCCGCCGGCTGCTTCCTTCTGTAAATTTCGGTCCAATAGTTTTCGGTCGAAAACTTAACATTTTCACCGAAAACTTCTGTTGATGAGCATCAGTCGATTTGTACTGATATTTTCGCCGAAAATGCTGAGGTATTTTCGGCGAAAACTCCTTTGTAAACCGGGGCAGGAATTTGTTTGACTTGGTTGGCTCCTTGGATCGATTCCGGTGCGATTCCTCAAGGTTCCAACGCCTTAGACACGTCCTTGACTACTTTATTTGACGGCAAAAACCTGTGCTAACATAAAAACACTAGAAAACCATCAAATAGACCCGAAACGGGCCAAGGTAACACAAACACTACAACAAAACGGAGTATTAGTGGCGGTTTTTTTTCCACAATTGTGAAGGTTATAACCGCCACTGTTGTATTAACAGTGGCGGTTGTACAACCGCCACAATTGTGGAGTAAAACCGCCACAAAAGTGTCCGACACAAACGAACAAAAGTGGCGGTCAGGAACCGCCACAAATATATTACACTGGCGGTTGTATTGTGGCGGTTTTTCCCCCAACAGTGGAGGTTATAACCGCCACTGTTAGTATTAATTCTGTAAAAAAAAAATAAAAAACTAATTAGGTATTATCGAAATCTTCATCTCCATCTACTCCAAACACGAAATCCAGATTTGGATTGACGTGACTCAACAACGGCGGCATCGACTGATCGGCGGAGGCGGCTGAGGCTATGACAAGTAATGAATGGCCACGATAGAGAGAACGGAGGATCGATGAGAACTCGAGGAAGACAAAACAAAAAGGATTAAAACTAAAATGAGATATCCATTGAATTTGATGGTCAACAACAACAATTGTTTCCTCACAACAGACAACACAAATACTAATTTATAAAACCACCAAAGTCGTAGAGAGTAAGTCCCTGCCTCTTCAAACCAAGCATCAGAACAGCCATTGCCTATCAGCCAACCCGTACCCACCAATATTTGACCCAACACCATAGATTCAGGCTTCTCCAACGCTTCGTTGTCTCAGGAGCACCACCGGGAGCCGATGCACCATCGTAAACGTCGCTGATTTTTCTCAAGGATTCTTATTTCCTTCCGATGAAGGGTATTCCTCTTTTACTACAACATCCCTAATTGTTTTCTGAAAAAATATTTGAACCTGGAGAAAGAAAGAAAGAGATTGAGAAAAATGGTTTCATTGAAAGAAAAGAAAGAGATGGAAATAAAGAATCAATGAGAAATATAAAGAAAGAAAGAAAATCTAATGATATTCATTGATTAATCAGAAAAAATAAAGGAGAGATGGTATTCAAAATCTAATGGTTATAATAAGTGGAGAGTGTGTTTCTTTGCTTAAATCTAATGGTTGTGCTTCCTTGATCCGCGTGAAACTAAATAAACCAATAGTGAGAGTGAGAGAGAAATTCAGTCAGACGACTGAGATTGGGGAAGGGGGGCTTTATATAATTTTAATAGTGGCGGTTGAATTATGGAGGTTATAACCGCCACTGTTGTTATTTTTCAATAGTGGAGGTTAAAACCGCCACAATACAACCGCCACTATTAAAATTATATATTGGCGGTTCTCCAACCGCCAATAGTATATCCGAGAATTTCAGCCATATTTGTTGTAGTGAATAGCACGAGATAGGGCAATTGATTGAATATTCGTCATTCTACCCTAAAAACCATGTCTTAAGCAAGGAAATGTCGCTTAAATGAGGCTGATAATCACGTCAAATCGAGTGTCATCACCCGCTCATATACCAACGTCGTGTCAACATCAAGAACGTTGAGTTCCACCGAGTTTGACAATCCAAAGACACCATCCTCTTGGACTGTACATTTTGAGCAGTCACTTGGGCATGAAACTTTGCCTCTCAACTTCTAGAAGAACGAACCCATCTCACTTCTTATAGTCTTCCGACAAGGAATCTTAAAATCCAGACATCAAATGATCATAAACCTCCTAACCCATCGTGCTCCACAAAACGAAAGGGTAGCTCATCAATTATTATCATCTCAACTAGAGCTACCACAATTGCCCTTTGATTGAAAACCCATGGTTTGTCAGAAGACAATCTAGACGATGATGGCTGGAACCTAAGTGTTGCTTGTTGTCCTTCATTCTGAGCAATGCTAAGTTTTGCTTCCAACTTCCGCTGACACGCAATTGCATGATAAGTGCAAGAAGATGTACCATTCTTCTTCGGATCCGCATCAATTACTTTTTTGCATATCGTACATTCTGCCTTCTTCTCACCTTGGTCATTTACAAGCTTCCTCATGACCTTCCATGTACCATCATGTTTCTTTCCTTTCTTAGAAGTTGCTACCTTCCTAGGAACATTCGCTGATGCAATTGTCTCTTCCTGTGGATTTGATACAGTTGCATTAGGAGTAAGAGTTGGTGGCAGTGGGTAGTAGACCTAGAAGCAGGATCAACTCACGAAGTAGGAGCAACTCGTGAAGTAGGAGTAACTCGTGAAGCACTTGCCAAACTTTCTAGTGGAATGTGAGGAGGACGTTTCTTCTTTGATGCATTTACTAGTGTACGTTTTCGCTTGTCAGTGCCCCTTTACTAGAATTAGAATCCCTACACAAATCACATTCAAAAAGAAAAATTAATTTAATCTAGTGATATAATTACACAGTACATAATAAGACAATAAGTGGGGTTGTTTGGTTGCAGTGATATTGATATTGATAACTGCAGATATCATGATATTCAGGATATCATCGTTTTTTCTGTCCTGAATATCATGATATCTGGGGCCAAAAGTGATATCAATATCACTCAACAGATATTCATGTGGGGAGGTGAATATCTTCAGAGTGATATTGATATCACAGTTTTTGGACAATTCTATCCTCACTCAACCTTCACAATTATAATGTCATCAACCCCATTACCCCAATTTATTTTTTTCTCATTTTATTTTGCCTCGTTTTTATGTATTTTTATATTTATTTATCAAGATAAATAATTATGATTTAGTTTTTAATTAATTAATTAGAATTTTTTTAGTTAGAATTAGAATTCACCATGAAAATTATTTTAATTTTTTATTTTATTTTTGCTAGAAGAGGTAGATGTGTTAGCGGTAAATTTAATACTAATTATTTTCTTAATGAATGAACATTTATTATTATAAAAGTATAGTTAACTCAAGAAATTAATTTATAAATACATTCACGTATTAAAAAAGAGAGATTACAAATTTTAATTTATAAACACACATGCTTTTTAATTAAATGTTAGGACTACAATTATACTTTGTTCAAGCAAGTGAGGGTATTTTGGTACATTCATCCATGCACTCACAATTCACCACTCATTTAAATATCACTACCCCAAACAGTGATATCAAAGAATCAGTTTTACCAATATCAATATACTAACTGATCCGCCCCGTTGGACCGGTGGATCAATACTGTGGTTCTTTGGAGGCTTAGGCAATGTATCCGTCCTCGGAGTGTCTCGGCGGATGGTACCTTGCAGGGCGGACGTGCAAGGGGTTAATATATGTAGGGTGGTAAGTATGTAGATAATGTAGGGAGAATGGGTTACAGAGAAGTACCGGGCGAGTGCCCTTTGGTGTGGGCGGAACCGATAGCCTTTAGCGTACAGCGCGGAAGCTTGTAGTATCAGGCGTATGGTCCCGGGTCTTTTTCGTGTCCTCTTCTGAATGGGGAACTGATAAAAGCGGGTTTACCAAGGTCGTATTCCACGGGGTTCTCTCAATGACCTCTACTCACATTCCTCGTAGACGGTCTATTCATTTGAAAGGAGTTTTGATTTGAAATAGACATTAAAAACTTAAAGAAAACTAAAAGGAAGAAAGAAAAATAAAGTGGTGCAAATCAAAGACAAAGGGGCTCTCTTGGTGGGTAGTTTCATCATGCTCAAGATGACTAATTGAACAAACAAGTCAATCAAGATCGAGTTTGCATTCGGATGACCATGCATTTCACTTTTATAGACTCGATGCACTCTCGTAGCACCTAATCCCTATCCCAATACCACTCAACTTAGGCTCTCGCTCTCAAGCTAAGTGAAAAAAGGATGCATTCTAAGTGTTTGATAAAATGCCAAGACACAAGACCCTCTCTTAAGACTCTATGACCACAAGGCTAGGCACAACACTCTCATATCAATGCCCTAACACTAAGAGATTCACCAAAAGGCCTTTTCAAACTCAATTGAATGAAAATCCACATGCACACCAAGTGTTCGATAAAATGCCCAAGAGAGAAATCAAGTGAAAATGGTTGAAATAAGATGATCTAATCTCTTAGAACACACTCACTTCAATCCCTAGACCTACAATCTATGCAATCCAAGCACTCTCATGCATCAAATCACAATGAATGGACCAAATCAAGCAAACATGGCATAAAATGGCATTAAGAACAAGTCTAGGAATCATCCTCATACAACCAAGATCAATCATGGCAAGTTCTATACAATCATTCCTCTATCATAGCACAACTAATCTACCCATCCAAGATGAACCCTAGAAACTCAGCCACACATGGCCAAGGGAGTAAAGAGAAAAGAAGGAAGAATGGTCACCAAGAACACCATGGATGAATCCTTGAGATGATCTTCACTTCTCCACTTGTAAGCACTTCTCCCAAGGTTTGTTGGCTTCAATCCTAGCTCCAATGGCTTCAAATTGCTCCAGAAACGTGTTCTAGGGTTTGAGGGTTCGTGGATATGTGTTTGGGGTTCAAGAGATGAAAGAATTGCTCAAAATGGCCAAAAACAAGAATATTTATAGTGCAGGGGACAGTGCACGGCGTGCGCCTATGCACGGCGTGCAGGGTGCACGGCGTGCAAGGCTGCACGGCGTGCACCTTGGAGCTGAATCTTCTTTCGGAGCCTCCTGGACAGCCCGTGCACCAAACCGTGCACGGTGCACGGCGTGCACATCTGCACGGCGTGCACCCCTGCACTCTGCAGAAAGCTCGATCTTGTAATGCTCATATCTCCCTCGTCCGGACTCCAAATGACCTCCCGTTTGCTCCTATGCGCTCCTTGTCATCCGTACTTTGATGCCATAAGCCTGAAAATGCACAGAGGCAACTCCAATAGCCCACGAATTTGGCTCCAAAGTAGCAACCGGACAACAAAATGACACTTTGCACAAAATTTCAATAAAAGCATATAAGTCATGTCATTTCATGAATAAACACGGGTATTTCATAGGTCATTCATAAGCTTAAAATGCACTAATAAAAGTCACATCAAATTCCCCTACGACTAAGCTTTGCTTGTCCTCAAGCAAATGAATTAGAAAACATCCAAGTTCACAAATGACAAGTTCGGTCCATTGAGATTCAAGCAATCACAATTTAGCTTAAACTGTTCCACGAACAAACTAAACCTACACATGCAAGAACATCAACCAAACAAGTCTAAACCTCACTAATTTCTGCACACTTCAAGTAGTGGTTGATTGGGACACAGCAAAACCGACCACGACAACACCAACTCTAATCAAAAGGACTTGAAATCGGGACATGGATCGTAAGTGGTGAGTGATTATGATGTGGCTATCGACTCGACTTCATCCGCTTCTAGATCCGCACTTTACAAAACTCTGGCTAGGATCAAGGGCTACATTTGAGAACTCTTTTTTTTTTTTTTTTTCTTACTACATACTAGTGCTCGATTCAACACTTCACTTAGGTGTTGAACCTGCCTAGCTCACAGCCTTTGCCCTTTTGCTTAGTGCTCAACCCGACACTTCACTTAGGTGCCGAGCTTGCCTAGCTTTTCTTTTGAGCATTTTTTTTTTTGACATTTCTCTTCACAACTAGCCACTTGATCCTTAGCCCCTTACAACTTCAACACAAGATTTCGAATTGGATTCCGCCTAATCTCAAGCCACAATCACGAAGGATCAAAAAGGGTAAAGAGAGACATGGAAAAGGGTGAAAATTCTGATTGCCTTCATCATCTTAGATCGGTGTTATCGAGCGGTACAAAAACACGTATCAAACCAGTCAACCAACATACAAGAGTGATAAAATCTCAGTTCTGGCCCAGACTCATTTGATATTAGTGCTAACATGCTGGTTATAGGTTCTAAGTAGGACAGTCTAAATGTCATTGTGAAAACTTGAAGTCAATTAAACCCAAAAGTCAAGAACCGAACGATTCTACGATAGAGGAATTCGACATTCAATTAAGATCATGCAACACATCAAAACATAGCTTAAGACTTCTACCGACAAATAATCACACCAAACCTCAAACTCCCCTACGACTAACATGAGCATTGTCCTCAATGATCAAGAGAGAGAGGGTAAGGTGGAACGAAGTTACCGCATTGGTAGAGAGGAGCATAGGACGTAATAGAGGTGAAAAAGTTCCATGATGATCCTTGGTGAAGAGTGATCCAAAATGCTTGCCAAACCTTATTCAAAAAGCTAAAACAAACCAAAAACCTCAAAGAACAATTAAAAACAAAAGATTAAGGATAACATGGGGTGCCTCCCAATAAGCGCTTGGTTACCGTCTTAAGCTCGACGATACCTGTGTGATGGTGTCCAACTTAGTACCTCCTTGATGTCAAGTAGCTTCTTCCATGATGAAAGTTGAGCTCCAAGTAGCATCTTGGAGGAATGGTAGACTAGCCAATGCACATTGATGCTTGTATAGCACTTGAGACCTTGGGGTGGCTTGCTACCTTTGAGTGTCGAAGCTTGAGGAAGAAAGTATGGTAGGGAGCCTCCATTGAGATCCATTGTCTCCAAGTTGGTGATGCCACTCAAGGAGTCTTCCGGTTCACACATGGACGACTTCTCTTCCATTATCACCTTAGGGGAGGTTATGAAGCTTGTGTCCGTCTCTTGACACAAGTACTTCATGATCAAGCAAGAAGATTGAAGAGTACTCACAACCTTTGGTGGGACCTCAATAGGGTGGTGTTGTTCACTTTCGTGCACCACTCTCGGTGCCACCTCTTCTTGAAGCGTCTCCAAATCATCTCTCACCTCCTCTAAAGGGTCATCAACCTCAAGTATCATTGGTTCCTCTATCCTCACATCATTGTCATATGGCGTCTCCATGGGAAGAACATGCTCTTCAACCTCCTCCACTACCAAATCTTCTTCCATGTCAAGCTCCTCCGGTTCACACATGTCATCTTCATCATCATAAGTGTACTCCACCTTCTTGGGCTGATTCTCATTCTCTAGCGCATCCATGACGAGATTCATACTTTGAGCTAGGCGATTGAGCCGAGCCGCGTTGTCGTCCGCAATCTTCAAGAACTCATCTAGCACGGATGGAGAGGGAGAGTGTTGCTCCACCTTATGGGGTTGATGATCATTTTCAAGCATCCCATTGATGTGTTGAGCTATGCGATTAAGTTGATATGTATTATCTTCCGCAATCTTCAAAACTTCCTCAAGCATGGGCAAAGGTGGAGGAGATTCCTCATAGCTTACAATCTCCTCTCGAGGACGCTCACTTTCCTTTACCATTTTCAAGAGCTCCTCTAACATAGAAGGTGGTGGAAAATGTTGTTCATGACTTGTGAAATCCTCTTGATAGACTTGATGGTAGGGTGGAGATGGATAGGGACATTGTTCATTCCACATGGGTGTTGAAGCTTGTTGTTCTTGATCCCACCATTGGCTATCTCCCTCATAAGTTCCTTGGTGGTAGTTGGATGGAGTAGGATGAGCATAAAATGGGTTAGGAGATGGATTCCACCCTTGATAGGGTCCATAACCATTACCTCCATTCCACGAATTCATTTTACTTGCAACCTTGCTCCCATGAACTAGATAGGTGGATAAGGGACCTACAAACACTCACAACAAACACAACCAAGTAGTACAACAATGCGGGATAACAAAACTACACAAACCAATACAAAAACAAACAATAAAGAAGCAAAACTAAAACGGAAGGAAGTGAATAGAACGGTCCACTACTAAATGCTTTCAAGGGAATGAGAGAGTCCCCGGCAACGGCGCCAAAAACTTGATAAAAGCGGGTTTACCAAGGTCGTATTCCACGGGGTTCTCTCAATGACCTCTACTCACATTCCTCGTAGACGGTCTATTCATTTGAAAGGAGTTTTGATTTTAAATAGACATTAAAAACTTAAAGGAAACTAAAAGGAAGAAAGAAAAATAAAGTGGTGCAAATCAAAGACAAAGGGGCTCTCTTGGTGGGTAGTTTCATCATGCTCAAGATGACTAATTGAACAAACAAGTCAATCAAGATCGAGTTTGCATTCGGATGACCATGCATTTCACTTTTATAGACTCGATGCACTCTCGTAGCACCTAATCCCTATCCCAATACCACTCAACTTAGGCTCTCGCTCTCAAGCTAAGTGAAAAAAGGATGCATTCTAAGTGTTTGATGAAATGCCAAGACACAAGACCCTCTCTTAAGACTCTATGACCACAAGGCTAGGCACAACACTCTCATATCAATGCCCTAACACTAAGAGATTCACCAAAAGGCCTTTTCAAACTCAATTGAATGAAAATCCACATGCACACCAAGTGTTCGATAAAATGCCCAAGAGAGAAATCAAGTGAAAATGGCTGAAATAAGATGATCTAATCTCTTAGAACACACTCACTTCAATCCCTAGACCTACAATCTATGCAATCCAAGCACTCTCATGCATCAAATCACAATGAATGGACCAAATCAAGCAAACATGGCATAAAATGGCATTAAGAACAAGTCTAGGAATCATCCTCATACAACCAAGATCAATCATGGCAAGTTCTATACAATCATTCCTCTATCATAGCACAACTAATCTACCCATCCAAGATGAACCCTAGAAACTCAGCCACACATGGCCAAGGGAGTAAAGAGAAAAGAAGGAAGAATGGTCACCAAGAACACCATGGATGAATCCTTGAGATGATCTTCACTTCTCCACTTGTAAGCACTTCTCCCAAGGTTTGTTGGCTTCAATCCTAGCTCCAATGGCTTCAAATTGCTCCAGAAACGTGTTCTAGGGTTTGAGGGTTCGTGGATATGTGTTTGGGGTTCAAGAGATGAAAGAATTGCTCAAAATGGCCAAAAACAAGAATATTTATAGTGCAGGGGACAGTGCACGGCGTGCACCTATGCACGGCGTGCAGGGTGCACGGCATGCACCTTGGAGCTGAATCTTCTTTCGGAGCCTCCTGGACAGCCCGTGCACCAAACCGTGCACGGTGCACGGCGTGCATCATGCACGGCGTGCACATCTGCACGGCGTGCACCCCTGCACTCTGCAGAAAGCTCGATCTTGTAATGCTCATATCTCCCTCGTCCGGACTCCAAATGACCTCCCGTTTGCTCCTATGCGCTCCTTGTCATCCGTACTTTGATGCCATAACCTGAAAATGCACAGAGGCAACTCCAATAGCCCACGAATTTGGCTCCAAAGTAGCAACCGGACAACAAAATGACACTTTGCACAAAATTTCAATAAAAGCATATAAGTCATGTCATTTCACGAATAAACACGGGTATTTCATAGGTCATTCATAAGCTTAAAATGCACTAATAAAAGTCACATCAGGAACCTTTTATTTATAGGTCCCATTGGTATGGCAGGATCCACGTGTCTTGCTCTGAGTGGGCCGCAAGGAGTCACCGTCAACAGTAATGGGCGGTGGTCTCCTGTAGATGTGTCAGGTGACCCTTTAGTTAAGGCGGTCAGAGGACCGCCCCGGGAGTGAAGATCCGCCCTGGCCAGGTGGGAGGGCGGATTTACCTTGTGGGCGCATCAATTGCCCCCAGTATGGCCTTGAGGCCGCGAGAGGCTCGAGGCGATACTATGGAGTTGTTTGAACGCCCTGGAGTGAAGATCCGCCCTGGTCAGGTGGGAGGGCAGATTTACCTTAGGGGCCCATCAATTGCCCCCAGTATGACCTTGAGGCCGCGAGAGGCTCGAGGGGATACTATGGAACTGTTTGAACGCCCCGAGACGAGAGATCCGCCCCTTCCAGATTGAACCTATTGCCGGTGATCTAAACGGGCGGGGCCCTTCTTTTGAGGTGAACTTGCACCGTTCCCCTTCTTTCTGTAGGCTGCTAGCCTATTCGCCCTCTGCCTGGGGACACGTGGCCCCATTGTATTTGGCGACGTTTGGTGTCCCCCGAGCAGTAGGTTAGTAGCCTACTCGAAGCGTACCAGCCCACTGCTTTGGGGACACGTGGCAACTTTATACTCGGCGACGGTTCGCTTACCCACGTCACTAGTATAAATATGGGGTCTCCCCTGTTGCCGGTGATCTAAACGGGCGGGGCCCTTCTTTTGAGGTGAACTTGCATGCGTTCCCCTTCTTTCTGTAGGCTGCTAGCCTATTCGCCCTCTGCCTGGGGGACACGTGGCCCCATTGTATTTGGCGACGTTTCATGTCCCCCGAGTAGTAGGTTAGTAGCCTACTCGAAGCGTACCAGCCCACTGCTTGGGGGACACGTGGCAACTTTATACTCGGCGACGGTTCGCTTACCCACGTCACTAGTATAAATATGGGGTCTCCCCCCCTCCGATTTGGCACCTTAGCCTGAAAATTAATTTTTTTTGAGAGCTTCCGCCCTTTCCTCTTGCCAACTTCTTTGAGCGTGTCCGCCTTGTCAGCCGAGTCCGCCTTTCCCTTATTAAACTTTGCCTCTGTTCGCCATCTTCCAAAACATTCACCGAAGATGCCTTCTGATGTTGAGTCGTCTTCTTCCGCCGAAGCAAGTAGGTTCCTTTGAAAATTCTTGCATTCAAATTTTTTTTATCCGCCCATTAGTTTTTTCTTTCGCATTTGTCTGTATTGCGTGCCCCGCCCTTTCTATTTCCTTCTTGGGCGTGTGAGATGTCGTCTAGTGGGTCGTCATCGTCCTTAGATTATGACCACTTAGAGAGTCTGTTGAGGGGCATGCGGGGACGACGGCGGTCTACCGCCCGCCCTTCTCGAGAGGCGGGGACGAAAACTGCTCCTGTATCTGCCTGCCCTTTGGCGTTCATTCCTCCTCCTCTTCTGATTTGCTCCCCTTATCCTTCTGTTGTAGGAGGTTATGATGAAGGGAGGAGAGGATCAGGGGCGGATACGTCCGCCGAAGCGTCTACGTCGTCAGCCCCGTCCGTGCAACCGAGTCCTCCTCTGACTCCTGAGCCTTCTAAGGAAGAAGAAGTCGATGAAGAGGGATCAGACGCCGTAGATCCCAAACAGAAAGGGCAGATGCGCTATCCGGAGGACACCGACCTCGTCTTTAATCCGTACGTGGACTTCACCGTCGAGTACGTGTTTTCTGAGGATAACGAAACGCTGCCTACTCCGTCGGCGGAGCAGCTCCGCCAGCAGGCAGAGGCCAGGTTCCAGGGACCCAACTCAAATATCTGTCGGCGGTTCGCCTCGTGGCAGGTCGGGTTCACCAAGGAGGCTTGGGGTTTTGAGCTGCAGACCGAAGCTGTGGATAAGTATGGATACAAGGTCTTATCCTGCGAGCAGATGTGGGATGGCGCGCCCGCGGACTGCCGAGAGGTGTATGGGCCGGGGTACTTCCCCTATGTCAAGACGAGCGCCCTAGCGAGGATGTTGAATGAGTGCGACATGCCTCAGCATTGTTTATACGCCGCCCCCGCTCGAATCTGCTCAATCGGAAACTGTCCACCTGGATGGGTGGGCGTGTGGGTTGAGGCGCTTAGGTACGGCCTCCGCTTCCCCTTGGACTCTTGGGAGGTGGATGTTCTGGATCTTTTGGGAGCGTCCCTGGGAGCGCTCCAACCTCATGCTTGGGCGGTTATGACTGCATTCAAGGTGTCATGCATCAAAAAGCATGTTGCTCCAAGCGCCAGAGTATTCCGCCAGCTTTACTCCGCCAAAATTGGGCAGAATGGCATTACGTTCTCAAAGGGGAGAGCGTACTCTGGGAGCGGAATCTACGGCGTCATCAAGGCGTCCTCTGTGTGGTTTCACAGCTTCTTCTTTATGAGAGCTGAATCGCCGGAGGATGCCTCCTGGGCGGAGCGCCTTCGACCTACTTGGTCGTATGGTGCAATCGAGGAGTTCAACCGACCCCGCCGTCTTCAGGGGAATGACGCTAGCATTGTAGACTGGGTGAATACCTGGAACTACAACCTTAAGAAGCGGGGCCTAAACGCTCTGAAGCACTGGCTAGATGGCGGTGGTGAGCGGACAACAACTGAGGGCGATGCGTCTATTGTCGTGCGCCGTTATTATACATGTTTATTGTGGTGCTGGTGCTTAACCTGTTTCCTTGTCTTGCTATTACTATTTTTGCAGAGAGTTCCATCTTCGCTGCGTTGTTGAACGCCAAGACCCGGAGAGCGGTTGGCCACACTCAGCCTCAACCCGAAGGTTCGAGAGCTGAGCAACATCAGCAACGGAAAGACGCGGACCAGACGCGCCCTGACCAAGAAAAGGCGGATAAGGAACGCCTTGAGAAGAAACGGTCTCAGCAGAGTCCTCCAGCACAAAACTTGGAGCGTACAAAACGCCGAAAGACGATCATGAGGAAGGACGCTGGGAAGCAGAAAACCGGTGGCAGAACCAGGCCAGAGACCCCGTCAGGGGAGTTCAGCACCGCCCGTCTCCCTATCATGCAGCCAACGCTTAGTGGCAGCGAGGTTCTCACCCAGGCCGCCCTTCAACTGGCGGCCGACTGGGATATCGACCACCCTCGTACCGAGGATGGGGTCCGCCGCTTGGCGATGGAGCAAATGGCGATTGGGGCCAGGGTAAGATCAAATTTCGGTCAGAAGACTGGCGCTGCGTGCTCGTCGACCACGTTCCGTTTCACAATCTGATCCGCCTGGATTTTACTCCTGTTGCAGCTCTTAGGTACCGCTGGGGCCCTGCTGTCAGCCGATCAGGCGCACAGGGCAGAGCGGCCGCAAGGTGTTGAGGAGATGGAGGCTGAGTTGAGGGAGGCCCGGGCCGCCTCTCAACATTGGAAGGCCAAATACTCCAAGGCCAAAAAGGAAATGGAAGAGGAGGCGGCCCAGCTTCTGGTAACTACCTCTTATCAATTGGACTTGCTCCGTGTTGCGCACGCTAACCAAGCTACTGAACACATATTGGACTTACAGGCGGAGCAGGAGAAACGATACAAGGTCGAGAACGCCTTGACGCAGGCGGAAGCTGATAGGGATGCCTTGAAAGAGAAAGTGGTCCTCTTGGAGACCGACAAGGCAGTCATGGCCGAGGTCCTGGGGGCCAAAACAAAGGACTTGGAAAGCCGCGACCTTGCCTTGAAAGAAACGGAGGAGACCCTTCAGGCGCTGAAGGCGGATGTGAAAAAAGCCGTCGCCGAGAAGACTGCGGAGGAGCTGGGCGACCAGGTGCAGGGCGCTTTGGACAACACCCTTGCTGCTGTTCGCCACGAACTCCGACGGGGGAACGTGGACTGCTCCTGGAATCAGGAGCAGATGTTCCGTTCTGCGTCTCGGCGGCTGATGGCACAGGAGTTTAAAGAAGAATCTGCTGACTCCCAAGTGATTCCTTCGGACCGCCGCAAGGAGCTGTTGTCCGAGGCCTTCTCTGAGGTGAGCCTTCGCCACAAGGAGCTGAGGAAGAAAGCTCGTGCTGAGAGGTCGCGGGCGGACAAAGCGGGGTCGTCGGGCGGGCAGTCGTAGTGGTCGCTACCTTGTACTTTCCATCGTGTTTCTGCTGTTGTTTTTTTTTTATCCAGACTCAGTAAACCGGAATGATTGACGGATTGTAATGATGATGCCAACACTTTCTTATGTCGACTGCCTTGTTTCTTTGTCAAGTTAGATTCCGCCCTGAGGAATCTGCCCTAGGTATCAGGGATGGATTCCGCCCTGGGGAATCCGAACTCGGAGGAAAGTTGGGTTCCGCCTTGGGGAACCCGAACGAAGATGCGTTCGGATTCTGCCTTGGGGAATCCGAACTCGGGGGAATGTTGGGTTCCGCCTTGGGGAACCCGAACGATGACGAATTGGTTTCCGCCCTGGGGAATCCGAATTCGAAGAGGTATGTTGGGTTCCACTTTGGGGAACCCGAACTTGGCACAGGGGTTAAGTTCCTCCCAGGGGAACTCGAACCCGGCCATGCTTTTAGTAGCACTTGTCCATTGATATACATAATATCATATATATATATCTTTAGTGAACTTGTCTTCCTTTCCTTACATACACGCCCTTAGTTGGCCGTTTTCAAAAACAATAGAAAATCCAAAAGTTAAGAAACGGACGGAAAGTGGCGGAGTAAGCTAGACCTCGTCTTCATTGGCACTGTACTTCCTCAAGTGCATGGCGTTCCATGTCTTGTGTATGGGTTCGCCGGTAGGGTGTTCGAGTTTAAAGGTGCTTGGACCGATCACTTCACGGACCTTGTATGGCCCTTCCCAATTGGCGTTTAGTTTGCCCTGTTGGGGGATCGGCCGAAAAACCTTTCGAACTACCCAGTCACCTTCTTCCAGGTGATGAGGGCGAAGATGAGCGTTGTATCGCCTAGCCAGTTGTTCCTTTTCAGCTACCAGGCGGATAGCTGCATCCTCCCTTCGTTCTTCTAACATGTCCAGATTATGATGTAAGCCTGCATCATTGCTGGCGTGGTTGAAATGCTGAATCCTAAGGCTAGGCAGATTAACCTCCACGGGTAGGACTACTTCGGTTCCATATACCAGGGTGTAAGGGGTTTCATCTGTGGCTGTTTTGTACGAAGTCCTATGCGCCCATAGGATGTTGGGCAACTCATCGACCCATTTTCCCTTCGCCGCATCCACTCTCTTCTTCAATCCTTGCAAGATGAGCTTATTGATGGCTTCCGCCTGCCCGTTCGCCTGGGGATATGCTATAGACGCCAAGCGAACCATGATTTTGAATTCTTCACAAAAGTCAAGGAACGCCGTGCAATCAAACTGAGTGTCGTGATCGCAGACAAATCCCAGAGGAAGGCTGAAGCGAGTGATGATGTTTTTCAACACGAACTTCTGCACCTGATATGCCGTGATGGAGGCGAGAGCTTCGGCTTCAACCCACTTGGTGAAGTAATCCACCGCCACGATGATATACTTTCTCTTGCCCACCGCTTCTGGGAATGGTCCTAGCAAATCCATCCCCCAGAAGGCGAACGGCCATGGTGAAACTATCAGCTGGAGAGCGGTGGAGGGCAGGTGGTGCGTGTTAGCGAATAGCTGACACTTGTGGCATCGTTTGACCAGCTCTTCCGAGTCTCGGCGGATTGTTGGCCAATAGTACCCCTGCAATAATACATTCTTTTCCAGGCTTTTGGCGCCTATATGCATCCCGAATACGCCTTGGTGGATTTCTCTCAAAGTGAAAGAAGCCTCCTCATCACTTAAGCATCGCAAGTATGGCCCTGCCGAGGACTTACGATACGTTTCGCCGTCCAGCAAAACGCACCTTGCCGCTCGTCTACGAATCTTGGTGGCCAGTGCTCGGTCCGCCGGGAGGGCGTCCGTTTCAATAAAAGTCCGTATTGGTGCACGCCAATCCGTGAGTGGCGCTGTGGGCAGTGTTACGCTTGTCTGGGCATCGACGACCATACACTCACCCTCTTCTCTTTCTTTCTCCACGGTGATCATCCTGTCCTCTTCGAAGCTGAGAGCGGTAGCGAGCTTGGAGAGAGCGTCGGCGTGGGCGTTGTCTTCCCTCGCCACCTGATGGATCTCCGTTGTTTCAAAACCCTTGAGGGCGATCTTGGCTTGATCATTGTACGGGGCCAGAGTTTCCTCCCGGACCTCGTACACCCCGCTGAGCTGGTTGACCACAATGGCGGAGTCGGAGAAAACTTTGAGATGGGATACTCCCATGGTTTTGGCCATTCTGAGCCCCGCAATGAGCGCCCCGTACTCCGTCGCATTGTTGGTTCGTGACTTGTTGAAACGGAGGGCTGTTTCGTGTAGGACTCCCTGGGGGCTTTTTAACACTATACCCGCTCCCGCTCCGTTCTTGCTCGATGCCCCATCCACGTAGAGCTCCCAGTAATCATCCGGGCGTCCTTCCGCCCGGACACATCCTTCGACCACAAAATCAGCCAGAGCCTGTGCTTTGATGGCTGTCCGTGGTTGGAAGTGTACGTCATATTCGCTGAGCTCTACCGCCCATTTGGACATGCGCCCTGCCACTCCCATGGACCTGAGAGCTGCCTTGAGTGGTAAGTTCGTCACAACGTGAATTGTGTGAGCATGGAAGTACGGGCGCAGCTTCCTGGAGGCGATAATCACCGCGTAGGCTGACTTCTCCAATGGAGAATACCTGGTTTCGGCATCTACTAACGACTTGCTCGTGTAGAAGACCGGGCGTTCTTCCTTGTCCATCCGCTTCACGAGAACTGAGCTGACAGCTGTAGCCGCGATGGTGACGTACAGGTATAGCTCATCTCCGGGAATCGGGGCTGCTAGCGTCGACGGAGTGGTGAGGAATGCTTTGAGTTCCTCAAAAGCCTTAGAACACTCTTCCGTCCATGAGAACTTGGCCGCCGCCTTCAGAATGGCAAAGAATGGCGCCTGCCGCTCGGCGGACTTCGGGATGAATCTGTTCATTGCCGCTAACCGCCCCGTCAATGTTTTGACATCTCTGACCGTCTTGGGGGGTGGTGTCTGCATGATAGCTTCTATCTTTTTGGGGTTCGCCTCGATTCCCCGCCTGGTGATTATGAATCCCAAAAACTTCCCTGAGGAGGCGCCGAAGATGCACTTCTTCGGATTCAAGCGAAGTTGGAACGCCTTCAAGGTGTCGAAGGTTTTTCGGAGGTCTCCCAGGTGGTCATCACCCGCCTTGGTCTTAACCAGCAGGTCATCTACGTATGCTTCCATGTGATGACCTAGCTGATCTTGAAAAACTCTGTCAATCATCCTCTGGTACGTCGCTCCGGCGTTTTTTAGGCCAAACGGCATCACATTGTAGCAGTAATTGCCGAAGGGCGTCGAGAATGACATTTTTTCTTGGTCCGCCTTTGCCAGAGGGATCTGGTGGTATCCCGAGAACATGTCTAAGAAAGACAACGTCTCATGGTTTGCTGTGGCGTCCACCAGTTGGTCGATATTGGGCAGCGGATATGGGTCCTTGGGACAGGCGTCGTTGAGGTTGGTAAAATCTATGCACATCCGCCAGCTTCCATCCGCCTTGCCCACCATTACTACATTCGACAGCCACGTCGGGTACTGGACTTCCCTGATGAAACCTGCTTCCAACAGTTTCGTGATTTCCTCTTGGACCGCTTGTTTTCTTGTCCAATTTACCGTCCGCTTCTTTTGTGACACGGGGCGGGCGTCTGCTCTCACAGCTAGGTGGTGCTGCATGATCGCGGGGTCCAGCCCAGGCATATCCTGGGGTTTCCACGCGAACAAATCAGCATACTCTCTCAGCAGTGCCACTGTGCGATCTCGGTCTGGGACCGGCATATGAGCGGACAGCCGTATCACTCTCTCAGGATCGCCAGGATACAGTGGCACTTCCGTATCCGCCTCCGCGGATTCTGGGCAGACATACGCGTCGTCTCTAGTATCTACTGAGAAACATGCCTCTTCTTTCTTGAGAGCCACCCTATAGCATTTTCGTGCCAATGGAGTGTCTCCCCATGCTACTCCGATCCCTCTTGCAGTAGGGAACTTCATGACTTGATGGACTGTGGAGGAAACTGCCTCGAAAGCGGCCAAACTGGGCCGCCCCATTATCATGTTATACCCGAATTGCAATTAGTGACGTAAAATTTTATGTGCTTTGTTTCCTGGTGATCGTCGTCCCCCAATGTGATGGGTAAGGTGATCACGCCCAGTACAGGTACGTCATTTCCCGCGAAGCCAGTCAGCATGATCTTAGAACGCTTGAGTAGGGCGGGGTCTAATCCCATCCTGCTGAAAGCATCGACTGAGAGTATATCCGCCGAACTGCCCTCGTCCACTAGCACCCGCTCTACCAGAGTGTCTTCAACGATGACACGGATAACCATCGCTTGGGTGCTGGGACTTCCCCCGCGCAAATCTGCCGATGTGAACGTCAATGGCGGCTCTCCATCCGACTGTCTGACCATGGAACATTCACCAACGACCCTTCTGTTCTGGGGCGTATCCTCCTCTCCTCCCAAAATCATGCTGCATGTTTTCTTGTATCTGGGCTTTCCGCCCTCCTTTTGGGTATCCGGACTTTCTTCCTTATCCGTTATTCTGTCGAAGACACTCGCCTTTCTGGGGGGCGTGTGTCTACCCGCCTTCGGAGGGGGTGTCTCTAACCTTTCCTTTTCTCTTCGTCTTGGCGATTCTGAGCGTCCCGCTCTTTTCTCCTTCGGTTACTTATGATGAATTCCTTGAGGTCACCATTCCTTATGGCTCGCTCAATCTCACTGCGGAGTTCCCGGCAGTCCTCCGTGTCGTGCCCCTTCTGCCCATGAAACTCGCAATACTCATTTGGGTTCCCTCTTTTCACTGCCGCTTTGGGTAACGGGGCCGGCCACCGCAATCCTCCTTTCTTTTCTTGGAGGACGTACATGAGCCTTCGCCTTGATTCCGACAGGGGGGTGTACGCTTCTTCCGATCTTCCCTCTCCGTGAGGGCAGTTGTCTCTTCTGTCGTCAGGGCGTTTCTCTTTTCGCCCTTGGTATCCTTTGTCCCTGTTCTGATCGCTTGAGCGCCCGTACCCGCCCTGTATCATGGCGACATTCTCTTCCACTTCAGCACACTGGAGGATACATGTCTCCAACTCGGTGTGGGTTTTTGGCTTTCTCCGGACCAAGTCCTTCACCAGCTCGGTGCTAAGCGTGGTGGTTTGGATGTGGTGGAGCACAATGTCCAGTGCGAGGTTGGGCACCGCCGCGACCGCCTTGGCCCACTTCTCGTAGTACTGCCGAAGAGTCTCTGACCGGTTCTGTTTCAAGTTCCAGAAAGCGGACAAGTTGCGCCCCGCCTCCTTTTGGTTTGAGAACTTGTGGAGAAAGAGTTGGCAGAAATCTTCCCAATTCTTTATGATTCCTTCTGCCAAACCTCCATACCAGGTTAGTGCAGCTCCAGTTAACGTTCCAGGGAACGTACGGCAGTAGGTGGCGTCCGGGGCCGTGAACATCTGCATGGCAATGGTGAATGTTAACAGATGTTGGTCGGGATCCCCAGTTCCGTCGTACGCTTTGATTGCTGGTGGCACGAATCCTTGTGGGGGAGGAAAGCTGAGGAGACTCTTGTCCAGAGGCTGCCTCATGGCGAGTTGCCTTGGGCCTGACTGGTGGCGAGGGAGGAACAGTCGGTACATTTCGTCCGAGTCCGCCATGCCGGTTGCCAGTCCGCCGGATGAGCCCTCGGTGTGATTTCCGGGGTCGCCTTGGCCACCAGGAACTTCATCATCACTGCCATTTCAGCGTTCTGTTTTTGTAGATCGGCTACCTGCGCCGCTAGGTCCCCCGCAGCGGGATCGGTCGCCACTCTATCTTCCAACGGAGGGGGGATGTGGGATTCCCCCTCGTTCAATCCGAGGCCTAGGGGGCGGATTGGACGAAGTGTGTCTATGTACGGGCGAGGGTCTCGGGGGACACCCGCCGATATTACTTGTTTAGCCGGGGTGACGAGTGTTCCCGCGGGGGTACCACTCGTGGGATTTTCCTCCAAATTTTGCATGCTGTTTGTCTTTCGGGAATAAGACGTTTTAGCTATCCCCCTTCCTGGCGCGCCAATTGATCCGCCCCGTTGGACCGGTGGATCAATACTGTGGTTCTTTGGAGGCTTAGGCAATGTATCCGTCCTCGGAGTGTCTCGGCGGATGGTACCTTGCAGGGCGGACGTGCAAGGGGTTAATATATGTAGGGTGGTAAGTATGTAGATAATGTAGGGAGAATGGGTTACAGAGAAGTACCGGGCGAGTGCCCTTTGGTGTGGGCGGAACCGATAGCCTTTAGCGTACAGCGCGGAAGCTTGTAGTATCAGGCGTATGGTCCCGGGTCTTTTTCGTGTCCTCTTCTGAATGGGGAACCTGTTATTTATAGGTCCCATTGGTATGGCAGGATCCACGTGTCTTGCTCTGAGTGGGCCGCAAGGAGTCACCGTCAACAGTAATGGGCGGTGGTCTCCTGTAGATGTGTCAGGTGACCCTTTAGTTAAGGCGGTCAGAGGACCGCCCCGGGAGTGAAGATCCGCCCTGGCCAGGTGGGAGGGCGGATTTACCTTATGGGCGCATCAATTGCCCCCAGTATGGCCTTGAGGCCGCGAGAGGCTCGAGGCGATACTATGGAGCTGTTTGAATGCCCTGGAGTGAAGATCCGCCCTGGTCAGGTGGGAGGGCGGATTTACCTTAGGGGCCCATCACTAACATATCAATATATCTCACATATCATGATATATAGATATCATCCAACCAAACGACCCCAAGATGTTATGATTTTCATTTCATAGATCAGTAAAGAGAAAGATGGAAAGACAAACATGCATGGCATGACAATAAGACAGTAAAGAGAAAGATGGAAAGAGATGAATGATGTTCATTTCATAGATCAACAAACATGCATGGCATCAGATATTTATTTACTTTCCTTTCCCTAGAAGCACAACCACAAGCATGTGTGGCATCCCAAGACACACTGTTTCTTGTTTGTTTGATAAGAAGATTGTTAAATTATACTAATTAGTACTCCTGCAGGTTATATATTTCGTCTAAGAAGAAGAAGGAAAGAAAAACTTATCACTTATCACGGCAGGTGATGATCAAATGTGTTCATGTTCTAATCTAATGCTACGAGACAGATTGAAATCAACAAAAATTGAGACTGCCAACTATTGTTCTTAGATTCTAATTCATTCCGCAGTTGAAGAACAAACGTGCAATCTTACATGGAAAAAAGAACTGTTAAGTTAAGCCACGTGGACTTTGTCTTCACTGTAGAGCAAATCAATTTTGAATTAAAGTCGACATTATGGAGTAAGTTCAAATGGTCTAGCCACTAACCTGCATATATCCAACATTTTCCTCACCAAAACCTATTCCTCCAACTAAGAGGAAGCTAAATAGTGCTACCAAAGTACCAATACTGCTACTACTCATCAATTATTCCAGAAATGTATCAATAAGGCAATAACAATTCAAACACCAACCCATCTATTGATTCAAAATAAATCGGACAATGGAAATGTAATCGGAGGGAAGGAGAAACATATCTTTCCATGTCTACTCTCTGCCGCTAAACTGATGTGGAAACTTAACCTATCCGGTCGAATCAGGCTCCCCTGTTTTGTTCCTGTTTAATTTCGAAGCAAGCACTGAGATAGTGAGATTGAGAGCTGCAAGAGGAGAAAGAAAACAAAATAGAAGAAGAGAGAAGAGAACTTACCAGCGGTGAATGAAGGCTGGAGATCGACAAAGTCGAGAGCGAGGGAGTGATGAGGCTGGGCTGCCGACTTGAGTTGATTCGACCTTCACTTCACGTCGCTGGTGAATGAAGAATCGGTGGTGAGTGGTGAATGAAGAATCGTTGGCGGCTGCCGACTAGAGCGGCTGATTGGACTTGGAGATCGACGGCGGGCGGTGGCGAGTGGTGACCGCCGACCAGTGGTGAATGGAGATCGACGGAGTCGAGTCAAGAGAGAGTCTGAGAGACTGAGAGAGAGTGATTGCCGACAATAATGAACCAACTAACCCTAAAATTTTGTCCCCCTGCCCCCTTTAATTTTTGGTCAAATCAGTCGTAACGGTTAACCAGCGGCTAACCATCGGTTAACCTACTTTTACCCGATGACCGAAACAAGTAAATTCATATGACCGACCCCCGACCGATAATTCCATCGGCTAACCAAAATCGGTCTATCAATTTTTTTCCATTAACCTTAACCGATTTCTCAACCCTAATATGTCTATGTATAATTCATACATATGTTTTAGTTAATACATACTTACGTCTATGTTAGTTACCAGAGCTGACACGGGGTTTGTAATTCAGACGTATGCGTGTCACCTGTCTTAAGTTCATACATGATGCAATCAATTAGAGCATTTTACCTCAAACCTTGTGCGCATGTCTATGTATAATTCATATATATGTGTTTATTAATACATACACACGTCACGTCACTTTGACGCATTGTTCGCATTCAGACGTATATATGTAACTTTAACAGGTTTATTCCAAACTTTAACAGGTTTAAGCTGATGAAACATTGTTTTTTATTTATTGCAGGTTTGTTTGTTTGATCTGGCTAGTGTGACAAAGCGTGATAAATTGTTGTTCCTCCGGCCGATCTCGCATTTATCATATTAGACGTGTGTCTGTATTAACTTAGACGCATGTATCATATTACAAATACACGTACGTGTTTCAGATATAAAGTAGACGCAAGTATCATGTTGCAATAAGACATACAATGCTACGTGTGTATATATATTTTGGACAAGTTAGTATTTATCAATACGCACGTCTTGATAATTTTTTTGTTTTACAATTTAGTAAATAATTTCACACGCATGTACATTTAGCCATTTTATACGTGATAACACGATTTACATGCCAAATACGAGATTTGCGGATGCCTGCCCTTCGTCTCCTACGGGTGTTGATGCATGCCCTGTAAATTATTAGACGCATGTATCAAATAAGTCATACACGTGTCAGAATAAAGAAGACACAAATATTACGCATTCCCACGTACGTGCACATAACTTTATATGTGATTTCACTTAGACACGTGTCTGAATTAACTTAGACGCAAGTATCATGTTGCAGTAAGAGATACAATGTTACGTGCGTATACATATTTTGCACACGTTAGTATTTATCAATACACACATCTTAATGAGTTTGGTGTTAGTATTTAGCAATACGCATGTCTCGATAAGTTTGGTGTTTTATAATTCAGTAAATAATTTCACATGCACGTACGTTCAACCATTTTATCTGTGATAACACCATTTACATGCCAAAGACAGGATCTGCGGGTGCCTGCACTGCGTCTTCTACGGGTGTTGATGTATGCCCTGTAAATCATTAGACGCAAGTATTACGCACTCACTCGCACGTACGTGCACATAACTTAGACGTGTGTTTGGAGTATATTAGACACATGTATCATATTACAGTTATATTAGACGTGTGTCTGGATAAGCCATACGTGCATATAAATATTTTGCACACGTTAGTATTTATCAATACGCACATCTTGATGAGCAGTTGAAATAGAATACTACGAATTTATACGTACGTTTGTAATGGAATAAACCTATAACCTATGAACCAAGAACACGAAACTAGTTTCGACCTTTCGGGCACACCTACAACAAGGGATGAACACGAATAACCCATTAGAACATGAATAATTTGTTAGAACATGAAAAAACAAAAACCTAGAGATTTTCAACAAAAAAACATGAAAACAAGTAGAATCTTACGTATTTTGAGGTTTGTGTTTATGCTCCCGTCATATTTGCGTGTGAAGATCGAGTCTCAAATTATAAAATCTGTGATTATATAGTGCAAGGATGCTAACTTTTTGAAATGAGAGAGAGAAAGGATGCTAACTTTTTTATTATATAGTGCATTTATTTGTTATTTTCTATTCTTTTTGAGTTGATTGATGTCATGCCATACTCACTTTATTAAATTTAGACGCATGTGCCAGATAACTTATACTTGCATCTGAATTATTTAGACGTATGTTGCATATTATAATTAGACACATGTACGTGTTTCTCATATAAAGTTGACACAAGTTATACGTGCGCCTAAATTAACATAGATGCATGTAGCATATCACATACGTACGTGTTGCTCATATAAGGTAGACGCATGTGCCATATAATTTATACCTCCGTTTGAATTATCCGCTTCAAATGTGTTCATTCTCTATGATTATTTCAATCCAAACGTGCGTATAAGTGTGAGAAGGAGAGAGAATGAAAGAAACATGAGAGAGGGAGAGAAAATTAGACGCAAGTTATACGTGCGTCTGAATTAACATAGACGCATGTAACATATCACATACGTACGTGTTGCTCATATAAGGTAGATGCATGTGCCAGATAATTTACACATGCGTCTGAGTTATACTCGTGCTGCGTTTGAATTATCCGCTTCAGGCGTGTTCATTCTCTGTGATTCTTCTAATCCAGACGTGCGTATAAGTGCGAAAAGGAGAGAGAACGGAAGAAACAGGAGAAAGAGAGGGAGAGAAAATTTGAATGTAGCATTATGAGGGCTTGAGATGGATTTATATAGGTGTTTGTTATTCTCTCTCCGTCACAATCGCACGTCTAAATTAGTGTGAGCTGGCGCCTGAATGGAAATGTCCATACTACCCTTAATCAGGTGGGGCCCCTGTTTCTCCCTCCCTACCATTGGATATGATCCAATGGCTATAGGGGCTTCAACACCCTTATAGGGGTGGTGCCGAAAGGCCCTGTCGGCACCATAGAACGTCCCCACTCCCCTAAACCTTCTCTTTTCTTTGGTCGAAGTGTGCAATGGACAACACTCCTCCTTTACTCTTCGAACAGCTGCTGCTGTTGCTTACCAACTTACCAATCGGGCCTCATGGCCCACTCACCTTCTTCTTCAAGGCTGAAAGCCTGTCCCCCCCCCCCCCCCCTCCTTCCTTCTTTCTAATTCCATAATGGGCCTAAGGCCCATTCAACTTCTCCTATACTTTTCCCGCCAAACCTTTCCTCCTCCACTATTCCGCTTGGGCTGAAACGAGCCCGTCGGGCCCAACAACTCTATTTTTAATCAAGTCAAGGCCTTGTGCCTTGACTAAGGTCCTTTTGGCTAGACCTACTTGGTTCGACCAAGCGAGTTAGAACTTTCACCCAAACTCAACTCTCGTCACTAGTTAAATTCACGGCGTATTAAATATTCACGTTAATTTATTCGTCAAAGTCACTTCGAAAAATTAATCAATTTAACTAGTTAACCGGAAACGGGATGTTACACCAACATTGACTTATGTTTGACCAAGTCATTTCGCCATCAAACGAAACCATTTTCTGGTTCGATTCGAACTAATATATATTTTTAATTTTCTATTTTGACCAACTTTGACTTCCTTCCGTCCTAGAGCACAATACATGATATTCATAGCATGAGAATTTTGTTGTACCTTTTAGTATCATCATCATCCCATTTATCTTCATCTGTCTTGATGTCCACAGGGCCTTTGATGACAATCCTCCAGAGTTTAAGGTTGATCGTTTTTATGAACAACTTCATCACGTTTTTCTAGTATCCATAATGGATCCCTTCAAATCTTCGTGGACAATTCTAGGAAAAACACTGAGCTATCTTGGCTTGTACTCATTAAATTGAACATTTGACACGGACAAGGGTTTAAGTTTAAAAAAGAAAAGAGAGATACGACCTGAGATCGATTACCAAGAATCGTTTGATCGACAATCCTTGATGACCAACTCACGATTCCTGCTTGACAATTGCCATCTTATACTAATGCACTGAGAGAGAAAGCTCGAGGAATTTGATTAGACGATGATTGAAATGTAATCGTTCATTTCGTCAACGCTAATAGGGATCTACTACCATTAGGACACCCCTTAGTGTCCTCATATTAGGACACCCCTTACAACCACAGGATTAGAAGGTAGATCTAATGGTCTAAATTAATCTGGACAAAATAGTAATTTGAAACTCCTATATATACTAAATCATATTAGGGTTTCAGAAACCCTAATTCTATTTTACATCTCCCTTCAAAGCTCCAGCCGCCGTGCTCCAACCTCATCACCGCCGCCAGCCTCGCTGCCGCCACCAGCCTCGCCGCCGCCAGCCTCGCCACCGCCAGCCTCACCACCGCCATCATCAACCGCCAGCCTCGCCGCCGCCATCATCAACCGCCAGCCTCGCCACCGCCATCATCAACCACCAGCCTCGCCGCCGCCATCATCAACCGCTAGCCTCGTCGTCGCAAGCATCGCCATCTACATCTCTGCTGCCTCAAACCGCTAGCCTTCGTTTGGAGATCCATCTATCTAGATCGGGGAGAAAAGAAGGGAAGCTGTGCCGCTGCATCAGATCCGCCGCCGCGCTCCAGCCCCTTAAGGATCAGATCCACCGCCACCATCATCAGATTGCCACCGCGCTCCAACCCCACGGCCGTCATCAAATCCACCACTGCCATCATCAGATTCGCCGCCGCCATCATCAGATTTGCCACCGCGCTCCAACCCCGCTGTCGCCATTAGATTCGCCGCCGCCATCATCAGATCTGCCCCCACGCTGCCACTTCTTCATTTTTCCTCCCTTGTTTCTGTGCAACTTCCCCCCTCTTACCACGTTGTTCCATTTTGACAATTTAGGAACATGTTTTTATTGTTCCATATAGTTACTTGTGGAACATATATTTGATATTATTGTTTCATTTTTAATTTGATTCAATGTTTTATGATTTCCTGTGTTCCGAATTGGTAATAAGGAACAAATTCAATTTTCAACACGTTCCATTACTTTTAAAATGAATCACTGTTTTGAAATAATAAAAGGTTGGTTACTAAAATGATCACCAAACTTTGGACAAATAACCCGACGATCACTGATGTTCAAAAAATTTCTTAGCACTCACACAACTTTGACCGATTATCCTAACGGTCACTATCGTCTACGGACATCCAATTTTTCATCCATTTGCATACGTGGTGGTGCCATCAAGGCAGCCACATCATCTACATTGCCACATCATCTAAACCAAACCCAAAACCCAAACCTAAACACTCACCCTAATTACCAAACCAAACCAAATCTAAACCAAATCAAACCTTTCCTCCTCTTTCCTCTTCCTCTTCCTCTTCCCCTTCCTCTTCCTCTTCTCCACCCTCACTCCCTCACCGCCGCCTCGCCACCCGCCCCGCCGCCTCGCCACCGCCCCGCCGCCTCACCGTCGCCCCGCCTCGCCGCCTCACCGTCGCCCCGCCTCGCCGCCGCTCCTCCACATCATCCCTCTCTTCCTCTTCCTCCTCCTCTCCTCCTTTCTTTCCTCTTCCTCTTCCTCCTCCTCTCCTCCACCAGATCTGTTTTTCAGATCCTCTTTCCTCTTCCTCTTCCTCCTCCTCTCCTCCACATCATCCCTCCTCCTTCTCTTTCCTCTTCCTCTTTCAGATGGTCATCGTTGACTCCACCGACGGTGCCATCGTCGTCGCCGGAAGATTCAAAAAACAGGTGGCGGCGGCGGAGGAGTTCCCCGGAGAAGGCGGACCAGCGTTCAAAATCCCAAAAGAAGTTAGTCAATGGGACGGACTGCTTCTGAAGCTCCGGCTTCTGAAAAACGGATCTGAAAGAGGAAGAGGAAAGAGAAGGAGGAGGGATGATGTGGAGGAGAGGAGGAGGAAGAGGAAGAGGAAAGAGGATCTGAAAAACAGATCTGGTGGAGGAGAGGAGGAGGAAGAGGAAGAGGAAAGAGAAGGAAGAGGAAGAGAGGGATGATGTGGAGGAGCGGCGGCGGCGAGGCGGCGACGGTGGCGGGGCGGCGGGGCGGCGGCGAGGGAGTGAGGGTGGAGAAGAGGAAGGGGAAGAGGAAGAGGAAGAGGAAAGAGGAGAAAAGAGGAGGAAAGGTTTGATTTGGTTTAGATTTGGTTTGGTTTGGTAATTAGGGTGAGTGTTTAGGTTTGGGTTTTGGGTTTAGTTTAGATGATGTGGCAATGTAGATGATGTGGCTGCCTTGATGGCACCGCCACGTATGCAAATGGATGGAAAATTGGATGTCCGTAGACGGTAGTGACCTTTAGGATAATCGGTCAAAGTTGTGTGAGTGCTAAGAAATTTTTTGAACATCAGTGATTGTCGGGTTATTTGTCCAAAGTTTGGTGATCATTTTAGTAACCAACCCAAATAATAAAAGAGGAACTGTTCCGAAACGATAAAAGAGGAACTGATTCGAAACAATTTCCACAAAAAAGTGTTAGAAACTAATCTCAAATAAAAACCACCGGAGATACACAACAAAAACCGCCGAGCATAGAGAAGAAGATGAAGAAGTAATTAAAAAAAGATAATTAATTTAATCATAAATTAAATGGAGCAAAAAAAGGAGCAGGAAAAGAATAAAAAATCAGCAATGTAACTGCAAATCTGAAAATTAATAAACAATAATTAAAAATCTGCAATAAATAAATTATTGAAATTACCCTTATGTCCAATTAATATTGGCTTTCAGATCTGTAAGATTAAATCCTACGGCCCTAAGAGGTGTCTCATATGAGGACACTTTGGGGTGTCCTAATGGTAGATTTTGCCACGCTAATAAGAGTATAAATGATGGGTTTAAATGAATGTACACAAAATTTAGCCTTTAGCGACTGTAAAATTACAACAACATGATAATACAATAGCAAATACTTGATATTGGAAACGACAATCACTATTTTCTATAGTAATTTGTTATAGCAAATAGTATTACATCACTATTTATAACTATTTGCTACTGCATTATCATGTCGTTGTAAGTGCGCAGTTGCTAAAAGCTAACTTTTTTGTCGTGTGGGCTTCTATACAACCAGGCAAGTCTTTAACTTCAGTAATTGATTTTAAAGGCTCCAAATCGACCTACTCTATATTGCTTTGTCTTCAACCACAACACCTGCAACTTGGTTAGTTATTTCAGTATAGTGAAGATAACAGAGCAGGTAACACAAACGAAAATAGAGACAAACGAAAAGTAAACCGTAAAGCAAAGAGATGTTGAATTTTTAACGTGGTTCGGCTAATGAAGCCTACTACAAGTCCCAAGGGAATGTGTCGATTGAGAATTTTTTATTCAAATCTTGAAATCGATGAGAACCACGAATTCAAGAAATACACCCTCGATATCTCCCCAAAATCGACCTCTATAGCTAACCTAGTTCCCAACTGCTAGATAGTTGTTTCTAACTTCTCTCAGTTATTTTTTTGTAGCACACTATATCTTTTCGATTACAACTATTACAAAGTCTGAGTAATATGGATGGAATACCAGATGGTACAACTTCAATCCAAGAGAGCCATTGAACCTTGATTTCATTTGGCTAATGTTTTGATCTTGTTCTTCTCATTTACTTAAGTATCATCCTTCTATATATGCCTTGATCTAATTTCCTTTTGTAAAGAATTAATCCCGCAAAGCTTATACCAAACAGATAAAGTTTAGAATGTAGAATGGACTCTAAATTCAACACTCTTCTACCATGACTTGATCTAACTTAAAGTAAGTTAACTTGAAGTTGATAAAGAAAATATCTGAACCATTAAAAATTCAATTAATGAATTAGAATCATTGATTAAATTTATAATTAAAGAAATAAAAATAATAATTACTAGAAACCGTTTATTCCAGTATTTTTTTTTTGTCATAGATAGCTCTGACAGGAGACACCTAGATAGCAGAAGAGACAAAAAAAGAAAAAAGAGAGGACTAAACTTCTACCGAGGGAGACAAGACTACCGGCATGTTCCCTGGGAGAAAATCGAGAGCCAGACGTGCCACAGAATGGGCGGCTCTATTACCAACACGACGAACCAAACAAAAATGGATGGAGGGAATTTGTCACTGAAGGAGCAAAATTTCTTCAACCACCGCCCCCGGAAGAGGTCAAAATTTGAGACGCAGAATTCCGTGTAAAGGCCAATTCAGCATCACCTTCAATGTCAACCTGCAATACATTGAAACGAAGGCACCACACACAAGCATCCCTAATTGCAAGAAGTTCCAAAATAAAGGGATCAGAGATACCTGGATGGCTGGATATGGGGTACCACTAGCATTAAGAATTGATCCTGACGAGTCCCGCAGTACCCACCCCGTTCTCCCACCCACCCCTGCATCATTCCAGTATTCTTATTTTGTAAAGAATTATTTTTTTTGATTAATGAGTATGTATTAAAACGTAAAGAGGACAAAGTCTGTACAAAGAACCATCACTTGTCAGTTGGAGAACAAAACTCTGCCAACTACACAGTGAAATGAAGTGGAACAAGCAAAACTCATTCCTCAACAAACAAAACCTACACCAAACAGCCCCTATCACCTACCCACCCCATCTGAACGCCAAGGAAAACCTGCACAGCACATCATACACCAGCAGTGACCAAGCCAAGATCAGCCAGGATCATGCTCTTGTCTGCACACACGCAGCCAACTAGCCGCCGTGCTCTCTGTTACAGTCTTCCCAGCCACACACCATCTGCCCACCCGGAAGCTAATCCTGGAAATCAGAGCTCCTACCTCCTCTGCCGTATCCCTACAAATCCTATTGTTCCTCTCGATCCATATCGACCACAAAATACAGTGCAACAAAGTAGTAACACAAGAAGAGAACCTGGGCTCGCAGTTCATTCCTTTCCAAGCCTCAAAGAGAAGCTGCAAACGTCTTCCGGAAGCGGCCCAAGCAAGGAAAGCCTTGAACTGAAAAAGGTCTAAATCTGCGATGCGAACCTACAACGCCAAAACAGATGCGGGATTGACTCACAATCTGACTTACACATAACACATCGATTCGGCAAAGGCATTCCTCTCCGAATAAGGTTATCTGTTGTGGAGATGCTTCCAAGTCCTACTTGCCACAAGAAACTGGTAACCTTAGGCAAATGACCTTCCACGGAAACTCCTGAATGCCTCTGAATTTCCTTCCAATCAACTCCTTTGCAAGGGACTTGACCGAAAAAGAACCTGATGCCTCCAAATGCCACACCACCGAGGCTGGACCTTCGGAAACGACCTCCGAGGGGAGGGCATTGAGGTACCTAGCCAGCTCTAGTCTCTCCCGTTCAGCTCCACCGCGGAGAGGAGCAGAAAGGGCAACATCCCATCGAGCTCTGTCAACCTGAGAAAGAAAATCACACACAAAAAAACTGGAGGGTTGCGCGACTGCAGCAACCTTCGGAAACACATCGCTCAATCTCACCCCTCGAACCCAGAAATCTAACCAAAAGGAGACCCACCCCCCACCCGGATCAACATGGCCAAACTCCCAGAACAACGGACTTTCATTAACAATCCACCGCCAAACCGACCAACCCGTAGCACCGTTACCCCACCTACCAACCCAATCACTCCTGTCAATACCACACTTGGAAACGACCAAAGAACGCCACCAGCTAGATTTTTCTGTTGCAAACCGCCAACACCACTTGGCAAGAAGGGTAGAATTCATGCTTTTGAGATCCAACACTCCGAGCCCACCTCTAGATCTCGGAGTTTTAACCATTTCCCATCTCACTAGATGCAGCCTTCTTTGATCCGTATTACCTTCCCACAAAAAACGAGATTGAATCCTCTCGATCCGCTTAATCACCCCCACCGGGGCTCTAAAAAGCGACATATAGTAGATGGGGAGGCTAGAGAGGACGCTCTTGACCAAAGTCAAATGGCCAGCAAAGGACAGCACCTTTGCCTTCCAACCCGAGAGCCTCCTAGTTACAGTGCTGACCACCGGGTCCCAAATGGCCTTGGAGACCGCCCGAACCCAGGCGGAAGCCCGAGATATGTGAATGGAAAATTTTCCAGATCACATCCAAACTGGTCAGCAAATCTACCAGCATCAGGATCATCTCCCACCACAAACAGACAGGATTTGTGGTAGTTAACCCTGAGCCCCGAAACCACCTCAAAGCAGATAAGGACCGCCATAAGAGCTCGTACCTGTATCTCCTCAGCCTCACAGAAAACTATCGTGTCATCCGCATAGAGAACGTGTGTCACCTCTCCCTGGCGATTAACCTCGTTCATAAAGAAGCCTGTGAGGATTCCCATCCTACCAGCTTCCTTAATCATCCCCGACAGAATTTCCATGACGCAAGAGAAGAGGAAAGGAGATAAAGAATCCCCATGTCTTAACCCCCTCTCTCCTCTAAAGAGGCCCTTAGATTCCCCGTTTAACAAGACCGAAAACATGGGAGACGAGATACATCTTCTTATCCAACCTATCCAAGTTGCCGGAAAATCCATCGCCTCGAGCGTGAGAAGCAGACATCCCCAGTTCACATGATCGTATGCTTTTTTGATATCAAGTTTAAAGACCAAGCCCGATCTACCACTCTTCCGTCTCGAGTCAATCAGTTCATTCGCTATAAGTGAGGCGTCTAGAATTTGCCTCCCTTCGATGAAGGCGCACTAATTAACCGAGATAATCTTGCCCATGACACGTTTAAGTCTTTCCATCAGCACCTTGGAGATAACCTTGTAGATGCTCCCAACTAAACTGATAGGGCGTAAGTCTTTAATATCTTCAACATCCGGCTTCTTAGGAATCAAGCAGATGAACGTGTGACAAACCATCTGTGGAAGACTCCCACCGCACAGAAACTCATCAACCGCGGCCGTCAACTCTCCCCCGATCAGACCCCAACACCGCTGAAAAAAACCCAAGCAAAAGCCGTCCGGGCCGGGTGCTTTTTCTGAGCCACACAAGCGGACCACGTCCCAAACCTCTGAAAGAGTCAACCTCTGAATCAAACTGTTGCCCTCGACTTGCTCGATTTTGCTGAAGTTGAGAGCTCTTGGAAACGGCCTAATTGGGTAATCTTCTGAGTACAGCTGCCTGTAGAAACTCACCACTTCTTCTGCCAAGGCCGCTTGACCTTCCACATCAATCCCATCAACCCTAAGATTTTCCACAAAGTTTCTATTTCGTCTAACCGAGGCCACCCGATGAAAATACTTAGTATTTTTGTCTCCCAATTTTAGACGTAAGTCCCTAGCTCGTTGTCGCCACATAACCTCTTCTCTTTTCCAAAGTGAGTCTAGATCACACTTGAGCATGCATCTTTCAATCCTATCAGCCTCAGACAAACTTCTTTCGTCCTCCCTTTCGTCAAAAATCAGCACCTTGCCCAAAATACATTGTATCTCCGACTCCACCCGACCAAAGACCTCCTTATTCCATCTTCCAATACTACCTTTAAGATGCTTCAACTTCCTTGCCAACCTAAATATCAGGCCAACCCCGCCCACCGGTAACCTCCATTCCGAACTGACGAAGCTTGGAAATTCCTCATGTTCAAACCACATCATTTCAAACTTTCATGGCCGACATACTCGTCTTTCGGATCCACAGTCTAAGAGAATAGGTTTATGGTCGGAACAAGCTCTAGCAAGGGCCGTTACCCGGCAAATCGGAAATCTCTGGAGCCAATTATCAGAAACCAAAAACCTGTCCAGTTTAGAAACCATCGATACCTCCCTGAGACTCGACCAAGTGAATTCAGCCCCCGTCATATGTAACTCCAATAGCCCTATACCTTCAATAAAATCGTTAAAGAGGCTAATATCAACGAGAGAATGACCCCCACCCCTCCCCCTCGTTTCATCCAATGATCTTATTAGGTTGAAATCTCCCACGATGCATCCTGGAATGTTCCACCAACTCCACACCTCCTCCATTTCCTGAATGAACTCCCTCTTTGTTGTGAACGAGTGTGGACCATACACATTGATCAAAATCCAAACAAAACCATCAGCTCTATTCTTTAAGACTACCGAAATAGAAAATCTTCCATTCCACACTGCCTGAATTTCGAAAACGTCACCATCCCACAGGGTGAGAAGACCTCCTGATGCCCCTTCAGCTGCAAGAAAAGTAGATTGAAAAGAATCGCGTCCCGAAATTCTGTTCGAGTCGAAATCCTCCCAGCTCTGCAACTTCGTCTCTTGGAAGCAGAACACATTTACCTTCAGACTTTTGCATCTCTCCCTAATCCTAAATTGCTTGCCTAAATCGCACATCCCTCTGACGTTCCACGAGATAATCTTAGGAAAGATCATCGGGCAAGGAAGGAATTACATACCCGTTCCCTCCACGCTGCTCCTCCGAACTCGTGGGCTGAACCGACCAGCTCAGCTTATGTAGCTCCCGCTCCGTGCGAGATTTCTTTCTTCTCGACAACACTCCAACCACTGTTTTTGAAAGTAGATATTGAACCAACAAACTTGGCGTCGACGAGCTAACATCCAAGCGTCGCGCTAATTCCACACTTAATACAGTAAGCAGCGCTTCCTCTGTGACCCTCTTTTCTAGCTCCGGCGTAGCCGTCATAGTCATCCCAGAAGAAGGTGACACCTCCCCACCACCGCCTAAAATGACTATCCTTTGTTCTGGGGGAGGCGGAAGAACTGAGGGAACAGCTGAAGCTTCTCCTCCTTCTGAGTCGCTCGTTATTTCCGGTAACTACTCCAAATTTATAGGAGAAGTGGTTTAATTAATGTTTATCACTAAAAGAAATTCACGGATGAATTTTTTTCATTCTAAGTCCTTCAGAAAAAACTTCTACAATTCTCTCAAAATTATGGAAGGAGATCAGATGCAATTCTCTCAATGGTTATTGCAGAGATCAGATGCAAGCTCCTTTTTTAATAAAGAGATTTAGCATTTGTGTTGACGTATTAAAATTTATTAATTGAATCGCAATATGAACGGAGAATAACTAGTCAGCTTAGTGGTAATACTTCTACGGGTTTGTTGAATTGGTTTGGAGAGAATTCAATTCTCTAAGATTTGGGCATTCTAGGCTATTTCGAAAATCACTCGTTTGGATGAGTGAATATGTGAGATTTTTGGACTGAGAAAATAAAAATAAATAAAACAAATAAAACAAAAGAATATGACAAATACCAAAATGCTCCAACCTTAATCTCTACATCCCCAATAACGAGGATATTTTTGTCATCTTACCTTGAATTCACCATAGAATGTGTATTCTCACCTTGTCATCAGAGAATTCAGAGGGGGTCTGAATTCTAGGATTGGCCAACTCTTAGAATTCAATTCTAGGCAATTCTCAGCATTTTTTTTGCGAAACAAACGATAGAATTGGTTGAATTCTAGGATGTGACCCAATTCTAGATAATTCTCACCCCTCAATTCTCTGGCACAAACGACCCCTACATTTTTTTTATTTTTTTTTGTCGTGGCAACTCCAGTTACGGAGGACCATAGATCATGCACCATCCTAACTAAAAATAGAAAAAAAAAGAAAGAGGAAAAAAGGAGGGGGTGGGGGTTTGATTTAAAGGACAAACCTAAACCTAAGGCTAATCCTTAATTCTGAATTTGGACTGCAAACAGAGTAAGATTATGCATACAAAAACCATGTTGCATAAAAATTAAGCGCAAATTTGGCTACTTCATGTGCAGTTGAGTTTCTTGTTCTTTTAATGATTTTATAAATCACCTCAGACATTCTTTTGAGTAGGCTTCGAATTTCCTGGATAACAATCCCTGCCAGTGGATGAGATTTGTTTGGATCAAAGACTCGGCCATGAACCTGTTCAGCATTACCTTCTATTATTAAATTCTGTAATGTCGAGTTTCTTATTCATAGGAGAGCCGTTCTAACTGTCAAGGCTTCAATTGTGAAAAGGTCACAAATATAGGGAAAACATTGACCACCTGCAAAAAGGATGTTCTCGTGGAAATCTCTTATCACCATGCCTATAGCACCACCTTGGTTACTCCGGATTACCCCATCTACATTAACTCTGAACCAATTGGTGGCTGGTAATAGTCCATAATTAATGGACTCCAAAAAAAGGGAATTTCAAGATATTTTGAAAGAAAACAATTAAGACTTACCAAATTAAGTACAATCACCCATGTCTGATTCTTATTTTAGCGAAAATTATGATGATTTTGAATCAAAAGCAATCAATCAGACCTTAAGTTAATGACACTGGAATTCTGCCAATCAAACCTTCCTTAACCAAGGATTACGTTATCAATAGAGAAGATCAAGAGAGATATTCCGTTTCAGATCAAATTTATTGAGAAAAATGATTCTGGGACAGAAAATTAAAGGAGGGAAAACAAAACACCTTTCTCCGCGACAATCAAGCGAAGGAGAAGCATTTAGTTAGTTCCCAAGGTCTGTAAAATTCCTTAAATGAAAAAACTCCATAAAAACAAGCACTTTCAAAAATGGAAGGTCAAAGAAAACATTTTCAAAGCAATAACTTTCCAAGAATAGAGGCTGGTTGGGGATGGCTTAAGCTGTTACATTGCCAACCAAGAAACCAAGGAGAAAAGATTGAAAGAAGAAGCAAGAAATTTATTTAGTAAAAAACCACACACCAACTCCAACAGCTGGTTAAAGAAACTTTCAGTGAGCAACGTTGTTTCGTACAGGAAGAAAAGGACTTGTGAAAACTTTGATAGAAAATGTTTAAGACTTGTCCTCCATTGAGAACACTATAATTCATCTCTGAATCGATCACAAGATACTCTACCACTTTAGGTCAGTTAAATTGAGATTCCACGTACAATCAGTAAGAAAAACAAGCCCTCCAGAATTTGTTAAGAACATCTGACTCCAAGAACCTCATGGGTTAAAAAAAGGATGCCTTCAAAAACCATTTTAGTTCTTACGTTTATGAAGGAGTTAGAACCAAGGATCAAAGAAAACCAAACAACAGGTCAGTAAAATTCAAATTCAATATCCACTAGGGAATAATTCGGACCAAGTCTTATCCATCCGCATTCAAAACCATGTAATGAGGACAAGTCTCACCATGGATTGCTTTTCAAGAAAAGGAAGGGGAAACCTTGAAGCGAAACCTCATTGACGGCCACAACCGGCCGTCGACGACTCGAGATTCGATGTCTGCGAATCGAGATCAAGGGATTTCAAGCCATTGCAGAACTTGATTTCTAGGGTTTTGAGCCTGCGGCACGGGATCTTAACGCCCTGGATTCCCTCGCTCGAACAGAGCTTCAGATTCTCCAAGAGAGGGTGACTGACGATTAGAACGCCACCGCTACCGTCGCCGACGCCGTCGAGTGATTCGGTCGGTTCGAGGTCGAATCCGGTTAGGCGGAGGTCCGTGAGCGATTTCGGGAACAGAAGACGAAAGAGAGAGGAATTTTAAACGACCCCTACATTTATTTCAAGAGGTCAAGGGTTCAAAGCTCATAAAATTATAATATATACATTTTTTTTTAAATCTAAACTTGCAATTTATATTTGAAACTCATAAACTATAAATGTATAATCCTAATTTTTAAATCTACACTTCTTATCTATATTTTTCATATTTTAAATATAAACTTCTAATCTATATTTGAAACTCAAACTATACGGTATAATCCTAATTAATAAACATGTAACTATGATACTCTATTCTATATATACTTTGTAATCTTTATTTACGTAAGCATTCACCTCTCTATGAAGTGCGGCATTTGACGAATTTGATAGTTATGATTAGAAAGGTGAAGGTCGTCAGGAATGAATGGAGGATTATATAATTATACAAAGGGATGTGTCTAACAACATCGTCAATTTATTCGTCATGGAAGATTTAATTCTCCATTTATTTTTGCAAACTAGTTTTTTGAAAATACTTGAACACGTTCAATTTGCAAACCAATACTAAATGCACATTTTGATGGTGAACTAGGCTTTAAGCCCAATAACATTGAACATATTTGATGAACGAAGAGAAGTAGGGATTAGCCAGATAATTCGTATCCGTTGAAGTTGATCAAATAACCGACAACCCAATTTGAAGATTACAGTTATGTGATAATTTTTCTAAAATAGTCACATGTGGTGCAAATATCCTAACGAAAAGAATCGAAAAATCATAATGAGCCACCCAATAACATTGGACATATTTGATGAATAAAGAGAAGTAGGGATTAGCCAGATAATTCGTATCCATTAAAGTTGATCAAATAACCTACAACCCAATCTGAACATTTACAGTTATGTGATCATTTTTCTAACATAGTCACATGTGGTGCAAATTTCCTAATGAAAAGAACCGAAAAGTCATAATGACCCACCCAATTTCTTAGTTTCAGCAAGGAATGTTCTCAAAATCTCCGAATAAGTAGGGGTGAGAAAACCAGATCAACCCAATCAGGGATTAGAAGAGAAGTAAGGATTAGCCGGATAATTCATATCCGTTGAAGTTGATCAAATAACCTACAACCCAATCTGAAGATTTACAGTTATGCGATCATTTTTCTAAAATAGTCACATGTGGTACAAATTTCCTAACGAAAAGAACCAAAAAATCACAATGACCCGCCCAATTTCTTAGTTTCAGCAAGGAATGTTCTCAAAAGCTCTGAATAAGTAGGGGTGAGAAAACCAGATCAACCCGATCAGGGATTAGAAGAGAAGTAGGGATTAGCCAGATAATTCGCATCCGTTGAAGTTGATCAAATAACCTACAAGCCAATCTAAAGATTTACAGTTATGTGATCATTTTTTTTAGCATAATCACATCTGGTGCAAATTTTCTAACGAAAAGAACTGAAAAATCATAATGACGCACCCAATTTCTTAGTTTCAGCAAGGAATGTTCTAAAAATCTCCGAAGAAGTAGGGGTGAGAAAATCAAATCAACCCGATCAGGCTTATCCCGACCCAGGATTGATCAAAAAAGACTTCATGTTAACCCGAAGCCCGATATAATAAGGGTCGTCTCGGGTTCGGGTCTGTCAAACTGAGAGTTTCAGGATTTCAGGCTTTTCGGATAAAGTCCAAAAAAACCGACCCTACCCGGTTGATCCAAATGTATAAAATAATTCATATATAATATAGAAATATACACATTTTATATGTAAAAAAATAAGCTTGTTACGTAAGACAATTTGTCGTTACATAAGTGTTACGTAACAATCACTTACAACTGTTACGTAAGACAAACTATGGTTACGCAAGGGTTAAGTAACCAAAGTATTTCTTACGTAAATATAAAATTAAGCTTGTTACGTAAGCCTTACGTAACAATCACCTACAACTGTTACGTAAGACAAACTATGGTTACGTAAGGCTTACGTAACCAAAGTATTTCAAACGTAATGAATAAAATTAAGCTTTTTACGTAAGACAAACTGTTGTTACGTAAGCCTTACGTAACAACCATTTACAATTGTTATGTAAGAGACACATTTGTTACATAAGGCTTACGTAACCAAAGTATTTCATACGTAACGAATAAAATTAAGTTTGTTACATAAGACAAATTGTTGTTGCGTAAGCCTTACCTAACAACTAGTTAAAACTGTTACGTAAGACTTACGTAACCACGTTTATTTCTTATGTAAAATATGAAATTAAGCTTGTTACCACTACAATAGAGAAGTTGATTTGTCGCAGGCCGTCTGCGACAAAAGAAAGCGTCTGCGACAAAGCCCATCGTAAACGAATTATTTTGTCACAGGCAATATCTGTCTGTGATAAATTTGTCGCATGCCACCTGTGACAAAGATTAGTTTGAGACAAGCTTTGTCGCAAGCGGCCTGCGACAAAGCCGCCTGGGACAAAGCGCTGTCTGCGACAAAGCTCAGTCTTCGACAAGCTTTTTCGCAAGTAGCCTGCGACAAAGCGCTGTCTCTGACAAGATTTGTCGCAGGCCGCCTGCGACAAACCGCGCCTACCTGCGACAAAGTGTTGAATGACCACCATCTTCCAACGCAGAGGATTCAGGTTTTAGCCATCTCTCTTCTTCCGAATCCTTTGAAACCTCTGAAATTTGAACAAACAACGAACTAACTCTGATGTTCTGCCGCCTCCTCCGACGTCATGTCGCCTCCTCTGACGTCCTCCAGGTAATACCGCTGCCTCCTCCGCCTTTTCTATTTGCGGCTTCGAGTATCAAAACTCAGTTTTTTTTATCGTTTTGGATTGTAGGGGTTCTGGTATCTTACCCATCAGACGATTTCTTAGGTTTAGAATCAATTTTTGATTGTTTCTAGAATGTAGTGGTTCTGGATTTTTTTATTAAAAGTGTCTCTGAATTTGATTTTATCCTAGATTAATTGGGTGTTGAAGGCAGATTAGACGTTCTTGTCAGAAGAATCGGGCGTTCGTACACCTGACCGATTTACTAAGGTAAGATCATCTGTTCTTCATTGTCTTCTTTGCTGTTCTTGATCTGGTTCTGATAGTTTCTCTATTCTTTAATTTCATGGAGATTTGCAGATTGTTCTTGTTCTTGCGGCAGTACGTCGTACTTCTTTCGATAATTTGCAAAAGATTATTCTTGCGGTAATTTTTTGTTCTTGTTCATAATTTTCCATAACTAATTTGAATAATTTTGTGTTCTAATATGATTATCTTAATTTTTTTGTATCAGATTTTGTATTATAGTTGTTCTCGAGTATTCACTGGTAGTTGCAAATTTCTTTCATCAATTTCCAGGTACGAAACTTATGACAATATTACATTCATGCCAACTCTTAACTTGATAATCATGATTATGGAAAATATTGTTAATGATTAATAATCTATGCATGTAAATGGTTTAATGTAATATAATTTAAAGACTACGGACTTTGACATAAAAACTACGATTTGATATAAATTATGTGTTTAATTATTTACGGTTTCGAGAGTTTAGTGTGTTTGTTATTAATGTAAAAATATGCATGTAACTTGACTTGTATGTAATAATTACAATTTGTGGAGTTTAACTTGGTGTTGTTAATATAAATATATGCATGTAAATTTTTGTTTCATTTTTTTTTTGCATTTAAAATAAAATATAAACATAAAATTTATAAGTCAAGTATTTCGTAGTAATAAATTTATAAGTAAAGTATTTAGAACTATGAATTATACAAATTATATGCATGAAATTTATTATAATTTACATACAACTATAAATTTATTGGAATTTATAACTAAAATATATGCATGTAACTTACTAGTTAGTTACTATTTAACATATGTTGTTTGATTAACCACTTAACAATACTGTATATATTTACCAACTTATGTCAAATTAAGTTGGTAAATACAGTATTTGAAGGAGTTACTGTTATAATTAGGTAAACTAAGTATAAAACTGAGTTGCTTTCAATTATTTTTTCAAATTTTCATGACTTGTTAACAAATTCAAACTGACATTCATTAGTTCAATATAGATGGACAAGTCTTGGATTCGAAAGTCGCGTCATACTCGTGAGTATTACGCTGGCGTTCAACAATCCCTCGACTTTGCAATCTCTAACGCAATTGATAGAGTGAATATATTTTGTCCTTGCCCGAAATGCAACTTCAAGAAGTGGAGGCCACGAAATGAAGTTAATCAACATTTGCTAGAAAAGGCGTTTTCGTCTTCATACGATGTATGGAATTTGCATGGAGAGTTAATCACTGACTTTGGAGCATCAACTTCCATAATTGAGCTAGAACTAATCATTCGTGATCAAGAAGCAATTCCGCCATTACTAGTTGAGGAACCATCAATACTTGAGCCAGACTTGTTCCAAAACATGGTCAACGATGCATTTGAAATACGGGAAACACATGATAACCCCAACGTGAGTCTCGATGATGAATTCCCACAGGCAGGTGATGTACCAATGCCAGATATACCCAACGTGCAACCAGATGATGAGTTCTTCCGAATCTTGAAAGATGCTGAAGTACCATTATATGATGGTTGTGCAAGTCATATCAAGTTGTCTTTGAAGATCAGCTTATACCAAATCAAGTATTTGCACAAAATCATAGATAAAGCAATATCAAAGATATTGGAGTTACTTCGCAAAGCTTTTCATGCTGCCAAAATTCCTGCATCTAACTATGAAGTTAAGAAGACAATAAGAAAACTTGGATTGTCCTACACTAGAATTGATGCATGTAAGAATGATTGTATATTATATATCGGAGAAGATAGTGAGGCTAAGGAATGTCGAGTGTGTGGGGTGCCTCAATTCAAGGATGCAAGAAAGAATACAGGTGGAAAAAGGCAAAAATCTTGACCCGAAAAGATATTTCGGTATTTTCCATTAATACCTCGGTTGAAGAGGTTGTACATTACACAGTAGAAGATATGACTTGGCATGCGACGGAAAATAGAACAAATGATTGTATGGGTAGACATCTTAGAGACGTAGAAGCATGGAAAAGTTTTGATTCCAAGTACCCAGAATTTGCTGCTGATCCACGAAATGTGAGACTCGAGCTTGCAACAGATGGCTTCAATCCATTTGGTACTATGAGCATCAGTCGTAGCACTTGGCCGTTTGTGCTAATACCATACAACACTTCACCTTGGTTGTGTATGAAGCAGACATGTCTTATATTGTCTGGCATTGTTCCTGGTCCTAAGATGCCTTGAAATGACCTCGACGTCTTTCTGCAGCCACTGATTGATGAGTTAAAAGCTTTGTGGGTCGACATTGAAGCTTATGATTCGGTGAAGAAAGAATCTTTCACCTTGAGAGCATCATTGATATGGACCATTAGTGATTATCCTGGCCTTTGCAACTTCTTGGGATGAAATACACACACTGCACTGTCGTGTACGACTTGTATGTATGATGCAGAACCACTTCGGCTAAAAGCCTCCGGGAATAAACCATGTTTCATGAGTAGTAGGAGATTTTTTGCCAATGAATCATCGATTTCGATCCCAAAAGTCAAAATTTAATGAGAAATTCGACAAAAGGAATCCAACAAAAGTTTCAACTGGGACTGAGGTTTTGGCATAAGTGGCTAACATCAATATTACATTCGGTAAGACACAACCGAAAGAATCGGGACCAACACCATAGTGGAGAAAAAATGTATCTTCTTCAATCTTCCGTACTAGGAATTTAATTTGTTGCGTCACAATTTGGATGTGATGCACATAGGAAAAAATGTTTGCGATAATATTTTGTTCACATTGCTCAACGATAAGAACAAAAGAAAAGGCCACTTGGCTGCAAGACTAGACATGAAAGAATTGAAGATTAGAAGTCAACTGTGGCCTTTGGGTGTTAGTAAAACATGTCATGCTGCCTCATTCACTCTTGATATGAGGAAAATTTAACTAGTCCTAAAGTCACTGAAGGGAATGTCATTTCCAGATTGATATGCTAGCAATATCGCAAGGTGCGTGGACCTGAATAATCGTAAGATGCTAGGGTTAAAGAGTCATGACTCGCATATGCTACTACATGACTTGTTACCCTTGCGATATGAAATGTCTTGCCCGTCTCCGTGGCAAGGGTCTTAGTTGAACTTGGCTCATGCTTTAAGGAATTATGTTATCCTGTGGTTAACATACTGAAGCTTGACAAGATTCATGATAGGTTTGTCATAGCTCTATGTCATATGCAGATGATTTTTCTGCCGGCCTTTTTCACCGTTATGGTGCATCTAGTGTTACACCTAGTTGATGATGTTGGACATGGAGGACCAGTTCAATATCGTTGGATGTATCTAACTGAAAGGTATACTCTTACATACCCTATTTTTCTATCTAATTGAGTGTGCTCTTCTAAACTGAAAACTAAAAACTTATTATTCAGGTACTTGGGTAAACTGAAAACTTTTGTTGGAAATAGAGCACATCCAGAAGGATCAATTGCCGAAGGTTGGCTGTCGGAGGAGTTGTTCAATTTCTCATCATTGTATTTTAACGATGATGTTGAGACCATATACAATCGACCAAAACGTGTCGTGGTCGAGCCAGAAATTCCTACCGACGAATATGCCTCCATCCTCATTTCAAAAGGTGTACGTGTACCCATAGAAAATGGAGACTATTTCAAACTCTCACAATTAGAGTGGACTCAAGAGTTCCATTATGTGTTGGTGAACAGTCCAGCTGCACAACCATTGTTGAGATAAATAGACTGTTAAAAATTTACCATATCCACCACTTGTGGAATACCTATATTAATATTTGTCTTGTCGAGAATGTGAAGCGGAAACTAGAAGAGAGTTGGGAAGGCGTACTAATGAAATGGCGATAAACAAAGTTGTGCACAAAAAGCTTGTTAGTTGGGTCCAAAAGAAGGTATTCTTATTAGTTTTCGATACTAGTATATATGTTAGCTATAGCTATATATAATCAAATACTGATATACAAAACATAACGTTAATAGATTTTGGACGGATCCACAAGTCACAGTGAAGATTTTATGACACTAGTTAGGGGACCAGGCATTCATGCAAGACGGTTCACTACTTATGACATTAATGGGTATCAGTTTCGAAAGGTTGCTCATGAAGAATGCTTGAAACCCCAAAACAATGGTGTTACTGCTAAATTTGGCACTGATAGTGTCTCGAGCTCCTTTTAAAATAATCCAATTCGCAGTGACATCTGGTTCTATGTGAAACATGTGAATATAGTCGAACTGGATTATTATTCCCGTACAATCACGCTATTCAAGTGTAAGTGGATGATACAGTTACTCCAACATGGGTGAAGAAAGATGCACTTGGAATAATGATGGTCAACTTCAATCACTTGCGAGATGTCGGTGACAAAGCTGGAGATGAGCAGTACATAAGCGCAAGTGATGCACGTATGGTCTTCTATGTCGATGACACGAATGAGCCAGAATGGTGTATACCGGTTCATTGCAAGTGAAGAAACACATATGAAATGGGATATGAGGGAGCTATTTCGCATGAGTGTTGTTTATCGTTAACTCCACAACAACTGCCTGTAACTGACAATATTCTTGATTTGCAAATTGTGGGAAGTGGTGTAATTAATTTTGAAAATGAATAAAATAATATAAAGTTTGTTATTTTATGACGATCTTCTTGTCTACCAATGTAATTGACACCCGTTGATTGCTTTTTTCCAATCCATTTTCCTAGCAATCGCTTCTGGTAGTGACGATGAGGGGAATCATAGTCCTACTAGATCTGTGCCTACCGGGGACGCTGTTGTAACAGGCTCTTCTTGTTCTTCCTCTGAAACCCGACACACCCACAAGCTTACTATCATTGGTTAGTATCATCAAAATTTCATAACAATTCATTTTGAATATACTTAAATATAAAAAATATGTACTTATAGTATCATTTTGTGTAGATCGTGGCGGTCAAACTAAGGTCCTCAAGATCAAGTTCAAAGACCACCGTCGAGCCACGAGTGACAGAAATTAGATCTTATTTAACCTCGACAATTTGGAGTCCAGCCCGGTGGCCCATTGGCGACCTTTATTGGAAAGTATGTGGGGGAGTGTGCGAGGATTTGGACATACTACCCTATCTACCCTCCCTCATGGAAGCATGTGCCGGACGAGACTAAGACACATGCTTTTCAGCAGTTCTTCTTGGTAAGATTGGGAACTTATCAATGAAATAAATACTAGCCAACTAATTGAAATTTCATTTTAAGATTGCGTTTTTCTGTTTAGGAAAAGTTTTATTGTGACTCGACCTTGTTACCAGCTGCTCAAAAATACTAAGATCACGCTATCTCGTGACTTTGGGGAAAAGCAAGACTTAATACGTGGAGGGCAAAAATGAAGTATGCCAAGGATAACAACCTTCCACACGGGTGGGTTCACCAAAACCCCCCTCAAGGTTGTCTAGAGAGTGATTGGCTAGCATACATGACATACATTGATATTCAGCCATTCAAGGTATTTTACCAAATTAAGCATTTTGTATACGGATCACATATTCGTTTAAAAATGAACCTTTCAACATTCTTTTGGTTCAAGATTCCGTTTCCAGATACAAGGCCAACCGAGCGTGCCTAGAAGTAAACCATAGCGGAGGGTCTAGACCGTGGAGGCTGTATATTGAGGAGGAGGAGCGTAAGACAGGTTTGTGACCTACAAAGGGGCAAGTCTTCATCAAGTTCTACAGTTGGCCGAATGGAGATCCCAAGAGCGCACATGTTGGAGCAATAATGGTTAGCAAATTCTTGTTTAGTAAATATGTTGATGTAATTCCAAATTGAGAGGATTTAATAATTGTCTTGGTGTAATTTCAAATTCCAGGATACTATTCGTCGATTGGAGGCTGTTGGTTGTCCCTGAGAGTAGGGTCCACGCGACTCATTGGGACAAGTTCTGAACAAGCTAGAGCATCGCGGGCATGTCCGGATGATGGGTTGACACTTTACTCAAAACCTGGTAATTATTAGTATAGGAATAAAATTAATATTACATTCAAGATAATTTATCTTTGGAGTTCACTACCTAATTTTTGTGTTATTTTAGGTATTTAGGTATTTTAGATAGTTTACTTTCAGACCGACACCAGCTCGTGCTCACGATGCAGCCTACGATCAGCTCAGCCAGAAGGTCACAACCACTAAGATTAAGCTTGCAGACACGTAGACGGAGCTTGCGAGAACTTAGGAGAGGATGGGTCGTCTGGAGGACCTTGTTCTTACTCTTAAGCAATAGGTCCAGCCATCTAGTGGGTCCGCTCCAGGCATGCCATCATACGTGCCTCTGGTTGTGCCTCCAGTTATGACAGATCAGGCTGCCGCCCATGATGGGGTAGATGAGCTTAGCTAGTGGTTCAACGATAATGATGGAGATGAATTTTTTGCTGCATTGAATCAGGTATTTATATAAGTTATAATTAGTAGATAATGTTACTTTGAAATTTCTATACTTGAAACTTAGAAGTTCTTCTTTTGTTATTGTAGGCTGGAGAAGCTCCTCCTCCTCAGGTACAGCATCAGTTCCGGGGTTATGGGAATCATAGACTATTTTATGTATTGTTGTACTATACTTTATTGTGTCCTTGCTTGTTACTGTATTGTGATTTTAATATACTGTATTTATATATGTGTTCATTATTGTTGTAGGATAAATAGTTCCAATTTTAGGATTTTGTTATTATGTATGGTAATTTAACTCATTTCAAGTTTTAGTTTCAGATTACCGGTGTTACTAGCTTAATTCGGGCCCATTTGTGTGATTAAATTCTGGCCCAACTAGCCTATTCGTCTAATCGGACAGACCACTGAGAACTAGCCCATCCGAGGTCTAGACCAGCCCACAAAAATGCCAACTTGGCTGGCCCAACAGCCCATCCGAGATCTGGACCGGCCCACAAAAATGCCCACTCCTGTCGCAGACAAACGTTTGTCGCAGACAACGCCTGCGACAACTTGCACTTTGTCGTGACTTATTTTGTCACAGACAAATTTGCGCTTTGTCGCAGGCCTGTCGTAGGCGGATTTGTCTACGTAAGACAAACTGTCGTTACGTAAGCATTACGTTAATTTAATTTTAGTATTTAAATATTTGGTTGAGAGGTGAAGAAATGATTGGAGAAAAGATAGAGATTGCAGAGAATGAGATTCTAGGGTTTTTAGTGTTTTGAAAACTCCCATTCTATCGGGTTGCATGAGTGAGAGTTGGGTGAGTTGGTTGGAGTAAAATCATTCACTTAGGTGGTATGGGTGATTAAGATGGGTTGGTGAGTTGGACTCAATTCATGTACGGATGGACGGATGTTTGAAAAGGGTGAATTGATTTAACAAGTTACAAAATAATTGTATTTAATATGTATTTTGATATAATTATGATGATCATAATTTAATTTAGCGTGGATAAAAATTAATTTGAACATAAAAATAAATATTTATGATTATTTATTTATATGAGAAATGTTGAGTGACCTTTTAGTAATTTTAATTAATATTTATTTAAATTATATAATTAATTTATGTATGGGTTGCTCATATTAGATCTTCCAAAATAAACGAATAAGATTCTCCTTGATTGGTTCAAACAGAGGGGAGCATCTGGTGCTCCAGGAGCGCTATAGTCGCCTCGGGCCTTTTTCGCAGTATGAGTCGATGACGATGATGGTATTACATTAATTTTTCTATGTATCTTTATGAGATTCAAGACTATTGTGTTTATCGGTGTTGAAATCTTCTTTTTTTATCTTACCTTGTATTGTTGTTGTCGAACGTTCTACGTTGTCGTTGTCAGGGGTGACACAATTTTACAACTTCTTGTTTAGATGTGTCATGTGATATGTGTCAAAGACAATAACTGCAAATCAAAACAATACATGAAAATACCAACAAAACAATTAGTTTTTTTTCCATTCATTTAGATGAGAACATTAGAATGTAAGATTTGGACTAAATCATACATAAGTTTTTTTTTATCACATGTATTACATAATTTTTTGGTGCACCCACTAAAGGTGGGGTAATGGTTACTCTACTAATAATTTGATGGATAAACATGTTTTACCCAAAATAAATAAACATGGATAAAAAGAGTATAGTTGTTGCATAAGAACCATAAAATCTCCGCATAACAACTCACTGTAAGCATTTTTGTGTTTCTTTTCGGACATAGACTGTTGAGTATTGAGTTGAGTTGAGTTAGTGCAAAGATAAGTCTTTTCGGTAGGACTTATTTCTATCTCTTTGTTTGTAGTATACACACTACAACCATCTCTTACCACACAGAAGACATTCTCTCTCTTTGTACCAAAGTTATTTCGAAAAAAAGCCAAAACTTGGGTCCTTGTCTTTTTCAACAACAACAACTAAAGTAATCAACAAATAACAATTATTGCTCATAGTACTAAGAGCGGAGCGCGGTGGGTGACAAAGGACATCCTTTGTATCCTACACAAAGTTCATTTAGAGCCGTTAGATCTCCATCAATTAAATCTGACGGTTGTAATAACTAGTATTTAAGGTGCGAAAATTAGTTTTTTTTTTACATTTGACCAGCCCCCACTAAATAGGGTAATTTTACCTACCGCGAAATTCCTCTGAACAGCGAAACCGCAGCAAAATCCATCCCGTCGGCGTGCTGCTTCTCTCCGGTGTAGGTTCTCTCTGGTGCGGCGGCTCTTTCCGTGCAGCGATTCTCCCGGTGCGGCGGTTTTGTCGGTGCGGCGGCTATCTCGATGCAGCGTCTCTCTCGGTGCGGCGGCTGTCTCGGTTCGGCGGCTATCTCGGTGCGGTGATTATCGCGGTTCCGGTGAATCTCTTGACGGTATTGGTACTATCTTAGTACTAGTTTCTTTACCTTACTAGTATTGGTTTGACTGCTACTTGTTTGGATGTTTATGTGATGGTTTGTGAATAAGTTTGAAGGTGAAAGCTTTGTGGAATTTGGTAGCCGATGATTTGCAGTCCAGACAGGCGTTATCATTTGTTTGTTTGATATAATGACAAAACAATCATCATTTTCCCCCTTTATACTAACGCAATTCTTTGATATCATCATTGAGCTTCAGAGTTTTCACATAACTTCATGAAGTGCACAGCTTTTCATATCTAATTGAGCTCTAGATGGCGTGATTTACAGTTAGGTAGCTCTGGAATTGTGATGCTATTGGAGCATGAATCAATACTTGTATTTATTCAATACTTGTATCTATTTAATACTTGTATCAATTCAATACTAGTATGCTCGTGGAACTAGTATGCTTTGTACAAAACTATTAATTCAAAGAAACAATGCAACCGAAGCTGCAACCACCTATATTAACAAAGATAGATATCAGTGGCTATGAACAAAAGAAGACACTCTTTAACAATGAATTTAAACATATGAGTGGCAATTAACAAAGATACAAGACTCAAAGGAAAAATAATAATCATATACAAAATTGATTTGATGATAGAATTTAAGCATAAAGAAATATGTAGCTTCTAATGAAAGTAATCTTAATGAAATAAAATTAGTTAGAAAAGGAGGGAAAACATATCGTAGCCACGCAAGATTCCTTGTTCATCTGACGTCGGGATAGCATCCTCATCTGGTTTAGATATAGCATCAACATCGGGGGAATGATCACTCGGAGAATTATTTAGATCTAACAGAGGTGCGGAATAAGGTTTTTTGACTTGGGAACTCGAACCAGGTTCATCCATTGCAAACTCGAACTTGAACTTTGGGTTAGATTTTAATGGTGAGTGACTGATTTGTTAAAAAAATCGAAAGTAGTAGCTTTGTTAACAATGGCGTGATTGAAAGGGGAGAAAGAAGATCATGATTAATAAAATAGTTAAGAGAATATTTGCATCCATATTTTGAGGAGGAGATAATTAAAAATTGATTATAATAATTGACAATAATTAATCCGGCGGTTATAGGGTTGCAGCCAAAGAGTGTGATTAATTATCATTATTAAATTCAATTAATTAATAATTAGGAAGTGAGATGAGATCAAGGGTCCGAATTAAACTTTGTACAGGGAACAAAGTTTAGACTTTGTCACCGAAAAAAATCCCGTACTAAGAGCATCTACAATGGTGGTGTAATTTAAAGCTTTAACTAGTATGCCACATCACTTTTTTAGTACACTTTAACTTATAAAGTTTTTCCTACAATGGCATGAAACTTATAAAGCTTTATAACCTTTTAAACATTAATAAATAATATAATATGATTAAAATATTAAAGGCAAATAGCACTTTGCCCCCTATATTTTTCCAATATTACAAATAGCCCCCTATATAAATACAACCACCTAATTTGATCACTTTACATTTTGGGTCTTTCCATACCACTTATCATTTTCATTACGTCAATTGGTACGCATTCAATACACCACACTAGCTCCAATACCATGTATCATCTGACTAAGTATTTTATGATTGAAAATATACGTATGTATAATTACAAATTATGAAATCGACAAATAAATCGCCTAAAAATTAATAATATAATAAAATTAAAATATTATTAAAATAATACATCCCTTTGATGATAAATAGGTCAAACTCAATTTACATTAGAAATTTGTTGGAATACTATGAAAAATGTAATCAATTAGTCCAAGCCTAAAAATGTATATCTTCAATATAGGGGTGTGGTTACTGAAACATAAATACATTCTTTGTTGGAGGTAACCCATATATTTCGCCAAAATCTAAGCTGATAAGATAGAAAACCCTCTATAAATTGAATAATATTAAACTTTAACATTACTAACTTTTCCACATGGAGCCAAATTATTTCACGAGGTTATTGGGTAGTCATTATAATGGTGAATCACTTCATCCTCAATACACGACTCCACCACCTCAAGTGCAAGGTTCTTCACAGTTTCAAGAACGCCAAGGTATCCCGAATTATCCATATTAATCAAACCCTCATATCCCCACGAGGTTTGTCCCCTCTCCAAAAGTGTACAGTTGTAATTCGTCAATTGGCATATGGCACACCTGCTGACCATTATGACGAGTACCTGCGCATCGGAGAGAGCACTGCAATTGAGTGTCTAAAGCAATTTTGTCATTGTATTATTGAGGTATTTGGAAGTGAATATTTGAGGAAGCCTAATAGTAATGATGTCCAACGATTGCTTCAATTACATTCGGAAGTCCATGGATTTCCAGGCATGCTGGGGAGTATTGATTGCATGCATTGGCCATTGAAAAGTTCCACGGTGGCCTGGAAAGGACAATTTACTAGAGGTGATCAAGGCGTTCCAACAATAATGTTAGAAGCGGTAGCATCACAAGACCTTTGGATATGGCATGCATTTTTTGGTGTCGTAGGATCTAACAATGAAATCAACGTACTCGACCAATCCCCATTGTTCAATGACGTATTGGGGGGTCACCAGATATTCAATTTACAGTTAATGGCACAACGTACACGAAAGGTTATTATCTTGCTGATGGAATATATCCAGAATGGGCTACAATGGTGAAGAGCTTTGCATACCCAGAAGATCCGAAGAGGAAGAAATTCAAGAAAATGCAAGAAGCTACAAGAAAGGATATGGAACGAGCATTTGGAGTTCTCCAAGCACGGTGGGCAATTGTACGTGGTGCAGCTCGATTTTGGCACCGCCGAAAACTTAAAGATATAATGTATGCTTGCGTCATATTGCATAATATGATTGTAGAGAACGAAGGGAATGCAATAAGTACATGGTCAGACGATGATGTTGATCCTCCAATATCGGTGTCTCGTGGATCAGTTGAAGGGTTTCATCAATATCTCTGCAGGCATGCAGAATTACGTGACCGTGAAGTACATCAACAACTGAGAGCAGATTTGGTGGAGCATATTTGGCAACGTTTCGGAGATGACACTGAACATTGAACCCATGTTGCAATTTTTTTAATAAATGTGTCACTGCAATCTTTATATTATTTGTGTTTTTATTGCATTTTAAATTTAGATGTACCAGTTTTACTGGAATATTGATGTTTTAAAGTTATGCAGTCATTCATGTTAATGTACATTCGTAGTGATACATTTATATGTCATTTTGATTATTTGAAATTGGTTGGAAAATATTAAATAAATGAGTGATTTAAATAAAAATTTTAAAAAATGTAAAAAATTAGGAGAGAGAAATGGGTTGAATGGTGAATTTCATAAACCTTTTTGCAAAAGCTTTGAATCTACAGAGCTTTTGCATTCTCTCTCTTCCAAAATTGTCACCTCATATTATTTTATAGAATATAATATTTACACTTAAAACTTTAAACTTTTAAACCCTACCATAGTAGTCCCTAAAGCTTTATGTATATAAAGCGTTTAGTGCCACCTCAACCTCTTCTATGGTTATAAAGCTTTTTGTAAAAGCTTTAAACCTTTTAAATCTTACCATTGTAGATGCTCTAATAGACCTAATTATTGGTATGTTTGTTTTTGGATGAATAGGATATTTCATTCCAAAGTAAAGGTAATACCAAATTGGTGAAAACCCAAGTTTTTTTCTTTTCAATCAAACAAGGAACAAAGAAACTGTTAAATCATATATTGCTAAAACCAGTATTAACTTGTGGACAACTAGCCGATAAAATAGCTAGCTCGTCCATAACTTGTGGACAACTAACCGGTATTAACTTAGAGCATCTACAATGGTGGTGTAATTTAAAGCTTTAACTAATATGCCACATCACTTTTTTTTACACACTTTAACTTATAAACCTATTCCTACAATGGCATGAAACTTATAAAGCTTTATAACCATTTAAATATTAATTAATAATATAATATGATTAAAATATTTATGGAAAATAGCACTTTGCCCCCTATATTTTGCCAATATTACAAATAGCCCCCTATATAAATACAACCACCTAATTTGATCACTTTTACATTTTGGGTCTTTCCATACCACTTATCATTTTCATGACGTCAATTGGTACGCATTCAGTACACCACACTAGCTCCAAGACCATGTATCATCTGACTAAGTATTTTATGATTGAGAATATAAGTATATATAATTACAAATTATTAAATCGACAAATAAATCGCCTAAAAATTAATAATATAATAAAATTAAAATATGATTAAAATAATACATCCCTTTGAAGATAAATAGGTCAAACTCAATTTAAATTAGAAATTTGATGGAATACTATGAAAAATGCAATCAATTAGTCCAAGCCTAAAAATGTATATCTTCAATATAGGGTTGTGGTTACTGAAACAGAAATACATTATTTGTTGGAGGTAACCCATATATTTCGCAAAAATCTAAGCTGATAAGATTGAAAACCCTCGCAAAAATCTAAGCTGATAAGATTGAAAACCCTCTATAAATTGAATTACATTAAACTTTAACATTACTAACTTTCCACATGGAGCTAAATTATTTCACGAGGTTATTGGGTAGTCATTATAATGGTGAATCACTTCATCCTCAATACATGGCTCCACCACCTCAGATGCAAGGTTCTTCACAGTTTCAAGAACACCAAGGTATCCTGAATTTTCAATATTATTCAAACCCTCATATCCCAATGTATCCACACTATGAGTATATCAATCCAGCAATGCAACAACAATATCCACCGCAAAGTATGCCAACACCGCCTGTCGATACAAGACCTGATGATATGGTGGAGTCTGACAGAATGAGTAATGACGAAAGTAGCAAGAGGTGGACCATTGAAGATGACAAGTTGCTTGCAAGCTCTTACCTCATCATCTCAACTGATAGTGTGAAAGGTAACGGACAAAACAGAAAAGACTTTTGGGAACAAATAACAAAATACTTTAACGATCATGATATGAGCGGTAATGATAGAACGCAACAATCCTTGAAATCACATTGGTTCAATATAATTCCTTCGGTTAATGAATTTAACCAATGCTTCATTCAAACCAAAAGACAAAATCATAACGGTTGATTGGTGAATTTCATAAAGCTTTTTGCAAAAGCTTTCAATCTACAAAGCTTTTGCATTCTCTCTCTTCCAAAATCTTCACCTCATATTATTTTATAGAATAAAATATTTACACTTAAAGTTTTAAACTTTTAAACCCTACCATTGTAGTCCCTAAAGCTTTATGTATATAAAGCTTTTAGTGCCACCTCAACCTCTTCTATGGTTATAAAGCTTTTTTGTAAAAGCTTTAAACCTTTTACATAAGACCATTGTAGATGCTCTTAGTGTTGCTGGTGACCGGACATGGTGGCAGTGGGTAATTCCCAGTCAAGTTCGCCGCCATGTGGATGGCTGACGCTCGAAGAAGAAGAATGGAGAGTTCGAGAAGAACCATCTGAACGATACTACTCCTCGCCATCCCACAGACAGCTACACGACACCTGTAGCACCGGTAGTACAACAGGTTCTCCATCGGATGCCACCCGAGGTAGTTCGTGGTTGCCGTCTTGAGGAGATCGCAACCGGTCGGCTCCGAGCAGCAGGCAGCGGTGGCTGAGTGGGAGGAACAGAATCCTTGCCAGCGAGCTGTGTCCCTTGGTCGTCGGCGGACTAGTGAGGATGGAGCCGATCGTAGCCGCTACTGCCGTCGCGACTAGGAGAGTGAGGATGAAGCTCGACCATAGGGCCGCCTTGTAGGCGGTCACAGGCCACTGACTGCTCCTCGCTGTGTGAGGAGCATGACGGCCGAGGAGAAGGCGGCCACCACCGCCACAGCATCGAGAACTATCCACGGTGCTCCACCGGCCACACACAACTTCCTCATGGTGAGGAAGAGGTAGAGATAGGATCCTACTGTGCAGAGTGCACCGGTGAAAGTTGTTCCGGCGAGGATGATTCTCACGTTCATCTTCTGCTTCTTTAATTTAATACGATTTTGTCTACAATTCGTAGAACCCAATGAACATTACCTCTAGAGAGCTGGACAAGTTAATAATAAGAAGACTTAACAATGGATGGTTTCACACTAAACAAAAAAAAAATACAACTAGTAATAAAAGTCATAAACTAAAATTGCTGCTACCGCAACCACTCCCGCTGCCATCGTTGTCGTCACCACCGCTGCCGCCGACTGGTAGGGGTATTTCTCCATGATGTCGAGGAAGCAATGGACCAGGGCTGCCAGGAAAAGCACCACCCCAGCAAGGTCCACCACTAGGGTGAACAAAGAGTGGGTGGAAGCCCGAAGATATGCCGCAACTACCCACGGACAAGTCGAAGAGTAGTTGCACATCCTGGGGGATTGCCGTCAACCCTCCAGAGGAAACAGTCCAGTGTTGCCGCCTCGGTGACCTTGCAGCCCTTGGGCTTGTCGCAGCAGCCTCCAAACCACTGATCTCCGCTAGAGCCGTCGCAGTATTGATCGATGGTGAGACACCTGGTGGTGCCCGACCTGTTTCCGGCTGCCTCAGCATGGCGTGAGCACGGAGAGAGAGAAAGACTATGACGATTATGGAGGCGGCGAAGGTGAGATACAGGTCGAGCCTGTATACAGCAGGTCGATTACAAAACTAGCTATATACTAGAAGCAGAAGGGTGATGGGGACGTTTGCCAAGGACGAGAAGGAAACCGGCATCTCCTTTTTGTCCATACAGCCGTGATCGTCCTTTGCTCTGCCCTGCAAGGCTAGGATGCCGGCGCTGATGACAGCAACGATGGCACATTGAGTAGCATATTATTTAATTTTTTTGTTGTTGTTGATCACTAAACTAGAATGCATATTTGATTGTTGAATTTGTAATGTGTGTTGAGATCTTCCAAAAATTGTGATAGACACAAACAAATCATATGTGCTTGACTTTGGAGCGGAACATTTGATTATTTATCTCTTGTTCTTAACTTAGTATATATTTTTCTTGCAAAAAAAACTTGTATTTATTTTTCTAATTTTATCTTTTAGTTGCTAACTTAGTATTTATTGATGTTGTTAAAGTTATTTAACACTAACTTGGAACGAAATATTTGAGTAACTTCACCAACACTATTACCACCATTGCAAGTACTACTATTACAGTCCGGCTATTGGGCTGATAGGCTAATATCTCAGATGCATCTGAGATGGCCTTAGCCGTAGGATGGGTTTTGGATGACATCTGGTCGTCGGAGGAAAATACAAGCAAAAGCACGTGGGTTAGGGGCATTTCCGGCAGTCCAATACAAATTATTATTGGCGGGAAAGGTACTGTGCATGGGGAAAGGGGAATTACGTCACATCAACTGTACACACCTATCCCCTTACTTTTTTCCATGTATTATCTCCCTTTCTTTTTTCGTTTATCTTTCGCCAGAGGTGAAAACCTTCCCTGTATCCCAACCCTACTACAGTATATCACCGGAAACGAAATCATGAAGATGAACGACGGGTCTGCTGCATCTTCCTCCCGTCGCGCTGATATCGAGGATGAGATGCTGCGAAAATGGGCTGAGGACGACAGGGTAATTCGTGGTTGTAGCTTTGACGAGGATGAAGATGAGGACGGAGATTATTTCGAGGACGACGTAGTCCCCGAAAATGTAGAAGTTCCTGCTGCTGAAGTTCCCCACGTTTCTGAACACGTGCATGAAGGTGAGTACTATTTGAATCTGCTACTAACAAACAAACAAACGAATGTCCAAATATTCTCTGACTTTTAATGCGTTTCAAAAGTAGTTTTTTGGCTGCACACTAGCATTGAAAGCATTTCCACTTGCATTGAATACCATTCGCTGCTGTTGGGAAACCAAAACCCTAAACACCAACATATTGTACAAGTTGTGTACGAGTGTTGTATGACTTTATTGAGTCCCATCATGTTATGCTCGATTACTCTAATATTCAGCTCGTAAGAGTTATGTATGAGTGTTGTCTGCCTTATGTAAGACCCAACTGTTTTTCAGGTGAATCCTTCCACCCACAGAACGTGGAAGGCTGGAAGAAGTTGTGGTTCCACGATTTCAAACATGCGTACAACGCTTACTTCAACTACGCGACACATGAAGGTTTCGCCATAAAAATACAATATTGAAGTCGTTCTGGCAGGAAGGGTGACACTAGTGGCAGGCTAATCTACGTTACACTATCGTGCCGTAGGGAAGGTTTCAAGAAAGGCAGCAAGTTGAAGCCCAAGGTCCAATTTAGAGAAGCTGTAATCGACCCAGAGCCGCTAGTGCAGCAACAACGAGTGCACGCTGAGAAACGGATAGGTTGTTTAGCCAAAATTCGATTTCGCATGAATGAGGTACTTGACATGTACAAGATTATTCAGTGGATCGGGGATCACAACCACCCCATGAACCCCCTTCAAGATCAACATTTGATGAGAGGGAATAGGCATTTGGACAGTTCGGTAGGGCACATGGCATCTATTAATATGGCAGCCGGCATCGGATTACGATCATCTTTCGAGATTCTTTGCAAACAGCTAGGTGGCGAACGTAATGTTGGATGCACAAAAGTGGACATAAAAAATTTCTTGAATAAGTTCAGGCAGAAGAAGTTACTCTTTGGCGAGGAATCCGCCATCAACGAGTACTTCCGTGCAAAGACTGAAAGAGAGTTGGACTTCTTCTGGGCAACCGAGATGGACCTTGAAGAGCGTATTGCGAACATCTTCTGGGCCGATTCAAGGATGAGAGTTGGTCTTCTATGTCGCCATGCTCTGACAGTGATGCACCACTTAGCGACCTTTGGTTGTGTGAAGTTCCAAACGTTGCCTAGCATATACATCAAAGATAGGTGGAAGAGATCAGCGCGAAATGCATTTCACATCGTCATCCAGAGACCTCTTTCTCATGTGGAAAATGAGGAAGAGTGGTTTGTACGTGCGAGTGCAGAATTTGGCGCTATTGTGCGGAAGGCAGTTAGGTTTGAGAGCCTCAGGCCACTTATTGATTTGAAAGCAAACGAGTTAGCATGCATGATACAAGAAAGTTTGCTCATCATTGATGCCCATAGTGTGGTCAACCCTAGCCAAGGTGAACAAAACAGGTCAGTCCCTCGTACTACAAAGGGGAAATCAATAGCTACTAAGAATCCTTTGCAACCTAAGCCAAGCAAGAACACACCTCGCTTCAAAGCTGCTGCGGACATATCTTGGATGAAACAAAGAAAGAAGTACAAGATCATCCGAGAGAAGGAAGCCGCGGATGAACAAGCTGCCAAGGAGAGAGCACTAGCGGATCAACTTGCTGCCGCTTTCGCCGGTCGACAAGCGAATTGATTTGGTTATGAAGTCAGTTTTGAGAGGCCATGTATCGCTACTGTTACACCACCACTACGTCGTAGGAATGGCGTATGGGTTGTTTAACAGTAGCTGTACATGTACTATCAATACTTTGACGTCTCTATTTTGTTGTTTTTGAAGTGAAGCGTTTCACGGGGCGCGCTGTCATGTACTCGGTATTAGAGTGAAGGACTTGTACTGAACCCGTATTAGTTCTGTAACACCTGTGTATCAGCTCAACTGTCATTAATGATATTTATGAACCTCTTACCCTTATTTTCCTATATATGCACACCATATCACCACCAAATAATCTCATCATTTTTCGGAAATTAAACTCTTACCCTTATTCACAGCGGCTGAGATCGATGACATAACTACGGGTTAGTTCATTTCACGTATTAAGATACTGCTTTTCCTTTAGTACTCCCTTCTCATTTTTATGTTTTCCTTGCAGATAACCGAGGAATGGGAGTCATTCCAATGTGTGATTGCGGTCTCCCAGCTAAGGTTCAAGCAGTCCACCCCACTTTTTTCCAGAAACACACAACACACCAGCACTTTCTTGGCTGCCCAAAGGAAGAGGGGAAATGTCGCATGGCCATGTGGTGCCAACTGATGGACATGCATGCACAACCAGAACAAAGGGAAAGAGCTCAAGTGTACGACGAATTGGTTGTACGAAATTTGGAACTGGAGAGCCATGTAGCTAAGCTGGACGAAGAGGCCGAGGGGTTGCAGTGGGAACTAGACGAGCGTACGGCCGCGTTCTTGGAACACCTCTGAAGAGCTTATATCTGTATCGGTGTTGTAGTACCTCTGTCTTGATGATGTATTAGGGTTGTCGTGCCTGTGTCATTCTATTCTTCTACCTATGTCCTGATGTTGTTGTTTGAACGGCAGCCTATGTAACACTACAAAAAAAGAGACGTTTGGCGTCGGTCGGCAGGAAAGAATTTAGCGTCGGTCGACAGATAACCGACGCTAAACCCTTGACTCGCGTTTGACCGAGGGTTTAGCGTCGGTCATACACCGACCGACGCTAACATCTATCCAAAAAGCGACGCTAAAATTGATTCCGGGCCAAACCGGCGGTGCAAACCAGTCATTATTTGGCATCGGTTGGTATAATGGGATTAGCGTCGGTTCCAACCGACGCTAAACACACGGGAATTTCGCGTCGGCCCAATGTCCAATTTAGCGTCGGTCAGCGACCGACGCTAAATTCCCAACCTATAAAAACCCTGGACGGACAGCCAGAATCATTTGTGCAGTTTGCAACTCCTCTCAATTCTCTCAACTCTCTCCACTCTCTCAACTCTTCTAAGGTATGTAGTTTGTTTTTTCATATTGTTGTATTTAGTTAGTGAATTAGTTAGTTATTGGATTTTAGGGTTAGTAGTTAGTTTGTTAGGTTGTGAACTAATGAATTAGGATTTTGATATTATTATCTAGTTAGTGAAATAATCTATTTCAGAATAACTGTGCATTATTAGTTAGTGAGTTAAATTGTGTTTATTTTGGTAGGCGTAATTTCGTTTGAGCTAGGAGCAGCGGTGACGCCGTCTCTTCGTTGTTTTCTCTTCTTCGGTAGTAGGTATGTATATATTAATTTTGCAATTGTGTCGTCTCATTGTTTTTTTTTTAGGATTATTATGCTTACTGATTACTAATTGTGTCGTACATTTATCAGTGACCGTCTTTCTTCTATCCTCATTTCTCCTTGTTTCGCGTCTCATCCCAGGTGTACGGTATGCATTCTTTTAACTATGTTATTAGCTTCTTGCTATGTTCATTTGTTATTTGGAATTGCTATGTTCAATTGTATGTTAAATTGATATGTTAATTTGTTATTTGAAATTGCTATGTTCAATTGGTATGTGAAATTGCTATTAAATTGCTATGGTATTAATCTTGCAATGAAATTGTTATGTTATTAATCTTGCAATTAAAATGATATGTTATTACATTGCTATGTTATTAATCTTGCAATTAAAGTGTTATTGTATGAGTTAGTTTTCTCAGTAATTTGCCATGTCATTAACTAATTGGTACTTTATTATGAGTCAACATAATTATAATTATATTGCATATCCCATTGTTACCTAATATAATATAGCTATATAGTTAACTGATAGATATTACGATTTAACTTTCTAATTAATTCCATCACCTACACTAAATCAGGCATCTTCCAAATGGATAAGTCTTGGATAACCAAGCATCGGTTGTCACAGGAGTATAGGGATGGTTTAGAAATCTTTTTGAATTTCGCTTTCGCGCATAATCATGAAGGAGAGCAAATAATTTGTCCGTGTCCAAAATGTGGATTCAAGAAATGGTTGTATAGGGATGATGTATACGAACACTTGCTTCGCAAGCCATTTCCCACAACATACACTGTTTGGTATCGACATGGAGAGCGCCTTATTGCTGAATCTTCTCAGAGTGCAAATGCAGTAGTGCAAAACTATGAGCATACTAGAGCATTTCGAGATCTGGTTAATGATGCTTTTGGTGTTATTCCAGAGGAGGTCAGTAGTACAATACAAGCCTCTGAAGATATTGTTATTGGTAATGAAGTAGAAAATGTTCTAGAAGATGATATGAACACTGTATTTGAAGATCACCCCATTGGAGAGGATGACATGAGCTACCCGAATGACACAGAGGAGCCGGATGAGACCAATGTCAACTTTAGTGATTTAATGAAGGATGGAGAAACACCCTTATATGAAGGATGTACAAAGTTCTCAAAATTATCTTTCATCTTGAGGCTTTATCATATCAAGGGAATGCACAACATCAGCGATAAAGCAATGTCGTTGATCATTGAGTTGTTGCATGACGCTTTTGAGTTTGCCAACATACCGAAATCGGGATATGGTGCAAAGAAAATGATCTCAAAATTTGGAATGGGGTACACGAACATTGATGCATGTGAGAATGACTGTATGCTGTTCTGGGGGAATGATATAGAAGAGAGTGTTTGTAAGATTTGCAAGCAGTCCAGATACAAAGATGATGGGCATGAGGGTGTAAGTCAAGAACATAAGAAAAAACGAAAAGCGATGAAAACATATCGCTACTTTCCCTTGATTCCGAGGTTGAGAAGGTTATTTATGTGTCCTACAACAGCTAAGAGTATGGTGTGGCATTCTACAGAAAAAGTTAGTGACGGAATGGCAAGGCATCCACGAGATGGAGAAGCGTGGATAGACTTTGACAATAGATACCCTGATTTTGCATCTGATCCTAGAAATATACGCCTTGGTCTTGCTACTGATGGCTTCAATCCATTTGGGAATATGAGTCTTAGTCATAGTACGTGGCCTATTATTCTTATGCCATATAACACGCCTCCATGGGAATGCATGAAATCAACAGGTATGATTTTGTCAAGTATCATCCCTGGAAAGAAAGCCCCTGGCAATGATATTGATATCTACCTACAACCTTTAATCAATGAGCTCAAAATTTTGTGGGAAGGTGTAGAAGCATACGATGCAGCCAAAAAGGAGGTATTTCAATTGAGAGCTTCCCTAATGTGGACTATTAGTGATTTTCCCGGACTGTCCGTATTATCTGGTTGGAACACTTACACAGGGCAAGCTTGTCCAACTTGTAATTTCGACCAAGAACCGTTTCGGTTGGGAGGCAGTTTGAAAAACTGTTTCATAGGAAGTCGACGGTTTTTGCCTGCAAATCATCCTTTCCGACAACAAAAGTCTAAATTCAATGGTGATGTCGATTTCAGAGAGCCAACCAAACTATTATCTGGCTCTGAAATACTGAAACAGGTGGAGAATGTCACTGTCACTTTTGCGAAGACGAGTGATAGTGAGAAGGGTGCACCGCCAAAGAAGAGGTCTAGAAGTGATGGAGGGAACAAAAGGCAGACAGAACAATGGAAGAAGAAAAGTTGCTTCTTTCAATTGCCTTATTGGGAGTTCAATAAATTGTGACACAATCTCGATGTTATGCACATAGAGAAGAATGTGTGTGACAATATTCTTTACACTTTGATAAATGACAAAGATCGAAGTAAGGATCATCTGAAAGCAAGGATGGATTTGAAAATCATGAAAATTAGAAGAGAGTTATGGCCAAGACCAGATGGAAGAACTTGTCCAGCAGCTATATACACAATGGGTAAACGAGAAATTCAAACATGCAGCCTAAGATACTTGAGTTGTTGAACGACCCAACCGTCCCGACTTGGGTAAGTTCTAACGATGCATTGGGGCAAGTCTACCCCACTGAGCATAGTGGTCGAGTTCGAGGATTGGGATTTGGTGCTACACCCACGAAGGTACATATAGTATATTATGATCTGGATTGGTTTCAATTTATATAACACTAACAATTTTAATATTTTGTTGTCTCTTTTTTGTAGGTCAACCTGACTAAGAAGAAGGGTGCAGCTAGCCAGAGTTCCACGCCATCAGCTACTGCCATGCATGACTTCGGACATTGCCCTGTACAAGGAGAAGTAGCAGAGTTACGGGATGAGGTTCGATTTCTAAAGGAGCAAATTGCACAGTTGGCATCAGGAGCTTCAGGATCCTCCGCTCCGACTAAAGGGAAGGGGAAAGACACCTTGCAGGCGGTGGAGGAGGAGGAGGAAAGTGAGGATGAGGATGAGGAGGAGAGTGAGGGTGAGGGTGAGGATGATGAGTGATGAGGGAGAGTGAATATTTATGTTGATATATTACACGTAGACATATGTAGTTATTAATATTATTAGAATTATACAGTACGTTATGCATATTAGTTATCTATGTCATTGGTTAGTAATGTGTGGTATAATTAGTATTGCATTCCATGAATGAAATTGCGGTTTGCAGGTTTGCAGGTTGGCACTAGAAGAGTATGAGAAAAGGAGCTGAAATGGCCAGAAAATTTTTGACCTGTACAACATATTTAGCGTCGGTCATACTTATTTGGCGTCGGTCAGAACCGACGCTAAAAGGACCCGTAAATAGCGTCGGTCATAGGCCATTTAGCGTCGGTTGATAACCGACGCTAACAAGGACGCAGTCAACGCGTGTTTGGTCTTCGGTTGACCAATTTAGCATCGGTTCTTACTTTTAGCGTCGCCTGATGACCGACGCTAAAAATTGGTTTGGTTCTCGGCCGGACTGGTCGGACCATAACTTAGCGTCGCTTATGAAAAGGATTTGGCGTCGGTCACTAAACAACCGACGCTAAAATTTAGCGTCGGTGAAATTGGCGTCGCTTTTCTGACCGACGCTAAAACCTTTAGCGTCGGTCATCAACCGACGCTATACTCCGGTTTTGACCGACGCTAAAGTGCCGGATTTTTGTAGTGTAATAGGGTTCCACTCCACAGTCATTAATGAAGTTAGTTCATAGATGACTAATGTGTTCCATTTCATTAATGAAGTTAGTTCCACCTAACTAGTGCCAACTACCCGCATTTAATGATGCCTATTATATATGGACACCACAACACTAAACCCTATCCCACAAAAGTTTCATACTACGCCTTATCTAGTTCAAGACCACCACACATAAGAGAAGTGTTTATCAATGGCAGACCGCAAAGCTTTGAAGTTCCCGGGTTAGTAGATACAAACCATGTCGTATGTGTGCTCTTCCCTTATCATATCATGCAAACCTTGTTTCTTGCAGATACAGAAGGGAAGATTGTCATCCCACTTTGTAACTGTGGTTTCCCAGCTACAAAGCAAGCCGTGCACCCCCCTGCCGCCCAGAAGCACACCCCATACCAACACTTTCTTGGCTGCTCGAAGAAAACTAGGAGATGCCGCATGACAATGTGGTGCAAGCTGAAGGATCGAAAGAGGCCAGAAGAGGAGGGAGGAGTTCAAGTTTACGACGAGTTGGTTATCCGCAATATGGAACTGGAAAGCAACATTGGTGCGCTAGAGGACCACATTGAGGCCATCAAGTGGAAGACGGCAGAGTTGAAGGCTTCCTACTTCGACGATGTTGCTTGAAGGCTTCCTACAGGTTCGGTTAGGTTGGTCTATTTTGTTCAAGTCTTAGTACCTATGGCGTTTAGTTGTACTACCCTAGTCGTTATGTTGTAATACCTTGTTTCGTTATGTTCGTTATGTTGTAATACCTATTTCGTTATGTTGTTGTACCTCTGTCGTTGAGTTGTACTACCTTTATCGTTCTGTTGTATCACCTCTGTCGTTTAGTTGTACTACCTCTGTCGTTCAGTTCTACTACCTCTAGCTTTTCAGATGCACGAACAAAGTCATAATTACTTACACGTAGTTCAACATTTCTATAAACTTGTAAATACACGCCACTACTACGAAAACCTCGCGATGCCACTACGACGACCCCGCGACGACACTATGACAACCCCACGAAGCTACTACGAGAACATCACTGTCTTTGTCCAAAGTAACAACTGGTCTACGACAACACAAACACAAACAGAAAACCACGAAATAGTAATAATTAAAGTCTGGACGTAGCAAACAACGGCTAGTTTCCTTTCTTTCCCTTGCCCAACCCTTCAAGAGACGTGGCAGCAACTAAAACCTCCCCCCGCAACTCATTGGCCTCGGACAAAAGCAGTCGAGACATGTACCTCAAGCGATTGGTGTCCATGAAGGTTGTGTCATCAAACTGATTCTTATGCTCAGCAGTGAACCTCCCAATATATAGCTCCATGAACCGCACGGTGTACAGGCCACAACTGTTGATATCTTGCTGCACAGCGGCAGCTACCACCTTCCACTTGAAGCTTTTGATGTCCACACCAACAGTGTCTAGGAAGAATGTCCTGGCGTATTGCATCAGTCTTGTTCCAGATGGCTTGTACCAACTCTTCGATTCAAAGTCCTCATGGCACGGAAGGCTGTTCAGAATTGCCTTTTCTTTCTTCACGAAGTCAACCAAGAACACATAAAAATGCTCAAAATCCTCACCAGCGTGAGTAGGGAAAAAAGCCTGTACAAGTTATGTATAGTACTTGTCATGGATATGTACCATTACTACAAAACACCAAAATGCACACAAAAAAAAGCTTACATATTGCAAGTCCTTCCAAACCAACCGCTGCACGTATGGGACAAGAGATTTATCCATGAAGCGGCAAAAACCAGCGGATACAAGAGACGAATCAGGCTTGTACGGGGCTCCAACTTCAATCTCCTCCCTAGCTGAGTTCTGTATGGATACATTCAGCACAGGTACACGTTAGAGATGTAAGGAGTACATTACAGCCATATGCAGTGTTACTTACGGCAATTCTGATTGGGAAGCAAACACGGGTCATCTCCTTCTGCTCTCTATTGATCAAGTGGGAACATGAGTTTATGACGCTGCTGGAAAAGCGTTGGCCAACATCAATTGAATGCAGCTGGAATTTGTACAGGTGATTCCTATGTTCTGGGAACTTACAGACCAGTATCGCACTGCCATAACACATCCATATGAGTAACATCAGATACACGTAGGCCAACTTTAAATTTAGTTTGGAAAAGGTTAGTGCAACATACTCTCTGCCATCAACAGTAGATAGGGCATAAGTCACAACCAAACGTTCCTCTGCGGTGAGGCCAATCTTATGCTTGGTCGGAATGACGTAGACATCCGTCATGTGCATTTTGACGGTCCTCGGTCGATCACATGCCACAGGAGTGTACGATGGTGCGGACCCCTTCTTACTAAGACTTTGGCTGAATTCCAGTGCCTCCACCTCTGTCTCAAACAACCTACTTTTTGTCGACACGGGAGTTTTGTCATCTACCCCTACTTCATACCTATCTTCTGCATCAGCCTCTTCCTCGGCATCTTCCTCCTCTTCTTCGTCAGCCTCATCCTCAGCCTCTTCCTCAGCCTCTTCCTCTGCCTCATCCTCTTCATCTTCCTCTTTGTCTTCTACTTCCTCGTCATCCCCCTCATCCCCCTCGTAAGTTTCATCATCGTCTTCATCATCATTGGCTGCCATGCCGGTGGTGGGAATAGACATGGCTGCCACCTTGGCCTTCCTTTGAACTGCACCGTCTTCACCCTCGACAATCCCCCTACGATTTATCTCGTCCTCCACAAAGGTGTGACGGGATCGCCACAACTGCAACTCTTCCTGCAGTTTGGAGCACATTTCTGTCTTCTCGTGGATTTCAGCTAGTGCCAGTTTGCGTAGTCCTAGCAGCTGTTCATAATATCAATTTCGTAACACATCCGTATCACATTCATATTAGAAGAATACAGGTTTCATAACACATTACATGTATGACACATAGGACTTTATAATATGTATTAGGGACTTACAGCTGCAGTGGGGGTGTTAGGTGATATTGCCGGAACCCAAAAGTCAGAACTGGCCAGCTCTTTAACTTCAAGGGGGGCATCAGATGAGGTGAATGTGCTGGGCAAATCAAACACCGTTTCAGCCCAGTCATACTGCACGGGGGTGAGACAACTGTTCACCTCATCCCTGTCCCGTATCTTGAATGACCACTCACTACTTCGAAGAACGGACAAAGCCTTCTTAACCATGGCGTCGTCCCAGTAACTGCATGTCGGCTGGATGGTGGACCCAGTACCATGTGGAAGGTCTATCATGTCCAAGAAGTGAATCTGCACATACACATAAACCAAAAATCAGCCCTCACAACCCAATGCATACTCATACTGGACATGTACGAACAACGTATGAGATAAATGATATACCACTAAGAAGTTGATGTCTCCCCCAGGAAAAGTGTTCAAATCCTGTGCACTGAATCCATCCAGTGACTTAAGCAGCACGTTCACCACATGCTCGCCCCAGTTGTAACCAACCATTTTGGGGAAATCATCGTCATTGATATACTTGGCATAGTTGGCAGTTACCTTCCAAGAGTTTCCTGGGGCTAATAGGGTTCCGAGAGCATGGAGGACGTACAGCTTGCAGAAGACTTGAACATCCTCAGTCTCCAGGAGAATGTCCTTCACGCGGGAAACTTCAACATTATCGAAGCTATTCAGCTTCAGTGATGTCTGTCTCTTTAACTTGGCCCTTTCCTTACTGGTACACAAATCCGTATCAATGCACTGCCCTGACGACATTAGACCATACACCCTTGTCACATCAGACGGTTCAATGGTCATCATCTCACCATTTGGGAATTTGAATGCTCTTGATTCGGCGTTGTAGGAACGAATAAGGAAGTCAGACAGGTCCTTGTTCACGACTGCGGCCTGTATATCCATCAAACCATGGAACTGAGCATCACATAGTCCAAGCTGAATAAGCTTGCACCTACGTTTGGTTTCGATCGCCTTGTTCACGGTGTTTATGGGAGACACCTTACACCGGAAAGGGATCCTCAGTGCCTTCTGAGGGGTTGGCTGCTCGGTACTTGACTTCTCAGGTGCATGCTTCGTACTTGCTGTTTCCGGTGCATCAGTACTCCTCTTCTTAGTTCTTGCTTTGTCCGGTGCGTCAGTATGAGTCTTGCCCTTCTTCCCCGATGCATCGATCTGATTCTTGCCCTTCTTATTCGATGCCCTCTTCTCCGGTGACTTCTCCAACGGCTCTACTTGAGGGGGATCAGTACTGGGAAGCTGGCTGCTTGAACGGGTGTCTTTACCGGTTCCCTTAGAGACAACCTTCTTTCCCTTCCTAATTTGTGAAATCTGACATGTATGAGTTCCACAGATAATACATATCAGTTTCTCTCAGGGAAACCAAACATATCACATCTATATCATATCTGTAATACATGTATATCGTATGCACAGCAGAACATCTACAAACACTGGTCCATATGACATCCATATCATATCTATACTACATGTACATCATATACACTGCATAATATCTACAACCACACTTCCATAACACATCCATATCATCTCTGTAGTACATGTACGTCTTATCCACCGCAGAACATCTACAAACAAACATCCATACCAGATCCATATCATATATGTACAACATATATGTACATCATATCCACAACCACTCTTCCATAACACATCAATATCATCTCTGTAGTAAATGTACATCATACCCACAACAGAACATCAGCAAACACACATCCGTATCACATCCATATCACATACGTATCACATCCATATCACAAGCAACCTACCACATGCAAACTAGGAAAGGGTAACTTGGAAATACTTACCAGGGGAACTTCAAAATCATCATCCGACACAGGTGTCGACACAGTCTTCGCCTTTTTCGCCGTCCGTAGCTCCACATGCTCGACATTTGTCTTCTCGGGGGAGTTGAGCTCCTTCAGACGCTTAGATGACCTTGGAGTGTCAACATGTCCCTTCTCCGGCCCCTTCGATCGCGCCATTACTATCCACAAACTGGAAATGAGTAGAGAAATAAGAGCAGATATTAGTAACATTGCATTTGTTGCTCCACCGCAAGAAGCCTATTTGTAGGATACATGGGGTGTGACAGTTACATACCTAGGGTGACGGTTTATCTACGATAGCTGCAAGCGGTTATCTGCGCCGGTTTAGGGATAAGGGGTATCGGCGGTTATCTTTAACGGTTGGAAGGGATAAGGGGTATCGGCGGTTATCAGCGACAATTGCGGGTTTATGGTGGTCATCGGCGGTTGCTAAAACACAAAGAAAACCGTCGGCGATGGAGACGGAAAAGAAAACAGTCGGCGTCGGGGATAGGGAGAAAGAGAGAGAGGGGGAGAACACGTGTGTCAGTCGTATTAGATAGATAGGGAGAGATAGAGAGAGATAGGGAGAGAAAGAGACTGACGGCGTGTGTCAGTGGTATAAGACATGCATTCGGAGAGAGAAAAGGTAAAAAGTCGTTTCCGTTTACCGAGCTAAAAAATTAAATAAAATTACAATTTTAATTATTGCAAACTTCCCCCAATACCCCCGCATTCACCCCAGCCTTAGGATTCTCTATCTAAGATGAGAATGATTCTGGGCCACAGGATGGTCGTCTCAGATCAATCTGAGATATTAGGCCTTCAGCCCTTTAGCAAATTTGCTACTATTAAAGTTATGTATCACTAACTTCACTAGCACTATCATTATTATCAAAACTATCATTTCTATTAGATTTATCTAAGCAAGAAATTGCAAAGTTGTGTCACCCTTTATATTTGTCGATGACAATAACAATGTGAAACATGTGACAACAAACATTGTATATATTGTTATATATAGCATTTTATATTAATGATATAAAATGTTATATCATCTCTCTGTTGAGTATTTTGAGGTACTGTATGCTCTGTTCAACGGTAATTAATTATTATGGAGCAAAAGTAAACGTAATGACGCAACACACAAACTTCTCATTTATATCAATTAACATTAATTAATTATGATTACAAGGATAAAAAATAAAAATAAAATACATAAAAAATAAAACATAAAATGGTGGCCATGAGTTGGTGGTGGTGGTCACCACCGTGGTGACTGGACGCGGCGGCAAGGGAAACTTCCCATGCATGCGACCACCACGTGGGCTATCGTCGCCGCCAGGAGGAGAAGCACGGAGCAGCCGAGGACCACCATCGGAATGGTGGCCACAGTCCTCGCTGCCTCTCGCACCTCCAGTGTAAACAGTATAGTGTTGCCGCCTCGGCGACCTTGGAGCCCTTGGGCTTGTCGCAGCAGCCTCCAAACCACTGATCTCCGGTGGAGCCGCCGGAGTATCGACCGGTGATGAGACACCTGGTGGTGCCCGACCAGTTTCCGGCTGCCTCAGCATGGCGTGAGCACGGAGAGAGAGAAAGACTATGACGATTATGGAGGCAGCGAAGGTGAGATACAGGCCGAGCCTGTATACAGCTGGCCGATTACAAAACCAGCTATATACTAGGAGCATAATACTTTGCTTTTGTGAACACTGCATCTTCGTGCCTCTGTATATGAAGAATAGGTAATATAGACATGCGAAGGAATAAACATAATCATTAATACATACTTACGTCTATGTTGCCAAATCCGTGTATAGGTTGTTGTAATTCAGACGTATATGTGTCACCTGTTCTAAGTTCATACATGATGCAATCCATTAGAGCATTTGAACTCAAACCTTGGGTGTAAGTCTATGTGTAATTCATTCATATGTTTATATTAATACATACTTACATCTATGTTAGTTGCCAAAGCCGTGTATAGGTTGTTGTAATTCAGACGTATGCGTAAATAAAATATAAGTATTTTCTTCTAAACCAGCTACTCCCATCGACTATCTAAAGTATATTGGATACATACTACCTAAAGTATAACGAGTACGAGTATTCGTACCCGTGCTCGTACAATTATTCAGCACTAACTACTCTAATCGTACTAAAGTACTACACAATCCGATGTTTTCATTTCTAATTGATTAAATGACACTAGAGAGTGAAGACAAATCACATTCTATTTTAATGTGTACATATTCGCATACTAAGACGTGAAACCAAAAAATATACTTTGACAATTTATATTATTACTAGTACTTGCAGTGGTGGTGTTGACAATTTATATTATTATTAGCTATAAATAGCACACGAAAATTGTGTATATTGTTATATATAACATTTTATATCTATGATATAAAATGTTATATCATCTCTCTCGGCTTTTTTCGCAGTATGAGTTGATGGACGATGATGATATTACATTAATTTTTCTATGTATCTTTATGAGATTCATGACTATTGTATTTATTGGTGTTGAAATCTTATTGTTTATCTTACATTGTATTGTTGTTGTCGCACGTTCTACATTGTTGTTGTCAGGGGTGACACAATTTTACAACTTCTTGCTTAGATGTGTCATGTGATATGTGTCAAAGACAATAGCTGCAAATCAAAACAATACATGAAAATACCAACAAAACAATTAGTTTTTTTTTATCCATTCATTTAGATGAAAACATTAGAATGTAAGATTTGGACTAAATCTTAAATAAGTTTTTTTTTATAACATGTATTACTTAAATTTTGGGTAAAGTTCTATTGCACCCACTAAAGGTGGGGTAATGGTTACTCTACTAATAATTTGATGGATAAACATGTTTTACCCAACATAAATAAACATGATAAAAAGAGTATATTTGTTGCATAAGTACGGGTGGGAAACCCGGCCCGATTGACAGGGTTTTACCCGACCCGGCCCGGTCAAACCGGGCTTCGGGCGGCCCGGAAACCCGGTCAAAAGTCAACAGGGCCGGGCCGGGCCCGGGTAGAATAAATAGGGAGTTTCGGGCTTTCGGGCTTTCCAGGTTAAGCCCGAAAATAGCCCGGCCCGACCACTAGCCCGGTTACCACAAAAACCCTACCTGGCTACCCACATTCTCACATTGTCACCGTTTCCTTCCTTCCTTATTCTATTGATTTCTGAAAAAATACAGATACTGATATAACAAAATACAAATCCCACCTCCCTACCAACCTCACATCCTCTGAGTCTTGATTTACTTTACCAAAACTCACTTTTGTTTCTTTGCATTTTATATCTACAAAGCCTTTTCTTTCAATTGTTCTTTCTCATAAGCATAATCATGCTTTTGGATCTGAATTCCCAACCACAAGAATGGAGTAGAAGTAAGAAGAGAAGCTTCCTGCTATGATGCTTCAGCGGCTCCTGGTGTGACTGACCTGGTGGATTCCGCGGCTCTGGCAAACGTCGAACGTACAGGCTTCGGTGGCTCTGGCGGACGACAAACCTACAAGCGACGTGTGAACATAGAAGCTCATCCTACCGCCTCTATTTTTGGATCTTCACAATCTCACTACCGCCTCTATTTTTTCATGATTAGATCTACAATCCCATTCCCATATTTCTTTTTCTATTTCATAATCAAAGTAATCAAGAAAAAGAAGTAGAAGAAGAAGAAAGAGAAGAAGAAGCAGAAGAAGAAGGAGGAGGACTAAGACGTAGAAGAAGAAGAAAGAGAAGAAGAAGCAGAAGAAGAAGAAAGGAGGAGGAAGAAGACGCAGAAGAAGAAGAAAGGAGGAGGAAGAAGACGTAGAAGAAGAAAAGTCTCTCTCTCTTTACAATAATCATTTTCGGATTTTATTTTTAATCATGGGCTGAATTCTTTGGGTAGTCAACCGGGTACCCGGGCCCGGCCCGGACCCGCGTTGACCGGGCTCCGGGCTACCTGGTCACTACCCTCGGGCCGGGCTCGGGTTGATTATATTACATTCGGGCAGCCCGGAAGCCCGGTTGACCGGTCCGGGTTTAGCCCGACCCGGCCCGATTCCCACCCCTATGCATAAGAACCACAAAATCTCCCTATAAGCGTTTTTGTGTTTCTTTTCGGATATTAACTGTTGAGTATTGAGTTGAGTTAGTGCCTAATAAGTCTTTTCGATAGGACTTATTTCTATCTCTTTGTTTGTAGTATACACACTACAACCATCTCTTACCACACAGAAGGCATTCTCTCTGTTTGTACCAAAGTTATTTCGAACGAAGCCAAAACTTGGGTCCCTGTCTTTTTCAACAATAACAATTAAAGTAATCAACAAATAACAATTATTGCTCGTAGTACTGATAGACCTAATTATTGGTGTGTGTTTTTTTATGAATAAGATATTTCATTCCAAAGTAAAGGGAATACCAAATTGGCGAAAACCCAAGTTTTAGCTTTTCAATCAAACAAGGAACAAAGAAACTGTTAAACCTCTGTACAATGCTAAATCCGGTATTAACTTGTGGACAACTAGCCGATAAAATAGCTAGCTCATCCATTATCAGTTTAGCCAAAACTTGTTCCTTTCTACTTGCAGAACCATATAATTGCCCCACAAAATTGAGAGTTTTGCTTGACAATCCTGAATCCTAGATATTACTTTACGAATTAGAGGCTCACAATCTTTGTAAGAAAATAATTGGTGTTATCAGTCTTTCATTAAACAACATTTTTGTGGTATTTTTATCATAATTTGAATGATTTTGTATGAATTTCGTCTCTTTTCAGTTTTTGAACTATTTTACTTGAATTTATATGATTTTGATACATTTCAAGATATATACGACATTGAAAATCAAACTATAGCCGACACAATATCATATGGAATTATTATACTTTGGGCACAAACAAATTTTATGTTATGGACTTTGGAGCGGAACATTTGATTATTTATCACTAACTTTGTATTAAGTGTTGCTAACGCTATCCCTTGTTGTTAACTTAGTACCTTTTTTGGCAAAAGAAAAAAAAAACTTAGTTTCTATTTTTCTTTCATTATTGTTAACTTTGTTGTTAACTTAATATTTATTGTTGTTATTAAAGTTATTTATTGCTAACTTTGCAACCGAATATTTCACTAAATTCACCAACACTACACTATCCCCATTGCAAGTACTACTATACATTAAAGTTATTTATCACTAACTTCACTAGCACTACCACCATTATGAATACTATCATTTCTATTAGGTTTATATAATAAGTAAGAAATTGCAAAGTATGTGACCTTTGACATTTGACGGTGACAATGACAATGTGAGACATGTGATAACAAACAATAAAATGTTAGACCAATATGAAGATTCAACATCAATAAACACAAAAACCGCAAATTTTAGAAGATACATAAAAAATCAATATAATATCATCGATGTCCATCGAGTTAAACTACAAACAAAGCTCGAATGAGATGATATAACATTTTATATCATGAATATAAAATGCTAAATAACAATTGAGTATTAATATGTTATAAGACAAATATTCTAAATACAAATAGAGTGCCTACTAACTACACATGACATCTATACAAATCTGGCAATCTAAGAAGTAGGACCAATATAGAGGCATCAATAAAATATAAGTATTTTCTTCTACACCGGCTACTACCATCGACTATCAAAAATATATTGGCTAAATACTATCTAAAGTTTAACGAGTACGAGTATTTGTACCCGTGCTCGTACCATTATCCAGCACTAACTACCTAATCATACTAAAGTACTACACAATACGATGTTTTCATTTCTAATTGATTAAATGACACTAGAGAGTGGAGACAAATCACATTCTATTTTAATGTGTACATATTCACATACTAAGACCTGAAACCAAAAAATATACTTTGACAATTTATATTATTAGTAGTACTTGCCGTGGTGTGTTGACAATTTATATTATTAGTAGTTATAAATAGCACACGAACAATGTGTATATTGTTTTATATATGATATAAAATGTTATATCATCTCTCTCAAGCTTTCTTCGCAGTATGAGTTGATGGACGATAATAATATTACATTAATTTTTCTATATATCTTTAGCGGTCGGCGTCGTCGCCTTACAGACAAAGGGCGATGACAAGCATTGTAGCTGCCGCCACCACCAGCGAGAGAAGAAAGGTGGCCCAGAGGACCACCTTGTAGACGGCCACCGACCAATGAGTACTCCTGGTCGTGATAAGTAGAAGGATGGCCGAGGAGAAGGCGGAGGCGGCCTCCGCCGAGTCGAGGAGAATGAGTTGAGCTCTACCGGCTAGACACATCTTCCTCAAAGTGAGGAAGAGGAATAGCCAGGAGCCGAAGGTGCCGACTGCGCCGGTGAAGGACAGACAGGAAAATAAAATCCTCATTTTGTCTTCTTTTTTGTTTTTGTGAAGGGCAAAAAATTGAAACAAAAGGCTTTGTGTTTATATATATTTGGCGGTCCTCCGCCGGACGCCATCCTAGGCAGTCCGTGGTCGCCGTCAGGAGGCCATCACAGCCCACCGGCTCGGAGCAGCAGCCGTCGACGATGTGGGAAGCGCAGAACCGCTCCCGACTGAGGCAGGTGACCACCGCCTGCCACCTTGAGCCCATCGTCGCCTTCGGGCCAGTGAAGACGTTCACCGCCATCGTCACCACCACCGCCTTCATCAGGAGAGAGATGAAGATATGGTGACCCAGAGGGCCACCTTGTAGACCGCCGTCGGCCAGTGGGTGCTCCTCCCCATGAATAGTGTCAGGACGGCAGTGAAGAGAACGGCGGCCGCCGCCGCCGTGAGGAGGAGGATCTTCTCGATCCCTCCTGCCAAGCAAACTTTCTCAAGGATGAGAAAGTTCCACAAGGTCCCCGCAGCCGTGCCGAGTGCACCGGCGAAGGAGAGAAACGAGAACAAAAGTCGCATTTTTTATATCACTTTTTATTTTTTTCTTTGTTTTTGTGAAGGGATTAGATGCGTTTTGTGAAGGGCTTTGATATGTTTATATATTATATACAGCAGGTAAAAATGAGAGTTTTCACCTTTACAGTGTGGTAAAAATTCTAAGCTGCTAGTGGGACCCACTACAAGTCGCTATTTTATCATTTACTAATTACTACAACCTGTATATAACTTCTTTTTTACGTTAAGTCCACAAAATCAAAATTTATCCACTCCAATCAAAATAAGTTAAAACTAGAGTTCTAAAAAAAACTTAATAATATATCATTCATGCAGCAGCCTCCATGCCACAGATTGTCGTCGTAGTTGTAGTAGCCGCCGCCATTGACGAGACATTCCGCCGTGTGGCTCCGATCCCCGGATGGCTTCAATTCCCGAACCCGAACGATCAGAAACGCCATGAGTAAGATGGATAGAGCTAGCGTGAGATAGATGCTGACTTGATACACAGCTGGGTTGGCGTTGTACCAGCTGTATACGAGGAGGCTGGCCGAAACCAATGATGCGACGAGAGCGGTGAAGAAGACGGCCGGCTCCCTCGTGGTGAAGCACCGGCCCTTGTAGGTACCCTGCTGGTCCAAGGCTAGGATGCTGGCGGCGACGACAGCCGCGACGGTGAGAAGGAAGATATTTAGGGAAATGAGTTTTCGCAACATTTGGTTTAAAGGTTGAAGAGATAGTGAGTCGGTCGACAAACAATGTATGCCTATGCCTATGGCTCCATCAGGAGGAAGATCAGCCCTCCTCCTCCTTCTACACATACCCTTTTAAGGGTGAGGTAGAGGTAAACAAAAGTCGCGGTGGAGCTGAGGGCTCTTATGAAAGAAAATATCGAAAAGAGCGTCCTCATTGAGTTTCTCAGAGAGAATGGCTTTAACTTGAAGAACGAATGAAATAGTATTGATATATAATGGTCCAGGGTTTATAAACCGGCCTATAAGACTTGAGTGTGGCATGAAGACTGAAGATGCTAATTTTCTTTTTAGTCATTATAAATAATTGTTCCGCTCTTGTCGCCTGGAACAATGAGGGAGCCGACCCGATCGCCTGAGTGACTCCGAATCGCCTCGCAATAAGAGAGTGAGGGTAGTATTCAGAACGGAGGATGAGGAATGAAAGGGATGATGATGTAACAGAGTGTACCTAGGGATTGCTCCCAGAATTTGGTCCTGTCGTCAGTCTGTCCAATCCTTCTGCATTTATAGTCTGGCAGGTCTGCCAATACCGTTGGACAATGGTACGGCGCCCAGCAAGTCTCGCCACGTGTCACCGAATCCTAACCGTCGCTTGGTGAAGACGAAACCTTCAGGATTGCTCCACGTGTCCTTCTAGGGTTTCCCAAATGGTAAGCGCATAACGTCGCCTCAGGGCCCTTCCTGGGCCGCGACTGGGCCCACTCAGAGCGGCCTTCAAGGCACCTAGCTGGTCAACCTTCGCTTGACATGCTGATTGCTTCCTGGGCCATATCTGGGCCTGCTTTTCAGGTCTTCTAGACAGTCGCCTGGTCAATCCTCGTCAGAGGCGTTGACTTTCCTTTCTGGGTGTATCATATCGCCTACTAGGCTGACCCGACCCAGGGTGGCCCATCATGAGCCCCCCAGTCCGCTTGTGTGCTTGTCGCCAAGTACACTGGCGGACTACTCTTTCTCGTCGCCCGCCGCGTTCCTTGAGGAACCCTACTTTCGCCACAACCGAGGGGTCATCTAGTCTTTTCCTTCCTCCGTAGCCCCCTAACTCGATCATTGCCTACGAGATAGCCCCTTCTTTTTATATTCCTTTTTATGGGTCGTGTTGCCCAATCACCACCTCTCACGGCTTGCGTTTCCGAGACGCTTTCCTCTTCCCAATGCCAATAGCTCCATCCGTCCTTTCAACTGTCGCGTCGTTTCCGTTTCCGATGTAACCACTCAAACGTCTCCGCCTTTCCTTTATAAAACGCTCCGCTCTCACCACTGTCTTTCTCCTCTTTCTCTGTCACTTTGCCCCTACACTTGCCTCTTGCCTTCTTCCTCAACCGTTCCTGCCTTTCCTTCACTTTTCCTCCTCCTCTGTCCGATCTCTCTTCTTTCTCCAGATGTCCGACGATCTTGACTACCTTCTCAGCTGTCCTGGTATGTCTCTGTTCTCTGCTTGAATTTTTCTTCGTTTTTCCCTTTTTTGCCTTTGCCGACTGCCCTCTCCGCTATCTAGCTTCTCTCTCCCTATAAAATTCCTTGTATATTAAGGCTCCAATGGCCCTGTCATCAACCAATTCAGAGAGAACTGCCTCCGACGCTTCTCAAAACTCTCCCGACCTTTCTGAACCCCGAGAATGGGGAATGCATCAGCTTGGATTTGTTCCCGGATTCCGCCCTTGGTCTGTGAACATGACAGCCCCCATCTCTGACCAAGGCTACACTGTCCGAGCTTGGAGAGACATGTGGTACGACGGCGTTGGCCGGGATCGCTACATCATCGGGCCAGGCTATTTTCCCTATCTTTCTGCCACCACTATATGTTCCTTTCTTCCAAAACTCTCCCTTCCGACCTGTTGGGACTATGCTGCTCCCTCGTTCCTGTCGACCATTGGGAATTGTCCCGGAGGCTGGCATGGTGTGTGGTCAGAAAGCTTTACCAACGGCCTGCGCCTTCCCCTTCTCCATTTGTTGTATCATTACTTCAGAACCTCAAAGCGTCGCTTGGCGCCTATACCGCGACCTCATGGTCCGTTGTAGCCAGCTTTGAGATATCTTGCCAACGCGAGAAAATTACTCCTACCCTTCGCCTTTTTTCCCTTTTGTATAGTGCCAAAAATAACACCAACGGCCTTAGCTTTGTAAAGCGAGGTCCGTATAGGGATGTGGGGATGCGGGGAACAGTTAAACCGCATCCCACATGGTATCATGCCTTTTTTTATTTTAAACCCTCGCCCGAAGACACCTGGACGACGGCCCTTCCGCCCTGCTGGTCGCGAGGCGATGCCAATAACTTCCCCCGTGGTCACTCAGCCACGGAGGTCGAACAACAGCTGTTGGCATTTATTAACAGGGAGAACTTCAACCTGAACGACCCCTTCACCCTAAAACAAGTCCTGGCGCAGCTGCCTGGAGGTAGATGGGACTATCTTCCCCTACTTTTAAATTTATCCCTGCTTTCTATTATCGCCTATTGCGTTCCCTTTCGCTTTCCTGTTTCTGACCTTTTTTTACTCCATTGTGCAGGGATGACAGATATTTCTAACGTGCTGATCAGCACGTCAGCCCGCGGGTCAATCACCACGACTCAACCGCAGCATGTGCCGCCACCGGAAGTTGGGCCACCACCTCCTTCGCCTCATGGGAAGGGGAAGAAACGGGGGACGCGCCGCTCCCGCGAAAAAAAGTCGTCGCCTGCGGCAGAACCAACAAAGCGACGCAAGTCTTCTTTCGCCGGCACAGCAGATCCAATTATCGCTGTGGAAGACGATCGGGCCGAGACAGCGGATCCCCCACCAATTATCACCGTCGCCGACCCTGAATTGCCTCCTGACACGGAGCATTTCGACGCTTCAATGCCTGAGCCCCCTCCTCGACGCCCCGGAAAGGAAAGCCAAGCCCCGGCAGAGCGGGAATTCATCTCCTTCATCCAGGATGACTCACCCCTGTCGCCTCATAACGACGAAGAGGGTCGCCGTGCCTTATCCCATCGCGTCCTGACAGACTTCCTGTCACCCAACTACGAGAAACCAGAAGGCTACTTTCCGGTTGTCTACCCCCAGCGATCACAGCTTTCAGCTGACGTGGCCCGGGATATCGCAGAGGAGCTGACTTCTGGGGTTCTAAAGGGTCTGGATGATGTGAAGGTTGGCGACTTTCATCCCGCGATGGGGAACGTGTATGTGAAGCATCACGAGGTATTTACCTTAATCGACTCTCCTCTTTCTTTCATGTCTTGTCTTTTATTGTGGAAGATTCAACCAATCATTGCCTTCCAACATGTATGGCTCTACCATTTATTCAGATGTTGCTGGCGCTAAGCATTGCTGACAAGTCACGTGACTTGTTGATGCGCAAGGCTCGTGAGCTTCGCGACGATCACGCAGCTCTTCAGCGCCGCCTGGACAACGAAGAAGTAAGCAAAACACTTCACTAGTGATGATGATGATGCTTCGTTTCTTCCCTGTCTTTGTTGTGTTTTTGTTGTATATTTATTTTTCTTGCCATTTTTGTTTTATGTCTTTCAGTCTGATCATCAAGCGACCAGGAATGAGCTTAGTCGCCTGGCGGAGGCTCACTCTCAGCTTGAGCAGAAAGTAAGCGAGGCCTCCGCGTCCGTGGAACGCCTGACTCAAGACTTGTCGACTAGCCGGGCCTCTATTACTAGCTTGGAGAAGAGCCTGTCTGAGGCAAAAGAAGCTGCCTCCTCGTCCGCCAAGAAGCTTCAGGATCAAGATGTCCTTCAGAAGCAGATTCGAGCTTTGACAAAGGAGAGGGACGCTGCCCTTGCTGCGCGGAACCAAGCGGCTGAGGAGAGGGATAAGGCGAAGAAGCTAGCTGAAACAATGACAACGGAGAGGGATCGCTCTTTGAAAATCAAGGAGGAGACCGAGGCACTCAGCGCTCGGCAGTATATGACTGCTGTGTCGCTGATCCGAAGGTCCATCCCTGTGATCATGACCGCCGTTCGTCAGAAATTCGTCGCCGTTGTTGGACCTTCCCCTCCTTTCGTTCGACGCGAATTTCTCTCGGCGTCCTTCAGGGCTGTGAATCGCTTGCTGAATGGTGTGCCCGATCCCAATACTGACGTCGACCCTGAGTACATCAGCGTGATGAAGGAAGTTCAGGCGGCGGATCAGGAGTATATAGCGGCTGAGAAGGCCAGAAGGGCTCGGGCCAAAGCTGAGGCAGCCGCGAAGGCGAAGGCAGATGGCAGAGGGGAAAAAGTGTTTGAAAAGAGCCTGGCATCCTCCCAAGGCGATCGTGGGCAAAGCTCGGGGCAAGGGAAAAATAAATGATGACTTTTCTCTCTTTTTTTTTTTTTTTTTTTTTTTTGTTTGTATTTATAAGACAAGCTGCCCGTGAACTGGGTAAGCGCCTTTTATTTCGCCCTGATCTTATAAAGTAGGCTCGTAAGCGATTGTTTTGAAAGCCGTAGCGCGATTGTTTGCAGCCGTCATAGGCGGCACCTTAGTTTTTGCCTTAGCGATTGGTGATTGCTAATGAGCGATGTTTTGCCTTCCTATAATGCCATTTAGGCGATGTCGTTACCTTTAAGCCTTAGCGAAATTTGAAACTTAGGCCTCGTAGGCGAGATGAATCCATGTCGTACGGGAATTTGTGGCGATTGAGCGACTTCTTAACTCATAAGTTTTAGGTAATATCGATGGCGATGGTGAGATATAAATGATAAAATTAGTCATCCAGCGATATAGCTATCGGACGCTTTTCTTTCATTAATTAGGGAAATGAAAAACCATACATGCTTCTCGGCGACTACTCATGGTATTTGCGGAGGTGCATCGCATTCCAGGTCCGGGGGATCTTTGTTCCGTCCAGCCTGGCTAGCTTGAAAGTGTTTGCTCCTATGACCTTTCTGATTTGAAATGGTCCTTCCCATCCAGGATCAAGTTTCGCGGCTCCCTCTGATGGCCTAAAGATCTTTCGTAGTACTAGATCACCCAATTTGATGTGATGTGGCCTTAACTTTTTGTTGTATCGCCTGGCTAGCATCTCCTTTTCCGCTATTAACCTCATCTGGGCGACCTCGCGCTTCTCTTCTACCATATCGAGATTATGGACAAGGTTTTGCTCATTGTCCTCTGGGTTGTAGCTATCCAAACGGACGGAAGGTATTGTTATTTCCACCGGAAGGACCGCCTCTGATCCATAGGTCAATGTGTAAGGCGACTCGCCTGTTGATGTCTTGTAAATCGTTCTATGTGCCCACAGCACATGATCGAGCTCCTCCACCCACGTGCCTTTCTTGCCCTCGATCCGTCGCTTTAATCCCCGCAATATAAGTTTGTTTGCTGCTTCAGCTTGCCCGTTGGCTTGTGGGTAAGCGACCGAGGCGAATCGTAGGAGGATTTTGTATTCTTGGCAGTACGCTTGAAAGCTCTGGCAATCAAATTGGGTGCCATGGTCACATATAATGCTGTGAGGAATGCTGAATCGTGAGATGATATGTTTGAATGTGAACTTCTCAATCTGCTTGGCGGTGATGCTGGCCGTCGCCTCAGCCTCAATCCATTTTGTAAAGTAGTCTATGGCTACAATCAAGTACTTCCGCTTCCCAGGGGCTTCAGGAAAAGGTCCCAAAATATCCATTCCCCACTGAGCGAAAGGCCACGGGCTAACAATCGCCTGCAAAGCGGTGGAAGGCAATTTATGAAAATCGGCATATTCTTGACACTTGTGACATTTTTTAACCAACTCCGTCGCCTCTCGTCGCATCGTCGGCCAGTAATAACCTTGGTATAATAGATTCTTCTCCAGACTTTTAGAGCCTAAGTGTGTCCCACAGACTCCTAGGTGTACTTCTCGGAGGCTATAATCAGCGTCCACTGGTCCGAGGCATCTTAAATAAGGACCTGCGACGGACTTTCTGTACAGATCGTCGCCAATTAAAGTGCATCTGCTGGCTCGCCTCCTTGCTTTTGTAGCCATCGCCTGATCCTCGGGACTGTTCCATCTTTTAGAAACTTAATAATGGGAGTGCGCCAATCGTCTTGTGTGCCTTCATCGTCCTGAGACCCGTCAATCTGAAAGCATGTGTTTAGCTTCACCTCTTTCTCCACCGTCACCATTCTTGCCTCTTCAAAATCAACCGCCGTGGCTAGCTTTGATAGCGCGTCAGCGTGGCAATTCTCTTCCCGGGCGATTTGCAAGATGTCTACTCTAGTAAAATCTGCCAGGGCTAGCTTTATCTCATCGAAGTATGGCATTAATGACTCCTCTTTAATTTCAAACTCCCCATTTAACTGGTTGACCACCACTGCTGAATCAGAAAAAATTTTCACATATTTGACCCCCATACTTCTTGCAATCCTGAGTCCTGCCTCCATCGCCCCATATTCGGCAGCGTTGTTGGTTCTAGGCGACGCGAAGCGCAAGGCGACTTCATGGATAGCTCCTTCCGGGCTTTTTAGTACTATGCCGGCTCCCGAACCATTTTTACTGGAGGCACCATCCGTAAAGAGTGTCCAAGTTTGGCTCTCTCCTTTTTCTTCCTGCACTGCCCCTTCTACTATAAAATCAGCGAGAACCTGGGCTTTGATTGCTGTTCTTGGTTTGTACCGGATGTCATATTCGTTGAGCTCAATAGCCCATTTTGCAAGTCGCCCCGCCACGCTCATTGTCCGCAAAGCATTTTGTATTGGCAGGTTGGTTAATACTGTTATGGTATGAGCCTGAAAGTATGGTCGGAGCTTTCTTGCCGCGCATACCACAGCATAGGCCATCTTCTCGATGGCAGGATACCGAGTTTCAGCGTCGACCACGTTTTACTCGTGTAAAAAATGGGCTGGTCGCTTCGTTCCTCCCGTCGCACTAACACCGCACTTACCGTTGTTGGTGATATCGCAATGTACATGAATAACTCTTCGCCCTCCTTGGGTGAGGCCAGCACGGGAGGAGTGACTAAGAATTGCTTGAGTTCCTCAAATGCCTTATCACACCTGTCACTCCAGGCGAATTTTGACGCGTTTTTCAAAATAGAGAAAAACGGAGCGCATCGCTCTGCCGCCTTTGGAATGAACCGATTAATAGCCGTTATTCTTCCGGCTAGAACTTGTACTTCTTTAACCGTTTTGGGTGGTGCCATGGCGGAGATGGCCTCCAATTGTGCTGGATTCGCCTCTATTCCCCGTCGAGTGACCAAGTACCCTAGGAATTTGCCTGATGTAGCTCCAAAAACACACTTTTGTGGGTTTAATCGTAACGCGAAGCGTTGTAACGTTTCAAATGTGTCTTTTAAGTCGCCTAGATGATCGTCGCTCTTCTTACTCTTTACCAGAAGATCGTCCACATATGCTTCCAGGTTACGTCCTCGTTGCTTAGTGAAGACCAATGTGTTAAAATCGTGATTCCCACGTAAAATCGAAAACTTAGGTGAAATCGGAATCGTAAAATCGAATCGTAAAATCGTAAGATTTTATGTCCCAACTAAAAAAATATATAAATACTTATTAATAAATATAATATGTTAATAAACTTAGAATATACACTCTTATAACAATTAATATGGATGGCTTATAACAAAGAATTATTACAATGAGTTAATAATATGCTCAAAGGGATGCGTACATGGATGGCTTAGTGAAAATGAAACTACTATTTTGGTGAGAAGTGAGAACCATAGAACCGTAGGAAATGGGACAGAGGGATGAGGATTGCGGAGTACAGAGTAATTACTTGAAGCAGGTAGAACCGTAGATGAAATGAACTGTTATAGTTTGGTGAGTTGAAGTTTTGAACTTCTGATGTAGCCTCCGCCCTCCTTGCTTCAATTTATGGAAAGAGGAAGGTATGAATGAGTCAATTCTGGAAAAGAGGAAGGTATGAATGAGTCAATTTCTAGGAAAGATGAAGGTATGAATGAGTCTATGATTTAATTAGACCTGCAGCTTGCAGGGAAGGAGGGAATCGACAGGAAGGACAAAGAAGGTTGACTTACTGACTTGAAGCAGTGGAGAAGGAAGATGATGTTGCTGACCTTGTGTCCGAGTGAGGGAAGATGCTAGATGGTGAGGGAGGCCGGCGAAGGAGGGACTGAGGGGAGAAGGAAGTCTCGAGTCGACGGTGAAGGGACGAGACGACGAAGAAACTGGAGAAATCGCCGACGCAGAGAACGGACGACGACGAAGCTGGAGAAGAATTGGAGTATCGGATGATGACGAAGGGGCGAATAGAAGGAAGTCGTCGATGCAAAAAGCGACGTTGGTGACTTGCAGCCGAGGAGAAGCAACGCCGGTGAGAAACGGAGAAAAATCAAGGAGAAGCAGCGCCGGCGAGAGTTGTAGAAGAATCGAACTTTCGATTTTGCGGAATTAGGGTTCAGCGAGTTATTTTTGGAAAAGAGGGATTTGGGAAAATGGGTTAGATTCTCAGGTTGAACCAAAAACCGAACCAACCCATTGAGATTTTGGTCTAGTCAGGAAAATTACAAAAATCGTATAAAATCGTAAAATCGTTGATTTTACGATTTTAACGATTTTCTCTCGATTTCACCCGATTTTGAAGGCCCACGATTTTGTAGTGAAATCATGATCGTTTCTCATAGGTGAGATCGTAAAATCGTACGATTTTAAGATTAAATCGCGATTTTGACTACACTGGTGAAGACCATGTCTATCATCCTTTGGTAAGTTGCTCCTGCATTTTTGAGGCCGAAAGGCATAACCTTATAGCAATAGTTCGCCATAGGAGTCATGAACGCCGTTTTCTCCTGATCCTCTTCATTGAGTGGTATCTGGTGATACCCAGAGAACATATCGAGAAAAGACAATACTTCGTTATTTGCTGTGGCGTCGACCAACTGCTCAATGTTCGGGAGTGGATATGCGTCTTTTGGACAGGCATCATTTAGATTTGTGAAGTCGACACACATCCCCATGCCCCCGATGATTTTTTAACCAAGACCACATTTGACAGCCATTCTGGGTATTGAACCTCCTTGATAAAACCTGCCTCCAGTAATTTGTCTATTCTTTTGTAACGACTAGCTGTCGCTCTCGGCAGATATTTCTTCTCTTCTGTTGTACAGGGCGGCAGCTTTTGTCGATGGATAGGCAATGCTTCACAATCGCTGGATCTATCCCAGGCATGTCGCTGGGATGCCATGCAAAATAGATGCGAATATTGCCTGATTAGTGTCATCATCGCCTGCTTGGCCTCTTGGCTTAGGTAAGTCGACAGCCTCACTGTTTTCTCTTCATCGCCTTCCCACAAAGCTACAGGGACGTCAGATTCTGCTGACTGTATTCTTTCTCTATTCTCCGTTCCCACCTCCAGGTCGATTTTGTAACATGCTCCTTTCGTCGCTGCCCGATAGCATCGCCTAGCCACCTCCGGGTGTCCCCAAGTGACTCCGACGTCGTCCTTGGTGACGAACTTCAGCACCTGATATACTGGTGAAGAGATAGCCCGGAAAGCAGCGAGCGCCGGTCGCCCCAAAATTATATTGTACGAGGATCGACAATCCAGCACATGAAAATCTATGGATTGCACCGCCTTGATCTGCTCATCGCCTATCATGACCTGTAAGGTAATGATTCCTTTAATGGGCACCTGGTGGCCAGAAAACCTGTAATAGTTGTCTTTGTCGGTCTCAGGCTTGAAATGGAGAGTTTCATCTGCTGGAAAAGTTCCCAGAAAAGGATATCAGCTGAGCTTCCTTCATCCACCATTACTCGCTCCACTCTACTCCGGAGCGTTACAATCTGAATCACCATTGCCTCCAGGCTAGGCCCTCTACTTTTAATTATGTCATCCTCCGTAAACATGATGGGAGACCGTCGCGCCTCATTGTTTATGATCAACACCTCTTTACAATCGCTTGACTGCTTTTTTGTCGGACAACTTTCGCCTCCGAAAATAGTTTGATAGACTTTCGTGACTTCCTCCATATCATTTGCCTTTTTGGTCGCATCGCCCTGCGGCTCTTGCAATCGGGCGAAAACTGTTTTCCTAGGTTGGTCGCCTGGGACTGGGCTAACTTCTTTATCACTTGCACTCCTTTCTTTTCGCTTGGTCTGGAGAATAAAGTCTTTTAGGCGACCTTCCTTAATCCATCGCTCAATTTCATTTTTAAGTTGCCGACACTCCTCTGTGGTGTGACCGTGTGAATCATGAAAGTTGCAAAACTTTCGGGGGTTACGCTGCTCAGGGTCGCCTCGCAGTGGTTCGGGCCACTGAATGTGGTGATCCTTGTGCTGCATGTACAAGAATACCTCTTTCCGGGATCGGTTGAGCGGAGTGTATTCTCTTCTGTCTTCCTGATACGCGCGTCTATCATTGTTTTTCTTGTCGTCCCGATATTCCCTTCTTTCAGGAGATCGCTCCGTTCTCTGCCACCGTCCTCGCCTGTCAGTGCCGTCACGCGACGCATCCGCGTGTCCGTCCTTTCGTCCTTTTCGGCTGTCGTCCCCTCCAATTTCTGCTAACTGCTCCTCAATGAGAATGATATTATTTATTCTGGCTTCCAAGTTGGACAGAGTAGTAGGTTTTTTCTTTACTAACGCCTCCTTCAGTCACCTATTGTGCGTCGCCTGGATCATACTTGCAGTAGCAATGTCTAAAGTCACGTCTTTAACGGACTGTACCGTGCTGATCCATCTCTCAAAGAAATCTTTTAACGACTCCTCCGCCCACTGTCGCAAGTTAACTAGGACCTGTACTGGGACCTTTCGGTGTCGCCTATCTTCATACTTCATCAAAAAAACCCTGGCAAACTCATCCCATGTGTGAATGATTCCTTCTGGCAAGCTCATGTACCATTCTCTTGCTGCCCCTCCTAAAGTGGCCGGGTATGCTCTGCAAAACGCTGCATCGCTGGCGCCCTGCATTTGCATGGCGATTTGAAAGTTTTGTAGATGCTCTTCAGGATCGCCCAACCCCAAATATTTCTCCATGTTTGGTGGGACCAAGCCAATTGGTAGTGTTTCGGCGAAGATGGCCCTTGCCAGAGGTTGCCGAATGACCCTTTGTTCGGCTCCGGTTTCGACTAGCGGTCGAAATGCCCGTAGCATTTCCGCGTGGGTGTCATTGCCCGGGGCCTGGACGTGCTGAGCTTTGGGCGCCTGCGCCTGCTGAGCGATAACCGTTTTTAACAATTGAGTAAGCTCCAAATTCTGCTTTTCCAGCACCTGAAAACGCTGTTCGAGGACTTTGTATGCCTCTGAGTTCGGTGCTTCTTCCTGTACCACACCCTTTCCTCTGGTGTCACGAGGGATATATGAGGAGTCGATGTCTGTGTCCCTAGGCACCCCTTCTTCCTCCAAATCATTTCTCAAGTTTCTTCCCTCGAGTGGTATGTTTTGGGCTCCAGGATTCACGTATTTCAATGGTGTTTCCTCCGTCTCTCCTTCGGGCCTTACGTTCGATGCTTCTCCTCTTATCATTCTCCCCATATTCCCATGCTCCATTGCTCAGTTTCTTCAGTTCTTGATTAGCCCCTATCTGGCGCGCCAATTGTTCCGCTCTTGTCGCCTGGAACAATGAGGGAGCCGACCCGGTCGCCTGAGTGACTCCGAATCGCCTCGCAATAAGAGAGTGAGGGTAGTATTCAGAACGGAGGATGAGGAATGAAAGGGATGATGATGTAACAGAGTGTACCTAGGGATTGCTCCCAGAATTTGGTCCTGTCGTCAGTCTGTCCAATCCTTCTGCATTTATAGTCTGGCAGGTCTGCCAAGACCGTTGGACAATGGTACGGCGCCCAGCAAGTCTCGCCACGTGTCACCGAATCCTAACCGTCGCTTGGTGAAGACGAAACCTTCAGGATTGCTCCACGTGTCCTTCTAGGGTTTCCCAAATGGTAAGCGCATAACGTCGCCTCAGGGCCCTTCCTGGGCCGCGACTGGGCCCACTCAGAGCGGCCTTCAAGGCACCTAGCTGGTCAACCTTCGCTTGACATGCTGATTGCTTCCTGGGCCATATCTGGGCCTGCTTTTCAGGTCTTCTAGACAGTCGCCTGGTCAATCCTCGTCAGAGGCGTTGACTTTCCTTTCTGGGTGTATCATATCGCCTACTAGGCTGACCCGACCCAGGGTGGCCCATCAATAATTAATGTATTTGATGCACCACAACTACTGACGATCGGACAACCACAACTACTGAAGATCAGACAACCACAACTACTGACAATCGGACAACCACAACTAAATAAAAGATAATATGACTTTACAAGAAAATATATTTTGTTATATGCATTTATGACGATGTGTCTGTAAAAAACACCAATAATATATTGAATTTTTTTAGCTATAAATAGCACGCGAATATTGTGTGTATATATATTATGTGTTTGAGATGTATAAAAGAAGCTAGGTAGGTAGCATCCATCTAGACTAGGTGGGATGTGAGATTGTCACAAGTATAAGTTCCAATCGTATATAAATATTCATAAATAAAAAAAGTAAAAAGTAGTGTATTTATACGTTCATTGCTTCCCCACAGATTCTATGAAAAGAAATACACAGTCAGTTAGTTCTTTGTGAAGCTATCGCTTCTTCCTATTGTTCCTTCTCTTTATGTATTGTTTGCAAGTGACAAATGACAATGCAAGAATCACATTTGAGTTGAGACCCAAAAAGGGAAAAAAAAGGATAAAGATAAAGGAACAAAAACTTGATGATGAGTTGCAGTGGGAAGAATAAACATATTTGTATTGTACAAGACACCCCCACCCACCCACCCCACCCTCTCAAGTATAAATAATGATAGAAGGCTTTTGGGACTCTTACAATCACACACACCTCTCATTTTCTTCTTCCTTCCATTTCTAAGATTTTATTTTGAGCTGATCGCTCACCACAAAAATATGACGACTAATAAAGGTATCAACCTCGAAGAGATAAAAAATGAGGCTGTTGATCTGGTACAATTCTTCTCCTCCTCCTCCTCGATAGTTTTCTACTTGGTTTACATACTCTTCATTTCAACATTCCTTTTTCTTTTTCTTTCGTTCCTTGATGGTGAAATGAAATTCATGTAGAGGCATATATTGATAAGTATTAGTAGATAATAAGTTAAGAGAAAAGTGATTAAAAACAAAGAGCATATATAATATAGGCATCTCCTACCATGACTTCATCTAACTTCAAGTATAAGGTAACTTGAAGTTAATGAAAAAGAGATCTGAACCATTCAAAATTTAATCAAAGAACTTGAACCATTGATTAAAAGTATAATTAAAAATAATTAATTTAAAAGGAACCGGTTGCAAAAATATTCCCCGGTGAACATCTCCTAGTTTATAGGAGAAGTGGCTCAAGTGAGGGTTTCAGAGGTTAATTCGGTTGTGAATTTATAAAACAAACTCGCACTTTCCACCAAGAACAACCTGGTGGCTTAGTGGTAATACTTTGAGTTTTCTTTCAAGAGGTTTGGTGTTCAAACCTTGGTAAAACATTTATAATAAAATTATACCCTAAATTTGTAATCTATTTTTTTTTAATCTAAGCTTTGAAACTCAAATTTTTTTTTTAATCTAAGCTTTAAAATCTCAATATTTGAAACTCAAAGCATTATACAATATAATCCTAAGTAATTAATTTGTAACTATAATACTCTAATCTATATTTACTTTCTACTAGTAATGAACCAACTATAATTTGTAACGTGCCACATGTAATACTTTGTTTTTTGTTAAAACCCTACACTCACCAAGGTACAGGTGACCCGATTCACAACCCATGAGGACTCTAAAAGAAGGAAGTCACTCCGTCATTTATGACATCATGACACTATGGTACAAACCATTATCCCCCACGTATATGACACGCCTAATATGAACTTTTGGTACCCTCTATTTTTCTAGATGTCACTCCATCACGCCTAACACCCCCAATATATCTCATCTAACCGCCCTTGTTCTTTAAGTCACACCTCATGTGGTAACGGTCCAAGACAAATAGACAAAATCCTCCCAGGCGGACAGGGTGATAGTGAAAGCGCTTGTAACTCACATCCCTATATTATAGTAGTTTAACTAAACTTGTTCAAATTTGAGTTTACTCTTTTGGTATGGCACAGTCAGCCTCGGGTAGTCCAAAACTCGGTCTCACTAGGTCGGACCTGATTCCCACCCCGACGGATAAGTAATGAAACATTATTGTAGGAGAGTAATGAAGACATTATACATTGCTAAAAATCACATAATTTCATCTTTCTCAAATTCACCCTAGACAAAATTGATTTTAGCAATCAAATGAGTTTAAGTATGGAGGATATATAGCCAAACAAGACCCGTGTGAGAGTTTGGGAGACAAAAGAGATAAAAAAAATTTACTCAGAAGACCAAGCTTCGTTACGTAGTCTATATGTGAAAACAGATTACCATTGTTAAGTAACGAATGAAATTAAGCTTGTTACGTAAGATAAACTGCCGTTACGTAAGCCTTACGTAAAAATCACTTACAACTGTTACGTAAGACAAACTGTGATTACGTAAGGCTTACGTAACGACAATTATTTCTTACGTAACGAATGAAATTAAGCCTGTTACGTAAGACAAACTGTCGTTACGTAACAATCACTTACAACTATTACGTAAGACAAACTGTGGTTACGTAAGCCTTACGTAACAATCACTTACAACTGTTACGTAAGACAAGCCGTGGTTACATAAGGCTTACGTAACGACAGTTATTTCTTACGTAACAAATGAAATTAAGCTTGTTACGTAAGACAAACTGTCGTTACGTAAGCCTTACGTAACAATACGTAACAATCACTTACAACTGTTACGTAAGACAAATTGTGGTTATGTAAGGCTTACGTAAAAACACTTATTTCTTACGTAACGAATGAAATTAAGCCTGTTACGTAAGACAAACTATCGTTACGTGAGCCTTACGTAACAATCACTTACAACTGTTACGTAAGACAAACTGTGGTTACGTAAGGCTTACGTAACAATCATTTATAATTGTTACGTAAGATACTCATCTGTTACGTAAGGCTTACGTAACCATAATTATTTCTTACGTAACATGACCTGCTAAACCTGCTGTAGCAGGTTACTAACTTGAAGTTATTATAGTTTCAATGACTTGAAGGCGTGGTAGGAGATGCCTATAATATAACACACCTTTCCGTAAGTTCATAGCATCTTAACAACGATTTAAGTTAATCACTTACCTTGTATCTAAAATTCAGGATAAGGAGCAAAGGTGCAATTATTCTAACTACTTACATTGCGTGCATCATGGCTGACTATCATGACTCCAATTCCAGTGACAATGTGTCACTTTTGTTGCATCCAATGCAACAATCAATCCCCTCCCTTATATCTTAATTATTTCATCTTGTGGTCTTAATTCATTGTTTATTATTTCAAATTATTTTAGTTTGTTGAAGTTTTCTCACATTTTCTATCACTAAAATGTTTCACGACGAATTTTTTAATCACCCGAGCCTCCGTTGACAAAAAATTTTACACCCACGTGACCGTCGTCATTAGATCTATGATTCTGGAAAAATTATATTTTTCTGAAAAAAATATTTTTCTTGACAAATTTCTTGTTGGCTTGTCTATATAGTTTGTATGCGGTTTATACACACTGTATACAAACTTTATACACTTTGTACGAGACTTGTACACTCTCTGTTTATTGTTGTACACTCTGTAGGGGAACTGTATACACTTTGTACGTGAATTATACACTACGTATTTATTTTTGTATAATTTGTATACCAACTGTATATAGTTTGTACGAGAGTGGTACACTCTGTATTTCTCTTTGTAGAATTTTTTTCGTACATTAGGATTGTAAAGAGTTCATACAAATTGTATACATTCTATATGAAATTCGTACACTTTGTATGTCATTGTACAATCTGTATATGACATACACTCTGTATGAAATTCGTACAGACTGTAGAGACGAAAAAATTTAGTGTGTCATCATTGACGCTCCCATACATAAATGATGTCCCAAAAATTAGGATCTCTCTCCGGCCAACTCGTTATTCGACCGAGAAAATAGTTTGCCGAAAAGAGATCCCGTTCATATGAGATGAAAAACTTATAAAAAAATAAGTAAAAATATTCGACCGTTAGATTAAATGAAGGCTGAGATTAATACTGTCTTAGAGACATCATTATTATTACTTATTATTGCTGTCTCCAGAATCGCGCTCGACTATCATTCTAAATGAAATGAATCAATGATTCGTTTCATTTGTTTCCTAAATAGAAAGGAATACCGAATAGTTTAATACATATATTTTACTATTCTTTACAATTTGGTACAATTTAAGTATTTAATAGTTTAATACATATATATTGTATCAATATGATTGGTTTGATCGGTTTGGTATAGTTTTAAAGTAATTATAATTTAATTAAGGATCAAATGTGTTCATGCCTAGTCGTCCGAAAAATAGAAATGGAGCTGCCCATCACCTTGGCCTGATTCCGAGTCATCTCGTACGAGAATAGTGTGGGTTAGTAGTCAGTTCTAAGCAATATGATCAGGGTATTTTGGGGAATAGATGAATAATATTACGTACCGGGAAAATGTTCTCTGTAAAAAATGTCAGTCCTTCACGATGGTGGGATTTGTGCAGTATTTAATGTCTTGTCGTCTGCTATGATGACTTGCTTTGATTGGTTCTTCTAGATTTCATCTTTCCTAGTGGTGGGAATGTTATCTTTCTTTGTGCCATAACGGTTAAGTGGTCTGAACGTCTTGGCCGACACGACTTGACTGCTTAACGCATTGACTTTGGGTTGTCCTTCTGTTGACTTATCCTGATCGCTTTTGGCCTTTCCTAAGTCCTTTCTAGACGGATTAGCCTATGGTCTTGTTAGTTCATGAATCCTACTTCTGTCAACCAGTCTTGGAAGGACTTTGTTGGTGACTCACGCTCTTTGACCTATCGCTCTAGCAGGTCCATCAAAATATGATTTATAATAATTTAGACAATTGAACAATCGTATGTACATTAAACTCACCTATTAATTTTTTGATAGCGTTCAGGAAATTATAAACAATAGATAACCAATTAAGTTGTACTTAAGTGTGAACCTAGACTGAAGTAGTAAAGCTTAAATCACCTAGTATTCAGGTATATCAAAGAGTTAAAATACTTACATTTCCTACATTTCCTACTTATAATTTTTTTTTCAGTTATGTTTTGTGTCATTTTTACTTAAAAATACTTATCGTTTTATTACAAATCAATAAGCTCTATTTTCATAATAATTTACTAGTTTTGAACACGACTTGTTGATCGGGAATTTTATATAACAATGGTAGTCATATAATATTTTAATTTCTTGGAAGCGATTAGATTTAGATGTGAGGAATGGTACAAATACTTATTTAAATTTAATCGAAAAGAAATCTATACCTATTTAAATAAAAATTCATAGTTTTGTCGCGAATCCAAAAATCAGTGTATGACAATCATATATCCATATTCAAAATCATATCCCTATCTTAAACCACATAGCTTCTTGTCGCCATGCCATGAAAATCTCCAACATTATTCCAGTCACATTCTTTTTCCTTCGTCGGACACCATCGATCGCTTTATAGGCAACCAATACACATGTCATCAAAATCATAGGTTGGAACATCAAGCACGACCAAATTGATACTATGCCTATTTCCCCAAGTATTACGGGTTACTGAAGGCTTTCAACCCAATTAAGTGTCTTGACTCTTATTAACTCTAATTTTCAGAAATTTTAATATAATTTTCTTAAATATATCCATCATTTTTACTCAAATATTACTCGAGGTGATTAAAATTTATTGTCAATCAACCCATATAAGCTTGCAATAGGATGAATTCATTATTTAAATCACATGTGACATAACTAACATGTCCCCTACTAAATTCAACTAAACCATAAGACTAATTAGCTTGTGTAACTCCTCAATATATCCAACCACAACCATGGAAAAAGTAAACAATATATTTAAGTACATGATAATCACCATCCAACCTATTGATAATTCAATTGAACCCACAACATGTATAACTTGTATAATCTTATTAACTCGTTATCTAGTGGACTCTACTTCTCATAAATCAAAATACTCTAACGCTATAAATATACTTCTTTCATAAATTTTAAAAATAATTCTTACTAATATGCAACATGATCGAACTTGATTCATGACCAAAATCCCTAAACCCATAATATACACAAATAAAAATTTTGTATTATATTATCGATTGAAAAATTAGAGATCCATAGATTTATTTAAATAATTTAAAATTTGGAATGTATGCACCATTGACACCTCCAAAAGTGTCTATGATGATTTATTATCAAGTATTTAATACTTATTCATTCATATTATCGTCATTTAACCATAGTTGATTTACATTTTATTGAATAATTATTTATATATAAATTTTCAAGATTTATTATGTTAAGATAATATAGTTGAACATCAAAGTACTTATAATTTCAATCATAGGGTGTTTAGATACATTCAACATTTAATGAAAAGAAAGAGAAATAATTAAATTTTGATTTAAAAACTGAGTGATGATGTAGAAATTTCTGAGAAGGGTTTCATCCTGTCAAAACCAATTGCACCATACTACCATTAAGATTATTTCTCCGACCTAATACACTCACACATCATGACCTTTTGGCTTATTACATGTTTATACATGACGTTTGCCGAATTCCATAATGACACGAACTACTGATGCCTTTTTCAAAAGTACCATGTCATCACGTTCCATCCAAAATACAAATCGCAGAAGGCCAAAATCGACGTCGGCACCGACCCTAGCTCGTGGCCGTTTTACCATCGAATTGAGCAGTTGATTGGGTTTACCCTTCCGATGGCGACAAAGCCGTCGAGGAAGCTGGCGGCTTCCAAAACCCCTTCTCTTTCCGGATCTGTTAGAGTTCCAAGACCCCAAGTCTCATTGTTCATGAAAATGGCGTTATTATTACTCATCAAGATTTCACCGGAGAGAGGGAAATTAGTCTTGGCCGGCGATGAAGTGGCTGGGTGGAGGTGATGGGTTCTGGTCGAAGAATTGGCGGGGCTAGTGGAGTTTGGTGGTTACATAGATAGAAAGAAGGGGAAGGAAGGGAAATTAGAAATTAAATAAAAAGAATTTAGTTAATGTGATGTGACAGCCATGTCACGTGATTTTGTGTGAAAACTGACGGCATGCTACTTTTGAAAAAGGCATCGATAGTTCCTGTCATTATTGGAATTTGGTAACGTCATGTATAGACGTGTAATAAGCCAAGAGGCCGTGTTGTGTGAGTGTACTAGGCCTATTTCTCCAATAATCTTTTGTAATTAAGTTACCAAAACCTATGTTTCATAACTCATAAAAATTACAATCTTTAGAATTTCCCCTTGTTTACCAAAAAAAAACTTGTCTATTGTCGGCAAAGCTAGGGTAAAGAGAAGTAGTTTTTGTTTTCCAAATATTCATCTTCTTTGTCTTGATTGTAGCTTTATTTTTAGCTTGTTTCCAATACATCTTCATCTACGATATAGATACCCATATCCCTCAGAGTTAGACCCAAGTAGTGATGAAGATTTTGTGATTGAAACATTGGACGTCTTTGATTTTACAGGAAAAGATCCCTATTGAGGAAGTATTTGAGCAACTAAAATGTTCAAGGGAAGGTCTTACATCCGACGAAGGGTCAAGCCGCCTTCAGGTTTTCGGACCCAACAAACTAGAAGAGAAAAAGGTCCTACTTCCTCATGTTCCCTTTCAAAACCATTTTTTTGTGTCTGTTGAATGTTGGAATTCTATTATTTAAATGTAGGAGAGCAAAGTACTCAAGTTTCTGGGTTTTATGTGGAACCCATTGTCATGGGTCATGGAAGCTGCTGCTATTATGGCATTAGCGTTGGCCAACGGTGGAGGAAGGCCTCCTGACTGGCAAGACTTCATCGGTATTGTGACTTTATTGATCATCAACTCTACCATCAGCTTCATCGAGGAAAATAATGCAGGAAATGCTGCTGCCGCACTTATGGCTGGCCTTGCCCCCAAGACTAAGGTAATAAATTTTCCTATCTACTACCTTCTGCTTTCAATGTGTTTAATTATTTGACTTTGGTGGTGACGAATCAATTGTTTTGGCACAGGTTCTCCGAGATAGTCATTGGACTGAGCAAGAAGCTGCAATCTTGGTTCCAGGAGACATTATCAGCATTAAGTTGGGAGACATTGTCCCAGCTGATGCACGTCTTTTGGAGGGCGATCCTCTCAAGATTGATCAATCTGCTCTTACTGGGGAGTCACTTCCAGTAACTAGGAACCCTTATGATGAAGTTTTCTCCGGATCAACTTGTAAGCAAGGTGAAATTGAAGCTGTTGTTATCGCTACTGGTGTGCATACCTTCTTTGGTAAAGCTGCTCATCTCGTGGACAACACTAACCAAGTAGGGCATTTTCAAAAGGTTCTTACAGCTATTGGTAACTTTTGTATCTGCTCAATAGCTGTCGGGATATTAGTTGAGCTTTTAGTGATGTATCCAATCCAACACCGCAAGTACAGAGATGGGATTGACAACTTGTTGGTTCTTTTGATTGGAGGAATTCCTATCGCTATGCCAACTGTTTTATCTGTCACCATGGCTATTGGTTCCCACAGGCTCTCTCAACAGGGGGCTATTACCAAGAGAATGACTGCCATTGAGGAAATGGCCGGTATGGATGTCCTATGCAGTGACAAGACCGGAACTCTGACTTTGAACAAGCTTACTGTTGATAAGTCCTTGATTGAAGTATTTGTAAAGGGTATGGACAAAGAGCATGTTATGCTTCTTGCCGCTAGAGCTTCAAGGACTGAAAATCAGGATGCTATTGATGCTGCTATAGTGGGGATGCTTGCAGACCCCAAAGAGGTGAGCTTTGAACATGCCTTCTCCTCAAAATTCCATGATCTAGAGCTTTGTGACTGTACTACTTGTAATTTTGCAGGCACGAGCTAGCATCAGAGAGATACATTTCCTTCCATTCAATCCTGTAGACAAGAGAACTGCCTTGACATATATTGATTCGGATGGAAACTGGCATCGTGCAAGTAAAGGTGCTCCGGAACAGGTAATGATAATGATATTCACAAATTTTTGCATATGCAAAATTTTGGGGATGTGAAAGAATTCACATGATGTTTATTTTACGGCTTTTGGACAGATATTGAACCTATGCAATTGTAAGGATGATATTAGAAAGAAGGTTCATTCAGTTATTGATAAGTTTGCCGAACGTGGACTTCGGTCTTTAGGGATTGCACAACAGGTATATATATAATATGTTTCATTTTGTATGCTTACTTGTATTCCTACTTTTGCATTGTTGATGTAAATTCTCTGATTTATTTTATTTGAATGCAGCAAGTGCCAGAAAAGAATAAAGATAGTTCAGGTGCTCCATGGCAGCTTGTTGGTTTATTACCTCTTTTTGATCCTCCAAGGCATGACAGTGCTGAAACCATCAGAAGAGCTCTCCACCTTGGAGTCAATGTGAAAATGATTACAGGTAAGGCATCTATAAATTCAAACATCGGAAGTTTGCTTTACCTTGCAACCAAAAGGAGTGATTTTTTCTTTTCTTCAATTATATGTTCAGGTGATCAACTTGCAATTGCAAAGGAAACAGGACGGAGGCTTGGGATGGGAACCAACATGTATCCCTCGTCTTCATTGCTAGGCCATGACAACGGTGGTTCTATTGCATCCCTCCCTGTAGATGAGTTAATTGAGAAGGCTGATGGATTTGCTGGAGTCTTTCCAGGTATCTTATACTTGCGATATAACAATTTAGAAAGCACCCTCCAAAGCTAAATGTTAGTATAACTTTAACGTACTTTTGTTTCATTGACAGAACACAAGTATGAGATTGTGAAGAGACTACAGGAGAAAAAACATATATGCGGAATGACAGGAGACGGTGTCAATGACGCTCCTGCCCTGAAGAAAGCTGACATTGGAATTGCTGTTGCTGATGCTACTGATGCTGCTAGGAGTGCTTCTGATATAGTACTCACTGAACCAGGACTCAGTGTGATCATTAGTGCAGTCCTCACTAGCAGGGCTATTTTCCAAAGAATGAAAAATTACACGGTATGAACGTCTAAAATTGTTCACTTTTTCTTTGCCTCATATATGTTCAGTGTAGTTAGATGCTCACAAGTCAAGTGCCTCTGATTTTTTTCTTCTTAATGCAGATATATGCAGTCTCCATTACCATTCGTATTGTTGTAAGTGGTCTATCAATGTTATGACATCGTTGGTATCATTACTGCTACAATCTAGTTTTGTGGCATTCATGCACCTTATTGATGCTTCATAATTACAGCTTGGCTTCATGTTGATTGCGTTGATATGGAGGTTTGACTTCTCCCCCTTCATGGTTTTGATCATTGCCGTACTCAATGATGGTGAGATTAAGCAACTTATCTTTAATTTTTCTTATGGATATGGAACCAAAATTTGGTAGCAAGATGGTGAATGATACTTTATTTGTGGGTATATAGGAACAATCATGACAATATCAAAGGATCGAGTAAAACCATCTCCGCTGCCAGACAGTTGGAAGCTGAAGGAGATCTTCACTACTGGTGTGGTACTTGGAACGTACATGGCAGTGATGACAGTAGTTTTCTTCTGGGCAATGAAAGACACCAACTTCTTCTCGGTGAGCCAACCATCTAGTCAGCAGTCATAATAATATTCTTCTGGGTACTCAGCCTATGTGTTGTTGCCATTTCTTGATCAATTCGTTTTCAATAAAAAAAATTGTAGGACAAGTTCCAGGTAAGGCCGTTGCAAGAAAGGCCAGATCAGATGATGTCAGCTCTATACTTGCAAGTGAGTATAGCGAGTCAAGCGCTCATTTTCGTGACAAGGTCCCGCAGCTGGTCCTTTGTTGAACTTCCCGGAAAGCTTCTTGTCGCAGCTTTCTTTGTTGCCCAACTGGTTAGACAACTAGGATTCTATTCAACTTGTTTTTTACTAGAGGATTTGTTATGCGGATGGTATTATTAGTAGTAGCTGACTTCGAGCTCTCTGGTTTGTGTTTGCAGATAGCAACGCTAATAGCGGTGTATGCCAACTGGGAGTTTGCCAGGATAAAGGGTTGTGGATGGGGTTGGGCTGGCGTCATCTGGCTCTATAGTTTGGTGACTTATGTTCCACTCGATATCCTCAAGTTTGCTATTCGATATGTTCTTAGCGGGAAGGCATGGGATAATCTGTTGGAGAACAAGGTAATTGTGGTTTTACGATATAGTCGAGTTTCTAATCTGTGGCAGTTTTACCGAATGAAATGTGACAAAATGAAGTACTTAGTTGTTTTTGTTCCCATCTTCAGACTGCTTTTACTACTAAGAAAGACTATGGTAAAGAGGAGAGGGAAGCCCAATGGGCTACGGCACAGAGAACCCTCCACGGACTTCAGCCTCCTACTGAGACCACAAGCTTCTTTGCTGACAAGAGCAATTACAGGGAGCTCTCTGAGATTGCAGAACAAGCTAAACGAAGAGCTGAGGTAGCGAGGTAATGAACTAAATGATGTTGAACAATTTTGATGTTAATATTGTGTTGGTCTTTTTGTTATGAGTATGAAACTTTTTTGAATTTTGCTTCTTATGAGCATTAATTGTTTCAGGCTGCGAGAATTAAACACTTTGAAGGGACACGTTGAGTCTGTGGTGAAGCTGAAAGGGCTTGACATTGACACAATTCAACAACATTACACAGTTTAGAAGAAATCTGAGTATTATGATGACAAACAGAGCAACTACCTCTACATGACTTATTTATATAGCAGCTATAGTGTATTTAATCTTTGGCATATCTTATTAGTAAACAAGAGGATTAGGAATGGTGACAAAAATTTAATATGTCTAGAAAACATAATTCATAAGAACCCTTAGATCTCCCTATAACACATCCAATGGTGGATGGATTTTATGAATAAAATAATGAGATCCCCTTATTTATTACACAAAATAAATGTAGTTATTACCCAAAATTCCATATCATAACTTACTTTTACTAATTCATTACCTTTTATTACCGTTGAACAAAAAAAGAAACCGCAGCCTTTCTCTCCCAATTCTTCTCTTCCGTCAATTCGTTTTCTGCTGTTAGTCACCGATTGAAGGAGTATTCTCCGTCGACGAATCCACCGACTGAATCCATTCATTCAGGTATGCACAACCGAAATCCATCCCCACTGGCGTTTCATCACTACTCCATTCGATTTTTTAATCTTTTTCCTTTGTTAGGTAAATTCGCCGTTGGCTCGTGAATCTCGAAGAACCCATACCCAGATTCAAATTTCTAGCTCTGCATGTGCAATCAGACCAAGTTTTTGTTTTGATTTTGTGTTGGAATTAGGTTTTCTAACCATCATTGTTCTCTGTTTTTATGTTTTGTGTGGCTGATTGGGAAAGGTTTCGATACTATTATTAGGTTAATACTAGTATCCCACATGATTCGTGGTTGTTTCGTCTGATTTGCATTCTAATTGTCTTGAATCAGCATTGTGGTTACGATTGAGTTGGGGAATTAGGATTTTTAACCAGCATGCATCGTGGTTTTCTGTTTATGTGTGGTTGATTGGGAAACGTTTCAATATTTAGTGGCCTGTGAGTGAAAATGGTGTTAACATGGTTCCTGCAACGCTGGTTTTTGTGTGTGATTTGTTGCTGGTAATAATATTATGTTATGCTTACTATTTTTTCATGAAAGTTGCTGCTGGTGTGATTGATTGTAATGATGTGTTTCTATCTGCTAAAAATAAGATAGCAATAATAGTATTATAGTATTACTGTTATTGCTTTAGTTATACTGAGTTGGTTGGTTTGTAGATTGGTTGATGAAATAGTAGTATTGATGGAATACTATTACTCACACACAGTTATACTAGTTATGTACTGCTGTTATTACATTGTATGGTTTGATTTGTTTTTTAGGGCTGACGTCCTTGATTGTGGTGTTTGTTGTTATTGAAATGCCTTTGTCAAATGCAGATAACAAGATGACTAAAACTCCAATTGAGAAAAGGGGCAAAATGATTAAGTTGGTTGTATCCAAAAAGCCGAAGCAGAGAAAACCTGTTGCCCCAAAATGACCTGTAGAAGGGATGAACTGGTGAATAAGTCTGATGAATATCAGAATTGATAAAATGCTATTATTAGATATATAACATTATCGGTTATTTGAAACTAAAAAGGAACAATGAACGAAATATCAACTGAAGATGATTATGAACACAAAACATAAAAAATAAATCATTTATTATCGTATTGAAAATCGAGTTGATACTGAGTAAGTAAAAAATGAAAGTTTAGAAATAATAGTATTAGCTACATACAGTGTCCTTGCAAAATTTCGAGATTGCCTGACGATGGTACAATATTCTCAGTCGTTTCTGAATGATTTTCGTCGATTGGATCATCGGGTATGAGATTAAGATCAAAACCTCCACTCCTAGGCTGCTAGTTGGCTTCATCGATTACAACATGAGACTCCATGAGACAAGCAAACAGGCGCAGTCTAGGAAAATGCGAATATGGACTGAATAATGAAAAAAATAGGAAGTAAGAAAGAGCTTTCATCTCGGATTTGACTCAGAATAATATTAGTCATAATTTGGTAACTGATATAAATGATTGATTGCAAATAATAAGTATAATATCCTAATATAAATGCCGCCCCTAATAAATCAAATCTAATAAATGCAATTAATTCCATTCATTTCATATATTAATCCGGCCAAGATATATACCCAAATCCTGTGGCTGTGGTTGATTATGATCTGACATAATTGGCATTATGTCACCATCATTTGGCCAGACTAATGGTGTCGAATTGTTGTATTACCAGATGAAGAAGGAATGGGCGTCATTTTGACCATCATTTAATGTTTCTGTAATATTACTGGGTTAGGGAGGCGGAGGAGCACATAAAGTCTATCTTTTTCATTTTGTATGCTTCTTCATCGCATCCTTCCATTTGGGCAAAATTATGGTCACCGCATAATTGTGTAGTATTTTTACTGATACAACAATAGACAATTATTAGGTCATATCACTATTCATTTAACTATATTAATTAAAATAAGAAAATAGTAAAAATAATATTTATGGAATATTTAATATGTGTAGTTTTTTTTTTGAAAAGGTAGGGTTTCATTTCATCAAATGGCAAAGTTTGGAACTGTACATTCTAAGGACAAAACTGTAAATCTATACAAACTACAGATTTACTAAAATGATTTGCTCATCCACTCTTCCTAAAACAAAGTAGTGAAGGTCTTTCCTAAGAGCATACACATCAATGGTTCTATTTGTAATTTCAAATGTGGTCCCTACTGCCACATATTAACTTTTGTAATTAACACACTTTCCACATTCACATAGCCCTCATAAATGCAATTCAAAAGCAATTGCAAATGCGGGACCAACTGTAACACCCCAACCATACAGAACATAATCAATTACAGCGGAACACTAACAAGGGTGTTACGATGCACGAATATCACACGAAACTGATTTTTCGTCATAACACAAGTAAATCTCTTTAAGAGGTTTAAAACAACTCGTAATGATCTGAAAACTTATATCTTCATTTGAACATGATCCAACAGAAGTTCCTCATGAACACATAACAAAGGAGGAGTCACATGCTCCACAGATACCGCAAGCGTTTCACTTCTTCCATATAGTCCATCAAGCATCTCTCATATACTTAGTCACACTGACATCATATGGTACCGAACAGGTTACATAACATAGACATATACACAATTTGCGACTAACCATGACATATGCATATGACAAGGTAGTATATCTCAAAACGTGTGAAAACTCAAAATCAGAGGACGAGGATCAAGACACATTCTTCCGATTCTACCTGGCCTTATCGCCACGCTTGCCAACCCAAATAGTTCTCCTGGGTGGCACGTAGTTCTTGTAGAATCAAGTGTACACCTGCACAGACTACTAACGGTCTGGGGGAAACAAATAAGGGCCAGTGCTACTTCACTAAGTGAGAGCCGCCCTGGGTCATACTAAGGTGCAAGCAAGTCACATAACAAGTATGGCAACATGTATCACATAAGGTCACCCTGCAACTCTAACTTGTTAGTTCATATTTTAATTGGGATCCCGGCTCACGTATGCTGGTAGACTCCCGGGCAGAACAGGCAGTACCCAACCGGTACTTCATAAACATACAGCTCTCCACGGTAAGAGCCTCGAAAAACCGTTCAGTCATTAGGCTCAACCGTCCTAATGACCTACTCCTAGCAGAATTGACCGTACATGGTTTTCTGCAACATAACACATGTAGTCTCCAGCATACGGGCCCTATTTACGTGATCAAGCAGTTCCAGATTATTCTCCTTGAAACATCAATCTAGGTGAGTTGTTATCACAATTAGATCACAACAGAACACGAATATCATATCAGGTATAATAACAAGTAAGCAGAACGAGTACAATAACAAATTCATGTATAAGTATCAATAACAACAATTCACATACGACCCTAGGGTTGTAGGCCACTATCCTAACATGCATATAATTCTTAATAATTAAAAGACACATAAAGGAACGTCTAACCCGGTAGGATACGCAGGAGACCCTCACCAGAAATAGTTGATGAACACCAATAGCAACTCAAGCTAAATACCCCAGCTTCCTCTATCTCCAAGGCACCACCCGAAAACACCACAACACGTTCACGTATTAACTCCTTTTTATTTGCTCTGTCTAACCGAAGCTTAATGCTTCCTACCACTCTATTTATTTATTTCTCCTTGAACAATGCCCTATAACCTATTTATACCCAAACTAGGTGGCAAGCTAATTATTATTTTAATCTCCTTTCATTCCTTATGATGAAGAAAGTAGCTTTGTCATGGTTACTTTCCAATGTGACATTCAAACAAATGGCCCGTGACTAAGGAGCTTTGTCATGTAGTGTTGATTGAATCAATTTACTTTATCCTTAAACTTGATTGAGGTAATGATAAAAATGTGGGGTGGTGGCAAATGTTGACTACGTGTCTCATTATTCCAACTCCCTCCTAACAATTACTTAACCATTATATTCATACTCATTCACCCATGACTTGTTCATTTATGATCATGTATGCATACTAGACCAAATAATGTCATATTAGGGATAAAGATGAAATGGTGACGACCAATTCTTCCTCCCATCAACACGTGTTCCCTTCTTCTAAATATCTTTAACCAATGCTTATCTACTCAATATATTTTTCTTAATTAAGTCATCTCATGATTATATTGTAGTGGGTATTCCACCAATTATTTAATCTTACGTGTACTGGGTGAAGAAGAAGATGATGCTTGTGGTCCCATGCATGCATGTTGAAGTCAAAAATGGTGGGTTAATTACCCTTTTTTCCATGCTCCACCTATTATATGAATAATTTCACCAGAATAAACACTATATCGATTTTGTCAATAATTTCGGTATAGTCGAAATGGGATGTTACAATTCCTCCCCTCTAAAAAAGATTTCGTCCTCGAAATCTAAGTTCTAATGTTCACTTCTAACAGTTATTCCAACAATCTAACCAATTACTGTTCTAGCAGGATGGGTGATTCCAAAGAATCAAACATGTAACACATCAGGTTTCAAATCTTAGATATACGATTCCTACCGTTGTGATCACATCAAGAGCACATTAATCATATCATATAACAAAACATCAATCTGCTAAGTAAGCATCTACAAGTTCGGGATACTTCTCTCACATACTCATCTCTGTCTCCCACGTAACAGACTCACTTTCATGATTTCTCCACACAACCTTCAACATTGGAATCTGCTTACTTCTCGAAATTCTGACTTGTGCATCCACCATCTGTACTGGCACTTCTTGATAACTCAAATCCTCTTTCAGTTCTACCTCATCAGGTTTGATGATATGACAAGATCCACATAGTACTTCTTAAGCATACTCACACGATACACATTATGAATTCTTTCCAAATCACTAAGCAAAACTAGAACGTAATCTACTGGTCATGCCTTGCCAATGATATCCTACGGTTCAATATACCATGGGGCCAACTTTCCCTTCTTCCCAAATCTCATTGTACCTTTCCAAGGGAATACCTTAAGAAAGACCTTTTCACCAACCTCATCACTTACATCTCGAGCTCTACCGTTCGCATACTGCTTCTGACGGTCTTGAGCCACTCTGAGTCTTTCACGAATAATTGTCACTTAATCAAATGTTTCTTGGACCAACCCAGAGCAATTCACCACGTGGAAAACTTATTTTTTTCATTCGAGAAAACAAAAAGGAAAGGTGTTGTCATTGAGCCTTGCCCACTTGGGATTGTCGGCAAGTACGGGTAAACAAGTGTGTATTACAAGATCATCTTAAATTCGTTAGTTAAAGTATCGATACAATCTATTGGCATCTCTTGGTTCACCTGTCATCCGCAGGAATTTCAAGAAACAGAATTCTTACCAACTAGCCAAAGATTAAAGAACGTAAGCACCGTCTGAGACCATACATGCTTAGGTCCCAGGCAAAAACCACAAGAAAGAGAATAAGGGTACAATCATGAATTTGAGGAAATACTAAGGCATGCGGGATGGGTCTTCTGTTCGATTCCGCCGAATTGTTCCTTCTTGAAGATTTTATTGACGCCTTCGTCGGTTTATATGTTTGCATATCTTTAGGATGAAGGTGATAGCCACGAAGAGAAGAATGACTATTAGAAGGACAAAATTTATCCCACACAAAGTTTCCGTTTCATCAGAGCTAGCCATCTTTCTTTAGAGAATGACTTAAAGGAAGGGGGGGTGGATTTAAAGAGGAAGAGGTTACGGTTAGCTTGCCCAAAAAGTCGCCGTTCGGACTCGAAAGTCAAAAGTAAAAAGAACGACATGACAACACATGCTTAGTGCTTTAGCGGTGCCTCAAAAGTAGAGCTGATGCGGTGGCCGATTCTTAGCCGCCCACGCGTCCTCGCCGAAAGCGAGAGGTTTCTCAGCCGTCCATGTGTCCTCGCCGAAAGCGAGAGGTTTACGTAGATTTCGTATCAGAGATCAATGTTCCATTCGCTTGGGTATTTAACCCTGATGAAGCTTGGTTCCGAGTGTCACTCGCAAGGTATACTGAAGGGATTCTGTCAATACTTACGGAAGGTTCGAATGGAAGGTAAAAATGCAGGAGAGATTCCATTCCTCACCCTTTTTCCCTCCACTGAGAGTCCACCAGTCCCTTCTGGTAATCCTTTCTTGACCGATTTCTCCCTTTTGTGATTCTATTAAAATGGAATAGACACTAGATAGTAGCTGCCCTAATCACATGACTCCGAATGAAAACTCCTTCGTTTCTCTAGATCGTAACTTTCGCCAACTCGTTTCCTTTGGAAAGGGTTCCCAGACGAAGTCCAAAGGGAAGGGTGCCATCAGGTGGGGTCCCTTAATCATACCGGACGTGTTACTGATGCCTAACTTGTTCGGTAGTTTCATAAGCATGAGCTAGCTTATGGAACTGAATTTTGCCTTCCTTTTTAAGGAGGGTGGTGTGCCGTTTTTTACCAGTTTGGAAACCCTTTTCTTTCTGTACCAAAAGTAGGCAGGTGCTTTCCACTTAACATGGCTCATGTTACGCAGACAGGAGTTGCCATCAGGGGAAAACTAGACCAAGCGGAAACAATCAAGATTTGCTGCGAAAAGAAGCGGGTTAAAGACGGACTGCAAGAAGCGGCCAGTAAGATACTGGAGGCCGACAAGGGGAAGAAGCGAGAGCATCCGATCGAGTTAGTGGATCTTTCACGGAGTTAGTTCTGAAGACACGGCCTGAATGGCCATTTTGTATGACCAGTTCATGTACCCAGTACCTTCTTAGTAATAATAATAATTTCCTTCTTCCACTTTTATTCATTCAAACCAACTCAAACGCAAGATCATAACTTAAAACATGAATTACCACAAAAGTGGTACGAAACTAAAGTGGTCTACTCATCATGCAAGTTCTTGCGATCGAGTTCCCAACGTCGTTCCTCCGCTGCCTCTAACGTCAGCTTCTAGAGGACGGAAATTTGACCACACAAAAGGATTAAGGCAAAGATTACCAACCCTACGTTACTCTCACTGCCATCCTCTTGATAGCTCATTTCCGGAATTGAGAGAGTTTACTAATCAATGAAGAGAAATGAAAGAGAGGGATGATAATGGTGGTCAAGTTTTCAAAACTTGATCTTTATGGAAGCCAATTTCGAAAAGAAAGTGGTCACAATAATTGTGACACCATCCACTCACTCATGTCGGCACGTAAGGACAAGAGAGGTGGCCAATAAGTCAAAGGCTAGGAAAATAGGATTTGTCCCTTTAAATAGACGGTACCGAAACGCCTCGGATAACAGAGTAGAGGTCGGAAAAGAAATACCTCATTCATCTCTTTTGTATCCACGAAATGGCTACGATTCCCATTTGCCGGTGCGGGGAAACCACAATTATAACCACATCCTGGACGGAAGAAAATCCAGGGCGAAGGTTCTTTAGCTGCAAAAGACGTCGCTCGGTAAGTCAAAAAGTGCTTTACGGGTTTCGATCATTTCAAACTAACCAGAGAAAAACTCATCTATCCCCTTGGTTTATGGCAGAGGATGAACAGCCATTGCAATTACTTTGCATGGTTAGATCCCCCGATGCAACATCGAGCCAAAGTCGTGATCAATGGTCTCTTACGAAAATTAAAAGTCTACGAGCGTACCTTCGGAAGTGAAAGACAAGCAATTTCAGGGGAGACTATTCCCGATACTGCTGTGTCATCTGCATCTTGCGTCAGAAACAGAGCTAGTAGTGGTTTTTGTAATAGAAACATAGAAGTTACCTACAAAACTTTCTTAGCCGTTCTTGCCTTTGTTTGTATCCTTGTTGGAATTCTTATCGTTCGCGTGATAAGCAAATAAATTCTTGCTTTTACCCGTGGAGGTTTCTGTGCTTTTCCTTTTAAAATCCTATGAATGACTTCCTCATCAGGTCGATCTTCCAGTGTTTTTCTTGGTAACCCGATGTTATAACAAATGAATCCTCATCAACTTGAGTCATGGACTCCCACCAAGTTCTCGCGTGCCCTCGAGACAGGAAAAACAGAGTAGCGTAGTCACTCATCAGGTGTAGCGTTCAGATGACTATACACCATTCTCATATCACGAAGCCAATCAACGGCTGCTTGAAAATCCGAGCTTTCTCCCTCAAAAGGGGCTCCACCTAACTTTTTCATCTTATCTTGATCTAATACTGCAGGTGGAGGGTTTCAACGAAACATCGTCACCTTGCACAGAACTCCCGTGTACACTTGCAAGAAGAATGGTCTTTTAATGATCCTTTTTCAGAAAACATTCGATAATCAGAAAGCTTCTTTTTCACTTTAAAAGGTTTTCAAAAATCATTTTCATATCATGATGCACATGTACAACTGACAATGCATCACACAAGACATGACCGCTCGATCGCCAGTGCAAGTACGGGCATGGAATACCTCCCCTCTTTTGGGGTTCGCGACGTCCCAAGAGAAGAAGGTAGCATACCTATAATGCAGAAGACAACCGACTCTGATACCAACTTGTAACACCCCAACCATACAGAACATAATCAATTACAGCGGAACACTAACAAGGGTGTTACGATGCACGAATATCACACGAAACTGATTTTTCGTCATAACACAAGTAAATCTCTTTAAGAGGTTTAAAACAACTCGTAATGATCTGAAAACTTATATCTTCATTTGAACATGATCCAACAGAAGTTCCTCATGAACACATAACAGAGGAGGAGTCACATGCTCCACAGATACCGCAAGCGTTTCACTTCTTCCTTACAGTCCATCAAGCATCTCTCATATACTTAGTCATACTGACATCATATGGTACCGAACAGGTTACAGAACATAGACATATACACAATATGCGACTAACCATGACATATGCATATGACAAGGTAGTATATCTCAAAACGTGTGAAAACTCAAAATCAGAGGACGAGGATCAAGACACATTCTTCCGATTCTACCTGGCCTTATCGCTACGCTTGCCAACCCAAATAGTTCTCCTGGGTAGCACGTAGTTCTTGTAGAATCAAGTGTACACCTGCACAGACTACTGACGGTCTGGGGGAAACAAATAAGGGTCAGTGCTACTTCACTGAGTGAGAGCCGCCTTGGGTCATACTAAGGTGCAAGCAAGTCACATAACAAGTATGGCAACATGTATCACATAAGGTCACCCTGTAACTCTAACTTGTTAGTTCATATTTTAATTGGGATCCCGGCTCACGTATGCTGGTAGACTCCCGGGCAGAACAGGCAGTACCCAACCGGTACTTCATAAACATACAGCTCTCCGCGGTAAGAGCCTCGAAAAACCGTTCAGTCATTAGGCTCAACCGTCCTAATGACCTACTCCTAGCAGAATTGACCGTACATGGTTTTCTGCAACATAACACATGTAGTCTCCAGCATACGGGCCCTATCTACGTGATCAAGCAGTTCTAGATTATTCTCCTTGAAACATCAATCTAGGTGAGTTGTTATCACAATCAGATCACAACAGAACACGAATATCATATCAGGTATAATAACAAGTAAGCAGAACGAGTACAATAACAAATTCATGTATACGTATCAATAACAACAATTCACATACGGCCCTAGGGTTGTAGGCCACTATCCTAACATGCATATAATTCTTAATAATTAAAAGACACATAAAGGAACGTCTAACACGGTAGGATACGCAGGAGACCCTCACCAGAAATAGTTGATGAACACCAATAGTAACTCAAGCTAAATACCCCAGCTTCCTCTATCTCCAAGGCACCACCCGAAAACACCACAACACGTTCACGTATTAACTCCTTTTTATTTGCTATGTCTAACCGAAGCTTAATGCTTCCTACCACTCTATTTATTTATTTCTCCTTGAACAATGCCCTATAACCTATTTATACCCAAACTAGGTGGCAAGCTAATTATTATTTTAATCTCCTTTCATTCCTTATGATGAAGAAAGTAGCTTTGTCATGGTTACTTTCCAATGTGACATTCAAACAAATGGCCCGTGACTAAGGAGCTTTGTCATGTAGTGTTGATTGAATCAATTTACTTTATCCTTAAGCTTGATTGAGGTAATGATAAAAATGTGGGGTGGTGGCAAATGTTGACTACGTGTCTCATTATTCCAACTCCCCTCCTAACAATTACTTAACCATTATATTCATACTCATTCACCCATGACTTGTTCATTTATGATCATGTATGCATACTAGACCAAATAATGTCATATTAGGGATAAAGATGAAATGGTGACGACCAATTCTTCCTCCCATCAACACGTGTTCCCTTCTTCTAAATATCTTTAACCAATGCTTATCTACTCAATATATTTTTCTTAATTAAGTCATCTCATGATTATATTGTAGTGGGTATTCCACCAATTATTTAATCTTACGTGTACTGGGTGAAGAAGAAGATGATGCTTGTGGTCCCATGCATGCATGTTGAAGTAAAAAATGGTGGGTTAATTACCCTTTTTTCCATGCTCCACCTATTATATGAATAATTTCACCAGAATAAACACTATATCGATTTTGTCAATAATTTCGGTATAGTCGAAATGGGATGTTACACCAACATTATTTTTAATTACACTTATAATTTATTAAGTGTTTAAGTGTTCCACAAAATAAGATGAAATAAACCAAAAAGAAAGAAACAAATGAAAAGTGGGGTCCATTCCATTTGCACTCCCATATTTATATTATGCAAATTTGCATAAAAGATTCTCTCCTTCCATCAATGTCATTTTCTTTTTAAACTGTTTACTTGCCATATCATTGCCACCTCAATTTGAAAGTCATCCCATTTGCATGGATGAGGATGCTCTAACTTTCCCCATCAAAACATGAGTAGAAATGTGCCTATTCCCATACATTCGAGCACACCTTTCTCTCTGAATAACACTAGTGATCATCACCCAAGCGAGCTTTCGAACCTTACTTTCCACTGCTGTCGTTACAAAACTGTGTTGAGCATAATGAATAACATAATCCCATTTAAATTCTCTCATCCCTGGGACGAAAGCCTGCAAAGCTTGGGTTGAGAATTGGCATTCCCAAAATAAGTGTTCCTTACTGTCAACTCCATCAGAACAGAGGACACAACTAATATCTAGAGAAATCCCCCATGAAGCCATGCTCTCTTTAGTGGTCAATCTCCCCAGCATTATCTCAACCAAACAATGAAACTATTACTTGGGATTAAGAATCCAGACCATACTAGCTGATACCAAGATACCACAACAACCTTAGGTCTAATTAACTCCCAAACAACTTTAGTGTAGTACTTGCTCATCTCAATCCCATTACAGTTAATGACACCAACATGATTAGTGAAGATTGAAGCAGCTTTGTTTCTGAGCGTAAGTAACTTTTTCCAGATCCAGGATCCAACCAAAGTAGTTAAGTTCCAAAAGTCTTTTTACTTGATTCTGAACTTACACATCCAAGCAACCGAAAGAGAACCACCCCTAGTCAACCATGCCCTTATATGCCTCAGGGCATTCCCTGCATTCCAACTATGCAACTCCTTAAGACCCAGACCTCCCTCCTTTTTAGGTAGAGCAATAAACTGCCAGGCAATTTTCGACCTCTCTCCAGGTTGGTTACCCAACAGGTAACGATTACAGACCCCCTCAACCTCATTCAATATATATTTAGGGAGTAGAAATATCATCATCTAGTATTGTAAGACTCCATACATGACTGAACGAATTAACTGGACTCTCCCAGCATAAGAAAGACACTTAGTAGACCTGTCAGAAATCCTCGCAGTTATCTTATTCACTAAGATTCAGCACTCACTTCGTTTCAACTTCCCATAGCATAAAGGGACACCAAGATAATGAAATGGCAAGGATCCTTGGGCCATACCTGATGGTGCATACAAACTTGGAGCAGTAATGTGATCCACACCAGCAAGGAATAACTCACTCTTCTCTGGATTAAACTGGAGACCAGAGCATTCCTTAAACTCTTCCAGAATTGCTATAACCCCCTCAATTGCAGGCTTTGTGGCTTTGGTAAAGACAATCAAGTCATCAGCAAAACATAAATGTGTTAAGCTTGCATTGAGGATGAAAATGAAAGACTCCTTGCATGCTAGCTCTTGAGCAAAAACTTGCCAGTATTTTCGTGGAGATGACAAATAGATAGGGAGATGTGGGATCTCCCTGTCTAAAGCCCCTTTCCGCTTGAGAATATCCTTTCAGAACCCCATTGAAGCTAACATACAACTTTGTGGAGGTAAAACACGCCTTGATCCAATGAATAAATACAGATGGGAAACCAAAAGCAGAAAGAGCATTCATTAGGTCAATCTTCAGAGCACACCTTGGAGAGATCTGTTTCTTAGTGTAATTTCTAAGCAGCTTATGACCTAATATCACATTATCTCCAATTAATCTCCCCTTCACAAATGCTGACTGGTCCAAGCCAATAATGGAAGGGAGAACAAGACTTAATCTATTGGCTATGATCTTAGAGGCTATCTTCTAAACAACATTACAACAAGAGATAGGTCTAAAATCCTTCATGTCACTTGCATTCAACTTCTTAGGGATTAAGGCAAGATAGACAGATTTGTAGGTTTTTAATATAACCCTACCAACTCTATTCTTAACTAACAAAATTATCTTCCATCTTCCTTCTTTTTCTTCTTCTGTACTTTTTTATCATTCTCTTCTCCCCCCAACACCACTTCGATGGAATCCTCTCCCTCCCTCACAGTTCTCCACCACAATTCCCCCCAAGGTGGCCCTCCCCAACAGGCCGCGTCTCCCTCTCCGTGCAGCCCATTTCCTACGGCCTTCATCCGTTGTTGTCTTGTCGAATCTTATTACGCGTTGCCGCCGTCTCGCCAGATTTGATCTTGTGTCATCGTCTCCCCAAATATGCTCATCGCCATTTTTTACCATCTCGGTGCGACGCTGCCTCCCCACGAACTTAGGTATATACAAGTGTGAATGATAACCAGCCCTAATCCTGACTTATTGGTGGTCCTACTCCAAAAGTCATTGGCACAAATTTTTTAATCTAAATTTAATTAAACAAAATTAAAATTAAAAATAAATAAATTCATAAAATGAGTACAAAAGTAAAAATATTGTCTATCGCTAAATAAAAAGTGATATCATTCTAGTATTCATAAAAATAAAATCTTCTATGAGCTCTTTAATCTTAATATCCTCCAAGTAATTATTCTCCATCGCCACCATAGCTAAGACTTCATCAACTTCAGCTTAGAAAAACTTTGGAATGTAGTAGCAACAATCACAAGGATAGTTAATAAAATTCTATAAATGCATTAGGAAAACAATCAACATGCTTCAAATAGTTTTAAATTAGGGAAAATGGCACTTTTTAGCCCCCTCTACTTTAACAACTTAACACATAAGCCCTTACACTATAAATCGCTCTTTTTTACCCCCTCCCACTTCGACCATTTTGCTGTTTGGGTCCTTTTCGTTCCAACTTTCCTCTTGATATTTCATCGTACTCTTCGTGATACAATTTACCTCTCTGACCAACTCGTCGTCTCCTACCTCTGATATCTCTCTTCGTCGGTGTGTGGAAGAGACCAGATTTAATGTTAAGAAGACGAAAGTTGGATTGGAAGGACCCAAACGGTAAAGTAATCAAAGTAGGAGGAGGTAAAAAGAGCAATTTATAGTAGTATATGAGATTATCTATTAAGTTGGCAAAATAGAGGGGGGCTAAAGTGTTATTTTAACCGGCTGGCCAACCTCGTATTAAGTATTTTAACCTAAAAAGTTATTTAAAATTTTTTTCATTTAAATCATTCCAGACATGTTCTTTCGTATTTAAATAAAAATTACATTTTTTATTTGAACAACTGTTTTTTATGAAAAGACAAGTGATAAATTAATTAAAATTGTTCTTAATTTATGATTGGTGGAATATGTAAAATTAAGGGGAGAGCTTCAAATTGGGGAGGTCATTTATTTTGCTTTATATATATACACTAGTGTACTGGAAACAGCTTGAATAAAAATAGTCGGGGGTGTGGCCCCTGACGAAACAGCCCACGACAAAAAATAGTCGTGGGGCGTGGCCCCCGATGAAACGGCCCACGACAAAAAATAATCGGAGGCGTTGTAACATCCCAGTTCTTATTAACCGGTTTGATTTAAAGAGTTGGTTAGTTCCTCTTTGGTTAAAGGTCAGTAGAATTTAATTCATGGGTTTAATTTACCAAACCAATGGAAATTGAGATTTTCGAGTTAAGGATTAGAACCTGCGAATCGGGATCTTGATTAATCGGTCGAACTAAGTGAGTCTGACCGAATTGAGCATTACGACATTTCAGTGTGGCCTGTTTGTAGTGAAAGGCTTAAGGCCTTGGTCATTTTATTCCCAACTGCTTGCTTGATGTGTGTGGCGCAGAAGAGAGGAAGGGCAGGACTGGGCTTGTTCCTCGGCCCAACGTGTAGTAGGTAGAAGAGGAGGGGAGGTGAGTTGGGCCCCAAGCCCACTCGGTGTTGACTAGAAGAAGATACAAGGCGTCGGCCCGAAGTAAATGAAAGAAGGAGGGCTTGACCCTTACTACTTTTTTGCGTCCAGCAAGAAGGGTTTTTGGTCTTCAACCCATCAGTACAAGGAAAGAAGAAAATTGGGAAATAGGGGACCACAAACTCCCAAAAGCAAGAGGATGACGGCGGCTTGCACGAAATTCAAGGCAACGACCGACAGCGATGTAATGATCGGAGAAGAAGAGTGGCTGCCCAGCCATTTTCATAAGTTGGATGACCAAACAACAGTTTACGAAAGTTAAGTGACCCCTCTGCCAGAAGTGGTGGCTATTTTGGAATTTGAAATTAATTATTGTTTTTGGCCCCTAACTGTAGGAATGTGACATATGAGGCCTCAGATGGTTTATGGTAACCGATTAAGTTGCTGGACTGAATTGCTTAACTGAGGAAGCTAGAGGGTTGGTGCTGAAATTCATAGGAAATGTCAGAGTCGGTCACCAGAAGTTTTGAAGTGTTGCAGTTCAGTATCAGGGGCATATCTTGCTCGTTTGAAGTCCAAACGACGAACTGTCAAGACCGATGGAATCAGGACGACGAGATGGTTCTCCTTAGACTGATTTTATTGTCTACAACTAGGCTAAGGTGAGGGCTTAGCATCCATAGGTAGTTATAACATGAGGAATTACAACCAGACTTAGTTAATTCAGGAATGCACAGATCGGAGAGTTGAAATGGTTAATGGTATGATGTTGTGATTGGTTATTATATGAGATGCTTGAGTTGACTTGTTTGAATGCCTGGTTGACTTGTTTGACTGTATGGATGACTAGGTGGCTAGAAATGAGAGTTTTATTCTTCAAGTTCGCATATGTTATGCGGCTATGATTATTGTATTGTGGACTGTTGGGTGCAGGAGGTTGGTCCTGACAATGTGGGACCGTCCTATGAGAGATTAACAGGAGGGTAACCCTAGACTTACGATATGGCTATCCCTTTACTTGCAGGTGGGGGTGGCCAGTGAGCTAGCCGTTTACCCTTGATGTGCTTGTGAACATGTGTGATGATAAAGGAAACGATGTGTGAGAGATGGTTGGAACTTTGAGAAAGTGTTGATGAGACTGATGTGTGATGTTGAGAATTGGTATGAAAGTGTTGAATTATGATCGAAAGTGATGTGTTTGATTGTGAGTAATAAATGTTAGAACTGGTAGAAGTCCACACTACCCCACTCGAGATTTGAGTATGATTGAGTCTGGTTCACTGGGTGGATCCCCTTGACATGGGTGTCAAGGGTGTTGTTGTACTTCTCGTTGAGAGAATGATGATGATGATGAGTTCCCCATGCGGTAGGGGAGCGCGAGGACCTTCCATGCGGTAGGGAGGTGTGTCGGCCGGGAATAAAAACACATAGAATTATTGGTTGTGACATTGTGATTGTGAGTGAAATGTTGAGTGATTGAGTTATATGTGATGGTGAATGTGACTTGATGAGTTGATTGAAATGTTTGTGTACTGTTATGACTTGGTTCTATTTGATAATAGTTATTGTTATGATATGTGTGTTAATGAGTTATACTATTATGAACGTGGATTGTGAGTCGTTCACCTATTTGATAACATAGACTGTTTAGGATCAATAAGCATGAATTGGGTGAATTGTGTAATGTTGCTGTGAAAATCTATCCTCGTTGATGATTGAAATGATGAGCATGATAGGGTGCTAGAGACTTGTGGTTGATCACCTAGAAATATTACTAGGGATAATAATTGGCTAGACTTAAGGAATGATCTTCCATTGTAATTGAATTGTTGAGGGGTTGGGAGACCCCTAAGGCTTAGTTCGGCGCATAATTAAGCCCAGTGGGTTCACTTAGTTTCATTAGGAAACTGATCCCCCTTTAGTCTCGCTTATCAGTTAGAAGAAATTGGTGAGTCGTGCTTGGAGCAGCAGTTGTTGGTTGATGGCAGTGGAGTTGAGCTTGAAGACTAAAGGATGGTAACCGAGGACAAATAATTGGTTTATGTATTTTCATTTCGGTTGACGTTTTAAGAATTTTGGGATTTATTTATGTTGAGGATTGTTGGTGAGTTTAAAGTGCAAATTAGTTTTGGTTTTGAAATCATGGAATCTTCCGCTTGTTAATGTTTTTATACATTTGTTGATGGTTTTTTTTTATTTTTTTTATTTTTATTTTTTTTATGATATGAAACTAATTATTCATAAAAAAAAATATTTTATTGGTTTCTTTATGTTTTGAGTCAAACCATAACCTCGGTTCCTGGTCTAACCACGGGTTCGACCTAGGCAATTTGGGGCGGGTTTTACAGGCGTGGCACCCGACAAAAATTAAAGGGGGGAATTTTTTGTTGGGCGTTTCTGCCCCGACAATCGCATGCTAGTCGAGGATGGTAATTTGTTGGGTGGCCAGGCTGAATATAGGGGGGGGGGGTCATGGCCCCCGACCAAATTAAATAGGGGGAAATGCCCCCTATTTTTAGTTTTGCCCCCTATGTCATCTTCGTGTTGTAGTATTAAAATTTCAAGCTGATGAAGAATTTCCTTCGACAAAAAATTTTGTAATAACTTCAAACTCTCAAAATGATCATGTATCAGAATTTATACAATCTTCAAATAGCTCACCATATAAGTAAATACCATCGATAACAGAATAATATGCATGCAAGAAAACTTTGAACATGTATCATCCAAAGAACAACTTCTTAGAGCTAAACAAGAAACCAAAATTAGATTCAGAATCCTCATATTGCTCAAATATTTTACTAAGTGAAGAAATTACTTGATCTACTACATACAAGAAAAAACAAACCTTAAATGATTCTTCTGTAGATAATGATACATTATTAGACGGATTATCAACAATCTCATCAAAATGTCTTTTTCTTCTAATCTCATGTCTTTGAGAAAAAACGGGATCAATATCCAGTTTTGTGGAAATTTATTTTGTTTCTTCTAAGGCATTTTTAAAACCATTTTCTTTATATCTGTTGAAAAAAAACTAACCCTTCTATTTTTTTTTTGATGAATAATTAGGAGCTTTTATTCACCACTTGAACCAAATTAGGAGGAACCCTAAAAAGGTAAACTCAATACAAAATGAGTCCAAATGAAACAGGAGAAAGCTGCCCCCACCCCAACAACAGCCTAACAAGAACTAAAAATCAGTAGAGTACAGAAGCAGAGCACTCCAACTTCACTACCCCTACTCAACCCTTAAGTTTGATATCAACTTCAAAATTTATCACATCATTCAGCTCTTTGACAGTTCTCTTCCCTTCTCCTGCATTCCTTCTACAGCGTTCATACCAAATATTTGCTATAATGGCCCTCCAAATCAAGCGACCTCTCTTTGAATGCAGTAGACTACTAGCCTTTATTATATCTTCTTCCCAGCAGCTGCTGTGCCAAGTCCAAACTTTGCACTTGGCAAAGATGCCTTTCGCAAACTCACAGTATTGGAAAATATGGTTAACTTCATCCACCCCATCACTGCAGAGCAGACAACCAATATCAGTGGTCAGGCCCCAATGTGCCATGCTCTCCCTGCAAATAAGCCTCTTCTTTATAGCCATCCATACTATAAAAGAGTGTTTAGGGATAGAAGGGGACTCCCAAACCAAGTGATCCCACCCAACTCGAGGGCTTTTCTCCCTTATGCTATTCCACACACTACTCACTGAGTACTTGGCCATTAGCTTCCCATCCCAATAGACTAGCTTATTCTGCTCCAGTACATATTGCTGAATTTGCACCCTAACCTTTAGCAGCCTTCTCCATACCCAAGAATGATAGGTTTGGCCTTTACAGCTCCAAATCGACCCCTGTTTTACTCTGTATTTTAGCACCCAGGCCACCCATAAAGAGCCAGCTTGAATCAGGACATTCCAAATGTGTCTAGCAACACACGCAACATTCCAGTTGACAAGATCCTTCACCCCTAATCCCCCTTCAGCTTTAGGTTTAGCCAACTCATTCCAAGCAACTTTTGCCCGCTTCCTACCATCAATACCCACTTTCCAAAGGAAATCATTACACTTTTTCTCAACCTGCTTAATAACAGTTTTAGGCAGCAGAAACACTGCCATCCAGAACTGACTAAGTGCAGTTAGGACCGTATTGACCAGCAACAATCTCCCAGCATAGCTCAAAGTTCTGACTTTCCAACCATAGCTCAAAGTACAAGTTTTGCCGAGCGACGCTAAATCCTTTAGCGTCGGTCAGCAGCCGACGCTAAACGACGTCGGTGACCGACGCTAAATAGCAGATTTTTTGTAGTGTGTTATACGTTCTACAAGAATTTTACACTCTTTAGCACTCAATTTACCAGAAATGAGAGGCACTCCAAGATACCTAACAAGTAATCTCCCCTCTTTAAAGCCCGCTGCATTAGTGATGTCCTCCTAACCTCCTCATGCACTGTTGCAGAATAGAAAATTTCAGATTTTTCAGGATTGATGCTAAGCCATGTTATATCATAGAAGTTACCAAGCACCTTCTGAATCTCCATAACCCCAGCTTTTGTCCGATTTGTAAAGATCAAGAGGTCATCAGCAAAACAGAGTTGCACAATATCAAGAGCCTTACACTTCGGATGATATGGCACTAGTCCTTCCACAGCTGCCCTGTGCAGTAAGTAATGCAAAACCTCCATAGTTATAACGAAGAGGGCTGGAGAAAGGGGATCTCCCTGCCTCAAGCCTTTCTTACTACTAAAATAACCAACCGAACCTCCATTGAAACCAACACTTAGCATCACACTACCATGACACCCTTAATCCACTTCACAAATAATTCTGGAAATTCCATAGCAGACAAGACTTTAATCAAGGAACCAATATGAACAGAATCAAAAGCCTTACGCAAATCTATTTTCAAAGCACATCTTGGTGTTGTGTGTTTTAGGTGGTAAGAACTAACCAATTCATGAGCCATAAGGATGTTGCCCAATCTGACATCCTTTAACAAAGGCTGATTGGCTATTACTAATAACTTCTGGCAGAACCATAGCTAACCTGGAGGTGATGATCTTCGTGACACATTTATATAGCACATTGCAGCAAGCAATAGGCATAAAATCTTTGATGTTTGCATTATGTTTCTTAGGGATGAGAGAAAGCAAAGTAGAATTCACAGCAGCCGACATCATCCCATCTCTGAAGAACTGCCTAATAGCTGCACAGATATCCCCCTTCACCAGATTCCAAGACTTTTGAAAGAAATCTGAGGTAAACCCATCAGGCCCTGGACATTTACTACTAGGAATAGCAAACATAGCAGCCTTGATTTCCTCCTCACTAACTTCCTGAACAAGAGAATCAGCAGATTCAAGAGAGAGATTCTTAAGCAGCAACCCTTTTAACTCAGTGACTGAAATCTGAGTGACATTAGTATCCACTTCTCCTAATAATTTCCCATAGAAATCAACTGCAATATTTGTCATTTCATCCATCTTTGAGGTCAGTGTACCATCTTCTCTTTCCAGTTGAGTAATCTGATTGCGAGCCTGCCTTATTTTAACCGATCTGTGAAAATAGGCAGTGTTTGCATCCCCAAGTTTTAGCCAGGTGATCCTGGATTTCTGTTTCATCATAGACTCTTCTGCTTGCTTCAGACTACACCAATTTTCTTGCCACTTCTTAGCCTCTACTGCTAACCCAAGGGAGGGATTGGCCAAGTCCTCCAACTGACTCACCCTCATTCTTTCTTCAGCATCCTTCACCCTCCTTGAAATATCAGAACATCTGTCAGCATTAAGATCTTTAAGTGCAAGCTTTACATTTTTACGTCTTGCATAAACTTAAAAAAGCTAGTCTTGTTTCCCGCCTCTCTACTAGATTTCCAAGCCCTCTCCACAATTTCACCATAGCTCTCATCCTTCATCCACATATAAAAAAACTAGGCAGACTTTTTACAGCTATCTCAGTTTCCAACAAGATACCACAATGATCTGACTTCTGTGGGGCAAGCAACTCAACTCTACTATTACCTTTTTCTTTGAGCCATATCTCATTCACCATACAATGATCCAATTTCCTGTATATTGGATCATCAAGCCTATTATTGAACCATGTAAAAGTTGGACCTGCAGCTACATGATCTGTGAATCTGCAATCATTAATCCAGTCTATGAAATCTCTCATACCAGCAGTGATACCAATTCCATTAGAGGCCTCCTGTGGTTTTGCTATGACATTAGAGTCACCCAGCACACATATAGGGTGAGTAATCCTCCCCAAGAGTTGGTAGGTACTTTAAAATAGGGTCCTTCGCTCACCAACTTTATTTGCACCGTATATCACTCCAACATACACAGGGACATTCCCTTTAACCAACAGAAGAACCATCTGATCAGAATGATAAACCACTTCTATGTCCAAGTTATTCCTCCAAAGAACCCAAATTTTCCCCAATTTACTCTTATCATAGTTCAAAAAATACTTCCAACCAGCAAACTTATCAGCTAGGATTTTCTTAGCATTTATGTGAGTGACTCTAGTTTCTAGGATCCCCACTATATCAATTTTCTGTCTAGTAAGTATATTAGAAATATGATGATGCTTACTAGAGGAATTAAATCCCCTTTGATTCCAAACTAAGACTTTCATTTTAACGCTTCCTACCTCGACGCCCTCCTTTCTTAAGGGGAGGGAAAAACTCAGGTGAGAAGGCTCTAGGCACTCCCTCAATATCTCCAATACCATCAGTATCATACTCTTTTTCTCCTTGAGATAGATCATCATCCTTTGCACCTTCCACTCTGCAGTCACTTCCAGAGGCACTTGTGGGGTCTTTACTAACAACAATCTGTTTAGAAGCAGATTTACCAGCATTTGCACCATCAACACCATTTACAGATTTACTAGTAGATTTCCCAGCAGTGTCAATATCCACCTGAACAACCTCTGTACCAGCATTATTAGCAACCACCTCAACAGCCTCCTCCATCTGTTTAACCCCTCCATCAGAAGACCCCTCCTCTCCCATTGGAGCGTTTGCCTCAGCACATGGATCAGAGGTAACCTTTCTATAAACTTGCTTATTCTTACTAACCGCAGGCTTCCTTTTTTCATAAGTCATATAATCAGGATATTCAATTTCCACCACTCGAGCTTTTGCTGCACCTGAACACCAAGTGTCTTAGGCCTAGCATCATCCAAATTTATCAACACACAGACCTTCACCGTAGTCCCAACCCTTGTAAACTTGCTTAAAGGCCTTCCAATCTGACTAGCAAGATGGCCAATTCCCAAATGATTACACAAAGGAGGCGGCACTCCCTTCAAAGTAATCCACACCGGGGCCTCAATTGGTTCTATCACAATTGGTTCCAGGTCAGCCTTCCATCTCTTCAGAATCAAAGGCTGGTTATGAATATGCCACAACCTAGAGAGAACCCAGTCACACAAAGATTGGGTAGGAAACTCAATCAGTAGCAAGTCATCTGGAAGCAGAGACACAAAAACATGGCCATCGTACCCCCAAAGATTATTCGCCAGCGATTGAATCACCCTCAGCGGCGGAGCATCACCTATCACTTGGCCCACCAGCGCCTTCTTTAATTCCTTATATCCCAACTCCAACATAAACGAAGGGATCTGGAGAACCCCGTCAACAATCACCGGCTGAAAGTATTGAAGATCAGTGTTAGGATCGGAACCTACTACAGATGCCCAACTTTTCCCCTAGACCCGACGAGTTCGCAGATTTACCAGAATCTACCATAAGAGCCAAGAAAGAGCACAAGAAGAGAATCAAACTCTACGCATTGGTCACGGAGCACGCCAGGCGGCCGCCAATAAGAAGACTGATCGGAACTCTCTGTCGGAGCTCACCCACAGCAGAACAACTCGACAACCAATCTTCCAATCTCACAATCGCAAGAAACCAGGCCAGAAAGAAATAACGAGAAACGATTTCAGATCAAAGGATTGCTAAGATACTAGGTATCCTCACCGGACCACCGACGAAACTCGCCTGAGAGGAGCGCACCCACACTCAGAGCAAGCACCGACGAAGAATCGCCTCTAGATCTGAAGCTGAACGACTTTTCCCGCCAATTTCTTTCAGAGCGTTTTTAGAGCCCCTTTTTTCGCATCTTAACCCTTCTATTTTTATAATGAGATAATCAATAATCATATCCTTGGATTAAAAATATTTACGAACCAAATTTGTTGCATGTAATACTTCATACCAAATAAGTAATGAAACAATAAACTCAAAATCACTAGGGGTCGTTTGGTTCGGAGGAATGAGGATTACTGAATTTGGGGGTTGGAGGATTAGAGGAAGTAGTGTTTTCATTGATCTAGCTATTGTCACAATGTAGGGGATGTTTGGTATTTGTGATTTGGATGGGTGATTTTAGAGAATACATGTATTTCAGTCAATACCTTGTTTTTTTGTCAACTTTCAGTCTAAAATCCATGTATTGTAATTCCCAAAAAAGGTTAAAATACATGGATTCAGAATCTCACCTTTTAGGTGAGATTGTGGAGAATCCCTCATCCTCTATTTTCTTTCCCACCCTATACCCCTATTATATTTTTTAAGTAAAGTTGGTAATCACTAACAATTGGGGTATAATGGACAATATATCTTTCAATTTATGAATCTAAAACACAAATACCAAACATGCTTATCTCACAAAATCACTGATTTTGAAACATACATTTTAAATACACCAATTTTAAAGAATCCATGTATTTTAAATCACAAATACCAAACATCCTCGTAGTGTTTTGTTGATAAAAAAAGTGTATTGTCTTGAAAAAGGAGTAAAATAAAGGAGAGCACTGCAATTACTACAATACACTCATTTAATAAGTTATAAACCTATAGAGTTAATGATCCTCTAATTTAGAAGCCTCTTCATCCAAATTCCAAACTTCCATAACAGACTTCCTCCATCTTCGACAACAAAGGCTACAAGCGATTTCCATGAAGACTAAAGATCGGTCGGCTCAGCGGCTTCACGTGGCCAAGACAACAACGCGTCTCCGATGTTGAGCAGTTTTTCGAGCCTGTACTGAGAAATCAAAGTCGAAGTGAACATGAGTAGCAGAAACTGGAGATACATGGACATTGTAAAACACAAAAAGTTTGGACTGGTATGTGCTACTTCTTGATAACATATAGAAGAGGAACACATAATAGGTTGTGTCCAAACCTTGATATATTAGCTAATTGGACATATTTAATCGTGTATGATAAAGATGGTGAGGAACACATAATAAAGTCTGTCAAAACTAAAAAAACGTACTATATGCACTGATGCACCAACCAAATCTTGTATGAAAGATTAAGATCCTCTTAAACACTTTTTCAAACACACAAATGATAAGCACCAATTACAACCATCCTGATTAATGACATCTTCCCTAAACTTCAACAGAAAATTTGCAGAATCAACAATTCAACAGTTGAGTAAGCGTAACTCTCAAAGCTCAATCTTAACCTAGGAGTTTCAAGTTCCTGGTTCTGTAGGTAAAGCTGAACAAGATAACTATATACAGATACACAAATTGCGAGAACAATTACTGATCGAACTGTGTGGCAGATAATAACTTACAATGATAGGACCGATGGTGAAATTGAGCTCCCTTTCCATGGCCTTCTGCATTGTGGAATCCACAGAGAGAGTATGCATATTGGAGTCATCAATGACTTGGATGTAGAAGTTCTTATTTGAACGAAATACGGACAACCTAGGCCGCATATCGAGATTAGGGGTAGGAGCTTGAAATTGAGGCTGGTAGAAAAAGCTATGGATTTCGTACCTTTTGTGATGTTAGGATACAAATAGATGTTGAAGCCAACTGAAAGCCTTACTTCTACGGTGCCTTGGGTGAAAGAAGGGTTTGTGATTGCTAAGAAGGTTGAAGAAAAGAATTCATGTCGTGATGAAGTGTAGAAAGGGGAAATAGAGGGGTATAACTGGTATCTCATAATCATCACAATAAGTGGGCCAGACAAATACCCAAGGCTTTTCACAATTTTTGGGGTGTAGCAAAATTTGTTAGATTTCAAGTCGTAGAGGAAATGTAGGTCAGGGAGAAAGTTCGAATACAAACTTAGCTGATTTTTGGGCCAAACAAACAAAGTATTTGGGAAATACTGGGATTTTTAAAAACACAACAATCACCATATAAATCAATATCATCAATAACAGACTGATTATTATTCTTAAGTATTGGTTCAGTATGCATTGAAGAAAACTTTATATATCATCCAAGGAATACAACTTCTTAGAGCTAAACCAGACACCAAAATTAGATTCAAAATCCTCATATTGCTCAAATCTTTTACTAAGTGAAGAAATTACATGATCTACTACATACAAGAAAAAACTAGCCCTAAATGATTCTTCTCTAGATAATGATGCATTATTTGACGCATTATGAACAATCTTATCAAAATTTCATTTGGGCTAATACACCTTTTTGCCCCTCTGCTATGCAAAGCTAACAAACATACCCTTTTACTATTTTCTAATTGATTTAACACCCTATACTTTGAAAATTTTAACAAATATGCCCCTCCATTTATCTTTTCATATATTTTTCATCTAATGAGTTGATTATACGCGCTACGTCATATTATTTGTCCACAACATCACTAATCGAGATGTCCACAAGGTGAAAATATTTAAATTAAAAAGAAAAGAAAAAGGAAAAATATTATAATCACCATTATGTACAAATGTGTTTTTGTGGTATTCATTTTTCTTTTTCTTTCTAATTTAAATAATTTTAGATTGTGAACATTCCAATCAACAATAAGGTGTACAAATAATATGAAGTAGCACATATAATCAACTCATTAGACAAAAAATAGATGAAAAGATAAATGGAGGGGCATATTTGTTAAACTTTTCAAAGTAGAGGGTGTTAAATCGGTTAGAAAATAGTAAAGGGGTACGTTTGTTAACTTTGCATAGTAGAGGGACAAAAAGGTGTATTAAACCATTTCATTTTCTTCTAATCTTCCGTGTTTTGAGGAAAATGGGATCAACATACATTTTTGTGGAAATTTATTTTGTTTCTTCTAATATATTTTGAAAATCATTTTCTCTATGTCTCTTGAAAAAAGAAATCAACCCTTCTATTTTTATAATGAGGTCATCAATAAGCATATCCTTGGATATAAATGTTTATTAACCAAATTTTTTGCATGCAATACTTCATACCAAATAAGTAATGAAACAATAAACTGAAAATCACCAAGTTCATTTTGTGCCATAATACTATCACTTATAATTATCAAAATTACATAATCAACTTAATTAATTTCATAATACACCTAAAATATTGTTTAGTTGTAAATTAAAATATTCAATTATATAATTTTAACATAATTTTGTCCAAATTAAGAAAGTGAAAAAAGTAACTTACGAAAAATATAAAATTCACATTATGAAATGTGGAGACAGGGAATTATGTAAATTTTCATAACAACTTCCCCATTTTCAAGTCCCACTTCCAGCAACAACATTTTCTTACACAAAATCCTCACATCCGAGAGAACGACGTCAGAGGCTTCCACGAAGTGAAAGCGATACAGAAAGGCCTAATTTCCCACCCGGGCTTGTTCCAGCGTTTGGGTACTCAGAGATGATGCACGGAAGAGGCATCCCAAGGATTGGGTTTCCGATCTACTCCCCTCCCGGCTGCCATCGACCTCTTATGTGCTTTCAATTTACGGCGCCGACAAGTGCTCAAGGGTTTTCTCAAATGAGTCGGATCCACCAACAAGAATAAGTTGAGGGCCCAATATGATCCCAATAAACTTCCAAGGCCAACCTACCCAAGCTTTGATGGTCTACAACATCCCAACCCAAAGGATGAGCCCTTGGAATGTGGATAAGGGCCCAAGCCCAAATTCTGTGCAAAAAAAGAAGAAGAGGAAAACATTAGGTCCTCTGCTCAGAGTTGCTGAAGGAGATCCGCAACAACAACGTCTATACCAAGGTGAATGCAGCATCAGGCCAAATGGAGCCAATTTACAGGATCAAGGGTACCACCCTATGGAGCAAGCTAACATGTCAAACTAGAGGGAGCTCTACGGCCTAAGCAATCCTAAAGAAATCATGGAGGAGGCGGGCTCGAATGAGGTGGCGGTGGCCAACCGTAAGCCACCTTACGATCCATGAATGTCATTGCTTGGAACTGTAAGGGAATTGGGCCAACCCTTATAGGAAGATATTTATCGGATTTGATTCGTAGGTTTAGCCCTTTAATTCTTTTTTTTATCAGAAACAAAAAATGGTCGTAGTGTTATGGAGTCAAAAAGAAGGGAGGCTAAGTATCCTCAATTTTGGTATAGGGACCCAATAGGTCTTAGCGGAGGGTTAGCTTTATGGTGGGTCAATGACCTTGATGTTTCAATCATCTTAGAAGATGATCAGTTTGTTCACATCCGGATTAATAGTACTTATGTTTACTACTTGACGTTCGTGTATGCTCCTTGCACGATTTCTGATCGCATTAGATTTTGGAACCTTCTTTCAACGATTAGGCCCCATCCGAACCTTCCCTGGCTCCTAATGGGTGACTTCAATGCTGTCATGAGCCCCCACGAAAAACAAGGACGCCTACTCCCCCGACGTGAGTCAAGTGTACCCTTCAAAGATTTTATTTTTGATAACGAACTCATCGACATTGGGTTTAAAGGTAATATCTTCACCTGGACAAATAACCAAGAGGACGAGGATAATATTAAGTAAAGACTTGACCGAGCATTGTGTACACTTTCATGGAGATGCCAGTTCGACAAGGCAACCTTATACAATGAGTCGATCATTGGATCTGACCATGCCCCCATCCGTCTATAGCTTTCGGGGAGAAGAATGCGCACAAACACACCCTTCCGTTTTGACGCAAGATGGGCTTTGGATGATTTAGTGAGAGAGGTCGTTGTGCGCACTTGGAATTTCGATGATCCTATCTCCACCAAGCTCAACCACTTACAACTGAACCTAAAAATATGGAACAAAGAGAACAACTCTAACACCTCTCTCGAGATTGCTGCTACCCAAGATGTAACATCCCCGCCCAATCGAACGGGTTAGTACTCAAGTTTGGGTGACTAAAGTGCTGGAAATAGTACTTGTGAGGGTCTCTTGAGGTCTGGGACGTTTGAGTTTGTGTCGGTTTGAAGTTACGATTAAGCTAGCGGTGCAGTGTATAGTACACGGCCGTGTTGTGTGATACACGCCGTATATCACAATACACGCTGTGTATTCAAGGTGCACGCCGTGTACCTTAATAGTGGAAATTCGTCGAAGATGGCAGAGGGTGATACACGGCCGTGTATCTATGATACACGCCGTATACCATGATACACGCCGTGTATCGTGAGCTGGGTATTTAAGACGGGTTTTGACGGGTTTTTCCAACTTTTCCCAACTTCCTCTTTCCCCGAAATTCTTTTGACGAACCAAAATTCCCCAAGTTTCAATCCTTGATTCCGGGAGTTATAGAGCTCCGATTGGCGATCTGTTTGTTGCTACGCGTTCATGGCGACGAGAGGAAGAGATCGCACATCGTGGTTCTGGCTGGTTCGGAGTAGGATGCTGTCAGTGAGGACGAGAAGAGCTACGAGTTTGGAGTTGTAGAGCTTGGTGGTTCGGGTTCCGGGAGTCGTTTTAGAGCCTCGTCTTCTTGTCAAGTGAGGGTTTAGCGTACGATAGGTAGAATTGGTCGACGTGAGGGGTTGAAACTTGACTTAGAGAAATGTAGGTTTTGCATGAATTGGAAGAGAGTAAAAGGGGGAATTGTTCTGTGAATTCTTGCTATGTGATTGTGATGATTGATGATTGTTTGTGTTACTGTTACTTGGTGAATTGATTGACAATGGTTGGCTGATTTCTATGTGATGTGAGTTGGGAGAATGATGAACATTGATGATTAATGATATGGACTTAGTAATGAGTGTAGGTGGGTCGGGGTATGATTCTGTTGCTGCATTTCTATTTAGTGTTGTTAATCTGTGGTTGCAGGAGGGTGGTCCTGTCAATGTGGGGTCGCCCTTAAATGACGAACAGGTGGATGGTCCCACCAATGTGGGGTCATCCAATGAAGGATGTACAGGAGGGTAACCCTACGACTCATGACATGGCTTCCTCTGTACTTGCAGGTGGGGGTGGCCGGTGAGCTAGCCGTTTACCCTTAAACTGTTTGTGCCGTGGGAGGCGTTGAATGACTTATGATGTGTGGTTATGTGTGATGTGGGATTATGATGATGCTTTGTGTGACTATTAATGTATGTGAAAGAGTGCAAGTGGCATAATGTGGGGTATGATTAAGTATGCGATTGATGTTGTTGTTGGTGGTGGGAATTGATGTGAATCTTGATGGTTGGTTTGAATGATGCGAATGAGTTATGTGATGAGTATGACGGTTGGTTGTAAGTGTTGAGTATTGGTGGTGTTGATTGAATGTTAGAACCTGGTTGGAGCCTACACTGCCACCAAATAGTCACCTCTCCTGGAAGAGTGAGGTGCGGTCACGCCTCCTGGAAGAGTGGCGTGATCTATTGTGTTGTTGTTGATGTGTCCATATATGTTGGGCCCTGGATCCTGCTCGTACAGAGGATGCGTCTTGGACCCTCCTGGAAGAGTGGGTGCGTCTGGCCGGTAGGGGTGGTGTATGGATAAACTCCAATGGCGCCTAATTAACTCACCTATAATTAAACGTGATGTGCATAGTTTGATGTGTTGTGATGAGTTGTGAAGTTGTAGGTAAATGTGAGGGTTGTGGTAGAGGTTTGGGATGTAGTGCCTGCTTGTGATGAAATATATACTGTGGTTGAGATTGATCTGTGTGCATGTTCTAACCCTGACGATGATGTTGTAGTAAGATTGATGACTTGTGTACATTGCTGAATTTCTATGAATTGTGTGTAATGGTGGAGGTAAGTTCTTGTGTGATCACCTAGTGGCATGTTAGGATTAAAATGAGCTGGTTGTGTCAGATTCCGTTGCTTGTTTGTGGAGTTGGGATCGCTCCTAGGCTAGGTTCGGCGCATAGGTAGACCCAGTGGGTTCACTCAATTTCAATAGGAAGCTGATTCCCCCCAGTTTCTCTTTCAGGTGCTCGTGGCTAGTGCTAGGTTGGAGAGACAGTTGACATTTGAGTTCGAGAAGGTTATCTATTGGAACCATGAGGTGAAGATCGGTGACTTGCTTGGAGTTGACTTAATTTTGTATTTATTATATTTCATTTGACCATTTATTTGGGATGGGAACTTTTGTAAACCTTTGAGGATGGTTTGGATTTCATGTTGGATTGGTTTTGACTTTCGGTTTATGTTGGATTTTGTATTGGAGGCCTCCGCTTTACTGTGGTTTTAATGAGAAGTTTTATTTCTTTCTTTATTGTTTCGCGCTTTTGGTTAAACCGTGCTTGCGTAGCGTTCTATCTCGGGTAAACGAGGCTAATTCGGGACGGGTGTTACAAATGGTATCAGAGCCTGGTTTGCCTCTGCTGTATAGGTGAGCTGTCATTTCTTCTAGGGGATTTGCTACCTCTTAATGGAAAGGACGGAACGTCGATAGCAGTACTGGCATTCCAGGGATCTTCAAACTCTTTTGAAGTGGGTGGTAGTTTTAAAGTGCAAGTGTTTTGAATTTGGTTGTGAGTTTTCTTTGATGGTCAACTGAAATGTTCTAAATGATCTCCTGTAGTGAATCGAGCCAAGCCATGCGAAGTCGTTCAGTAGGGGATTCTGGGGTTAGAGTTGGAGTCCCTAGGTTTCAGCCGGGGTTGTTGAAGGGTTGGAACTTTGGAGAGTTCCATGGGGACGTGGCTGACCATGTTGTGGCGGAGCAGTGGCTCCATGAGTGTGAGTACAAGTTCCTGCAGATGGGACTTGCGGGAGATGTTAGAGTGTCGGCCATGACTTTCTTGCTCAAGGGTCATGCTTTAGACTAGTGGATGTCTTTGCCTCAGAGCAGGGTAGTGCCGCCTGAGTTGAGTCTAAAGGAGTTTGTTGAGGAGTTCCGTGATCAGTTCTGTCCGGATTTGTGGTGTGAGGAGAAGGCTAGGGAGTTCTTAGAGTTGGAGCGGGGGGAGAAGACAGTTCTTGCTTACTACATAGAGTTTACTTCCCTCTCCAAGTGGTATGATGAGACTACTGGAAGGGAAAGGAAGCTCATCGTGAAGTTTAAGAATGGTCTGAGGATGGAGATCCAGGAGGGTGTCACCTCTGTGGACATGGGGAGCTTAGTGTCTGTGAAGGCGGCTACCTTGAGTAGGGAGAGGTTAGAGCAGAGGAAGAAGGAGGAGAGGAAGAGGAAGGTGTCTGCCCCACCCCCTCAGGTTGCTACGCATAGCCATCTGGCTAAGCGTGCCCAGTCATCTTACCCTAGTTCCTGGAGTGAGCAGTCAGCTCCACAGTGGGGAGCAGTGGTTTGTTATACTTGTGGTCAACCTGGTCATAAGAGTAACATGTGCGGGTCAAGGAATGTGGGGATGACTAGGTCGGGTGGAGCGTCATCGGGGTTGCCAATCTGTGGCACTTGTGGGAAGCCCCAATTTGGAGAGTGTCATCTGTTGAGGTTTGCTCCGGTAACTTGCTTTGCCTGTGGAAAGCCAGGGCACAGGAGTGCTAACTGTCTTCAGGGATGGCGGTGCCGACTCAGTCCGTGGGTTCTGTTCAAGGACCTAGGGCTTCGTTAGGGAGTGTTGGAGGTAGAGGAGGAGGTAGTGTTGGTCGTGGTGCCGTGAGTGCTGGGAGAGGGACCAGAGCTAATGCTACACCACTTAGAGCCGGAGGAGAACAAGGAGGCTTGTATGCTCTTGCTGGAGGATTAGAGGAGAATGCAAATGACGAGGCGAACGATATTATATCTTTCTTGGTTCTTTTCGTTTGCGTCTTTGTTTAAATTCGAGCTCGTCCTTATTCTTTGTTCTTATGGGTGTTTGGGTAGTAGGAGAGTAGTGGTGGTTGGTAGACTAGGAGGAGTTGGCTAGTGGAGTAGATCTTAGTAGTCTTTGGTGAAGCTAGATAGAGTGGTTGAAGTGTGTAGAGCCTTAGTGTGGTGGTGTTTGTTAGTGTAGTATTGTTCCCTTGATTGCTTGTGTTATTGTGTTGTTGTGTTCTTGTGGTGCTTTCGTGGTTCGGTTGTGCGTGGTTGTTAGAAGGAAGTTCAGAGTAGGGGTGAGTGGTGTCTTGAGAGGGTGTGAGTCGCCAGGACCGTTAGAGGAAATTTCGAGAGGTAATGTGATCTTGTATTGCTGCATTTGTTGCTGTGATTTATGGTTGCTTTGCTAGAGCGAGTCGGGTTGTGATTTCGGGGACGGAATCTCTTAAAGTTAGGGAGACTTGTAACATCCCCGCCCAACCGAACGGGTTAGAACTCAAGTTTGGGTGACTAGAGTGGTGGAAACGGTACTTGTGAGGGTCTCTTGAGGTCTGGGACGTTCGAGTTTTTGCCAGGTTGAAGTTACGATTAAGCTAGCGGTGCAGTGTAAAGTACACGGCCGTGTATCACAATACACGCCGTGTATTCAGGGTGCACGCCGTGTACCTTAATAGTGGAAATTCGTCGAAGATGGCAGAGGGTGATACACGGCCGTGTATCTATGATACACGCCGTGTACCATGATACACGCCGTGTATCGTGAGCTGGGTATTTAAGACGGGGTTTTCCAACTTTTCCCAACTTCCTCTTTCCCCGAAATTCTTTTGACGAACCAAAATTTCCCAAGTTTCAATCCTTGATTCCGGGAGTTGTAGAGCTCCGATTGGTGATCCGTTTGCTGATACGCGTTCGTGGCGACGAGAGGAAGAGATCGCAAGTTGTGGTTCTGGCTGGTTCGGAGTAGGCTGCTGTCAGTGAGGAGGAGAAGAGCTACGAGTTTGGAGTTGTAGAGCTTGGTGGTTCGGGTTCTGTGAGTCGTTTTAGAGCCTCGTCTTCTTGTCAGGTGAGGGTTTAGCATACGATAGGTAGAATTGGTTGACGTGAGGAGTTGAAACTTGACTTAGAGAAATGTAGGTTTTGCATGAATTGGAAGAGAGTAAAAGGGGGAATTGTTCTGTGAATTCTTGCTATGTGATTGTGATGATTGATGATTGTTTGTGTTACTGTTACTTGGTGAATTGATTGACAATGGTTGGCTGATTTCTATGTGATGTGATTTGGGAGAATGATGAACATTCATTATTAATGATATGGACTTAGTAATGAGTGTAGGTGGGTCGGGGTATGATTCTGTTGCTGCATTTCTATTTAGTGTTGTTAATCTGTGGTTGCAGGAGGGTGGTCCTGCCAATGTGGGGTCGCCCTTAAATGACGATCAGGTGGATGGTCCCATCAATGTGGGGTCATCCAATGAAGGATGTACAGGAGGGTAACCCTACGACTCATGACATGGCTTCCCCTGTACTTGCAGGTGGGGGTGGCCGGTGAGCTAGCCTTTTACCCTTAAATTGTTTGTGCCATGGGAGGCGTTGAATGACTTGTGATGTGTGGTTATGTGTGATGTGGGATTACGATGATGCTTTGTGTGACAGTTGATGTATGTGAATGAGTGCAAGTGGCATAATGTGGGGTATGATTAAGTATGCGATTGATGTTATTGTTGGTGGTGGGAATTGATGTGAATCTCGATGGTTGGTTTGAATGATGCGAATGAGTTATGTGATGAGTATGACGGTTGGTTGTAAGTGTTGAGTATTGGTGGTGTTGATTGAATGTTAGAACCTGGTTGGAGCCTACACTGCCACCAAATAGTCACCTCTCCTGGAAGAGTGAGGTGCGGTCACGCCTCCTGGAAGAGTGGCGTGATCTATTGTGTTGTTGTTGATGTGTCCATATATGTTGGGCCCTGGATCCTGCTCGTACAGAGGATGCGTCTTGGACCCTCCTGGAAGAGTGGGTGCGTCTGGCCGGTAGGGGTGGTGTATGGATAAACTCCAATGGCGCCTAATCAACTCACCTATAATTAAACGTGACGTGCATAGGTTGATGTCTTGTGATGAGTTGTGAAGTTGTAGGTAAATGTGAATCTGTGAAGTGTGAGGGTTGTGGTAGAGGTTTGGGATGTAGTGCCTGCTTGTGATGGAGTATATACTGTGGTTGAGATTGATCTGTGTGCATGTTCTAACCCTGACGATGATGTTGTAGTAAGATTGATGACTTGTGTACATTGCTGAATTTCTATGAATTGTGTTTACTGGTGGAGGTAAGTTCTTGTGTGATCACCTAGTGGCATGTTAGTATTAAAATGAGCTAGCTGTGTCAGATTCCGTTGCTTGTTTGTGTGTGAAGTTGGGATCGCTCCTAGGCTAGGTTCGGCGCATAGGTAGACCCAGTGGGTTCACTCAGTTTCGATAGGAAGCTGATTCCCCCAGTTTCTCTTTCAGGTGCTCGTGGCTAGTGCTAGGTTGGAGAGATAGTTGACGGTTGAGTTCTAGAAGGTTATCCGTTGGAACCATGAGGTGAAGATCGGTGACTTGCTTGGAGTTGACTTAATTCTGTATTTATTATATTTGAGTTGACCATGTTATTTGGGTTGGGAACTTTTGTAAACCTTTGAGGATGGTTTGGATTTCATGTTGGATTTGTTTTGACTTCGTTTGTGGATTTTATGTTGGATTTCGTATTGGAGGCCTCCGCTTCATTGTGGTTTTAATGAGAAGTTTTATTTCTTTCTTTATTGTTTCGCACTTTTGGTTAAACCTGTGCTTGCGTAGCGTTCTATCTCGGTCAATCTCGGGTAAACCGGGCTGATTCGGGACGGGTGTTACACAAGATATGCTCAATGACTTAGCCAGAAAGGAGTATACAGAGGAGTCAAGAAGGATTGAAGGTGAACTCCTTGAGAAACTTAATGGGCTTTGGTTGATGGAGGAAGCCTTTTGGAAAAGGATGGCAAAAGTTATTTGGCTGAACCTAGGAGACCGCAACACTCATTTTTTTCATGCGACCACAATCCAGAGAACAATGAGGAACAAAATAGGAAAACTGAAATTGCAGGACAACATTTGGATTGAATCTCCCACAGAAATTAATGACCATGTTTGCAGCTTTTTCAAAGATTTATTTACTAGAAGCGACACTACCAGAGATAATGAGATCTTACAAGACCTACCTCGGATTGTCTCCCAGGCTATGAATGAGGATCTCATGAGAAATGTCACTGATGAAGAAATCAAGGATACCGTCTTCTCTTTGGGTGCAGATAAGTCTCCGGGGCCGGATGGTTTTGCTGGGTCTTTTTATCAGAGTTATTGGAGTACCATTGGCCACCATATCTGGATGGAGGTTAAAGAGTTCTTTAGAACAGGGATCATGCCGAATGGCTGGAACGACACCAATATTGCTCTTATTCCGTAGATAACGAGCCCGGAGCTAGTTTCAGATTTTCGACCAATTAGTTGCTGCAACTTTTGATACAAGGTCATTTCCAAACTCATGGCGACTAGACTGAAGACTTGGATCCCAGATTTGGTGTCGGAGATGCAAGCGGCCTTCATGGGGGGGGGGGAGAGCTATCCAAGATAATATTATTATTGTGCACGAAGTCCTCCATCATTTCAAAAATAGGGCTGGCAACGGGGGGCAATGGGATATGATGCTGAAAATGGATATGAAGAAAGCATATGACATGGTAGAGTGGAAAGCGATGGACGAGATTCTCACCGCCATGGGGTTTAACGAGCGGTGGTGTAGCTGGCTCAGACAATGCATTAGCACGGTTCGCTTCTCAGTTCTTGTCAATGGGTGTCCTTCTGAATTTTTCTCCCCGACCAGAGGCATACGTCAAGGGGACCCCATCTCCCCCTTCTTGTTTATCCTGCTCACTAATTGCCTGTCCTACCTTATCAACAAAGGAGTTTCATATGGTAACCTGAAGGGCCTTAAACTTAATCCTAGATGCCCGACCCTGACTCACGTTCTGTTTGCTGACGACACCATCCTGTTTGGGAAGGCATCAATGAATGAAGCGATCAATATCAAGAGGACAATGAACATCTATGGGAAACTCACGGGCCAAGAACTTAATCTCCAAAAGTCGTCTATTATTTTCAGCAAAAATATCCCTAATTAGCTCAAGATTCTTATAACAGACTATTTGGGATTTAACACAGGAGTTGAGTTTGGAAAATATCTTGGTGTTCCCTCGGAGTGGGGAGGGGGAAAAAGGAGGTTTTCGCATTCCTCATTGCCAGAATGGAAAAGCTTGTCCAATCTTGGAAAAGCATGACCCTCTCCCATGGAGGCAAGGAGACACTCCTGAAATCTGTTCTTCAAAGCATTCCCACATATATCATGTCGTGTTTCCTCTCCTTCCAAAACACATGACAAAGAGGATGAACTCCCTCCTGAGGGACTTTTTCTGGGGAGGGTCAGTCAATAAGAAAGTCATTCACTGGACCAAAGGAAGTGTGCTTTCAAAGCCAAAACAACTGGGCGGGTTAGGATTTAAGGAGTTCCATGACTTCAATCTCGCTCTGCTGGCGAAACAAGGGTGGAGCCTAACGTTGGAACCGGACCAGCTTTGGGCGAAACTCCTCAAATCACTCTACTTTCCTAGATGTGATTTCATGCGAGCTTTGTTGATGCTAGCTTTGTTGATGCTAAGCCCACTCTCATGCTTGGGGCTAGGAAAAATCTTATAGGCGGAAAGACGATCAGGGTTGGGGTTGAACCTTGGATACCAACTATTCCGGGATTTAAACTTTCAGGAAACCACAGTAACACCTCTACCGCCAGCGAGTGGATTGATCAGGAGAGGAGATCTTGGAAGGAAGAACTCATTCGCACTCAATGCTCCCGACATAAGCTCTTGAAATTTTAAAAATCTCAATTGGCCCTGCAGATGGTATTGATGAGTGGATCTGGCATTTCGACATTAGAGGCAGATTCTCTGTTAAATCGGCCTATTGGGCTCTTCACTCCCCCTTGAGTGATTTAGAGTCGGGAGGGAGCCCCGATCCCTCTCTGCGCAAGTGGAATTGGTTATGGAAGCTCAATATCCCGCCTAAATTTACCCTTTTCATTTGGAGATGTTCCCACAATGGTTTGGCAACAAGGAAGAATCTGTGGATTAGGAAGTGTGCGCCTTCACCCTTATGTCCAGTCTGTCAGGGTGAGGAGGAGGATATCTCTCATTGTCTTTTCCGATGCCACCACGTGAATTCCACTTGGATCAAGACCATGCACCTTTCTAGTTTCCCTACCAACTCAGCATCTATCCTCAATTGGATCTGCTCGAAAAAGGAGACGAATGCTACTTTCAATGTCACCAGATGCATTCCTACGTTATGGTGCATCTGGCTTGTCCGCAACGAAAAGGTTTTCCGAGAGAGCTCCCCTATAGCAGATTCAACAGCTCGCCTTGCCTTGTCCTTGAAGACCGAGTGGGACGGTCACCGCGCGGTGAGCCCCCAACCTAAGTTTGTCTGTCCGCGTTCACATCCTTATCCACCGCCTAGCTTCGATATGCAGCAGAAAGTTCATTGTGATGGGTCTTTCATCCAGGACTCTTCTTTGGCGGGTTATGGGGTTATTATTTCTAACTCCCATGGACAGATTGTGAACGGTTTTGCGGACTCCTTTACTTGTTCATCACAAATTGTAGCTGAAGCCAAAGGCCTATGGAAGGCTATATCCTTTGCGGCTTAGTCAGGCCTCCGTACCATCATTAAAACGGACTGTCTGGTCCTGGTGAACGCTCTCCGCAATAGTCCGAAGACCTGGCCGTGGCAGTGCTATGTGTGGCTTCTTGTTATGAAAGACATGCTATGCTCTCACCCGTTCATTTGGATCTCTTTCGTTCCTCGCACGTTCAATGTCATAGCGGATAAGGTGGCGAAAGCAGCTTCCCACAATGTGCTTCTCCCAAATTGGGTTGATCTCCTCGCTTTAAATCGTCACTCTAATGTAATTGATTTCGACCCACCTCGCAATGGTGATGAATAAATGAATCTTTCTTGCAAAAAAAAAAAAAATCCACACATCCTCCCCACTCTCAACAAACCAAAATCCTAAGAGCTTACAATGCTGATTTGGGGCATAATACCTAACTACACACTATTATTTATTAGAAAATCCTAAAGTATTGTGTGTTTTCTCTTTCAACATGTGTTTTACTTATGTTGTGGCGGGATGGGAGGATCCGCACATGACGCTAGAATATTATCGAGTACGACAATAGATAGAAACAGCCAATTCCCGATGCCTCTACTAGGTATCGTCGCAATCGTTTTGTTATACTTTCGCAAATTATCTTTGTACGTGTTTGCACATTTTTAATTATTTCTTGGTATTATTAAGGAAATATTTCGTTGTGGATTTTGGATTTGCAAACGCACCTGGATTTCTAGTACCATTTCGAGGGTATGCTTCTCATTTTAAGGAGATTAGACGCCGAGGTGGACCCAAAGGTCGTGAAAAACTCTTCAACTATAAGCATTCTAGTCTTCGCAAGTATGCATAATTTGTAATTCAACTAAAGTGACAAACATAATTATTATTATAAAATTATATAATTTCATAATTTACAAAACACCGTAAACATAATTTCAATTATAAATTATAATTACGTAAATTTTAAAATTCCCCCAAATAATAATATTTTAGATAATTTATAGTGCACATGGTCTTAGCTTCACATTTAATTTTTGAATCATTATCAAGATCTGTCGCTTGAAATAAAGCTTTTATTACTTCTTAAATTTGAAACCTAATCGCCGTAGCACTTTCAACACGATTCTCCTAACGAGTAGATGATAATGGTTTTTTTTTTCGAGGTAGATGATAATGGTTTAAAATCAAATATTTCACATTATTTTTCAAATCAACCATCTCTTACTAGAATTTGCAAATATTGTATATATTTGTTGAACAATTCCAAAAAAATCTATAGCTTTACCACAATAATTGATCATATCACATAGTGTCAAATTAACACTATGATATGCATATGATATATGAAATGTCCTAGGATTTATATGTAATTGCCTTCTTTCTACACCACTATGCACTCTTTTCATGTTTGATCCATTATTATAATATTGCCCTCTAATCTTATCATTGTCAAGATTAAGAGAACTCAATTCACTTTTAAAAACATCAAACACTCCTAGACCGGTAGTATCATTCACATCTAAAAATCCAAAAAATAAAAACTCCTGAATAGAGATAGAGTTTGAAGAGACATCCACATACCTTAATATCATAGACATTTGTTCTTGATGACTTATGTTGGGAGTACAATCAAGAATGAAAGAAAAATAGTTTTCCAATAATTTCAGATTTAGTTAGAGAGGCAAGAAAAATAAAATTTCACTTTGAATTTTATGACCAAGATATTGATAATGAATCTCATTATTTGTAATGCGATGAACATGCTCTTGAATAAACTGATCAAACTCAACCAACATTTCAACCTAGTGGCAGAGCCAGGACGCAAGTAGACCTTGTGCACGATACATAAAATACAATGGGCCGAACATATTTTTTATACAAAAATACGTATATTTTAGATATTTGGGTCCAGGAGATCCTTGGCCTAGGTCTAGGGGGACTCCCTAGCTTCTCTAGTGTTTCAGCAAATCCTAAAAAATTTCCATTTCCACCTTTATATAATTTTTCATTACTATCACGCAATGCAAGATTATGTTTAGCAAGAAATTTCATAATTGTAATAATTCTCAACAAGACTTTCTTCCAATGATCTCTCTCTTTCTCGAATTGTTTTATAGTTACTTTATTTATTGTTTGGTTCTTTTGGAGTCTCAAACACAAATCATACCAAATAGCCATATTCCTAACATGTTCTATGTTTCATGATTTTTAAGCCTACCGATAACATGTGATCAATTACTGAAACCTTCACCTTTTACACCATTAAAAAAACATTTTACAACCAAAACAAAATATTTTATCAAGTTCTTTTAATAAACAAATCAATCTCAATCACACTTTTCACCATTTGATAAAAGTAGTATACAACTTGCAGAAAATCTCTTTGAAAACTTATTCTAGGACCTTTTTAATAGATAAATCTCTTTTGAGACACTTTGCCACCAACATATCAGTCATCATTAAATCAAGAGAATCCCAAAACCTAGAATAAAAATGTCTTTTGGATAAGAATTTTCAACACAAACAATATTAAGATCAAAAGCTCGAGCAAGATTAGCATCAGAATTTATAACACAAAAAACACTATCACTAAAATTATTAATACGAGCAATATTATCATTAAAAATATTATTTACAAAAAAAATATTAGTATCAACATCATCAAAGTTTCTTTCACAAAAAAATTGTGAATGACTTCTTTGAGATTGAATTAATTATTCCATTTTTTGTTTCTTTTTTAGAACAACATGATTTAAATTTACTAGTCGACATAATAATTAAAATAAAAAATAAATACACTCAAATTTTCAAAACTTTAATAAGAAATTAAGTAGTGATAAACTGATAATGATAAATCAAGTCAAAAAGTTCCACTTTCTAATATATCTCTCCTCCTACAACCAAGAAAAGAACGTTTCAATAGTTAGAAACTATTCCAAACTCAATTAATCACTTTAGTTTACGGAAACAATAAATTAATAAGTTAAAAATGTTAGGAATTAGGATGTTATCCATTTACCTTTTATGACCAAAGAAGGTTGACACGTTAAGCTACAAAAGTTTGAAGTTTGAACTGGCTGTGACTATGAGGCGTTCGGCATGAGCGGTGATTCGATTGGCTTTGTGGTTCGAATGACCGAAGACAGCTAGTTGACAAATCACAAATCAAATCGTAAATCTTCGATTCACGAGATTGTCCGATTTAGGGGACTATCGAGCAGTTGGGCTACTACCTACTAGATTGCCTCACTGTCAACTGTCGCTATCGAGAAATCATATGCTCGGTCGGTGCCCAAAGAAGAAGACTAGAATATGACAGATTGAGAGTCTGAAGTTTGAAATGAAAGAAGAATGAAGTTTGAAGTTTGAGCTCTCTAATATTTAAGGATTAAGGAAAGAAGTAGAAGACTGAAGAAGGTTGTCCATATATTTAATTCTTTGGAAAATCAACATATATATTTTTTTCAATTATAACTAATGGTCCCCCAGGATCATTTAGGACCACCATCAAGATCGTCCTCCCAACCAGAACTACTCATAGTACCGCCCTGGGAGCCTTATACTCCCGAGGCCATACTAGGGGGCAATTGAGGGGCCCATGACAGAACCGCCCTCGGGACCCCAAGTATTGGGCACACCCTCATGTATGGCCCGCCCTCACCTTAAGTTGACGGACAGGATAGGAGGTCACTCACGTCAAGTCCGACTGACCTGTCACTCTCCCTCACCAATAGTCAGAGTATGGGCCCCACCATTGATGGGGACCCCTTGAGGTCCACTAAGAACTAGCCACGTGGATCCCACACTAAGTCAGCTTGACTCTATAAATGCAGGGTTACCAACTAAGAATAGGACAACACGCATACCTGGGACCACACATCTGATACTGCACGCTGTCACGCTGCACGCTAAGGGCTGTCGGTTTCCTCCCTCACCAAAGGGCTCACGCCCGGTACTTCTCTGTTACCCGCTCTCATTCACGTTCATTGCCCCACACTATTTCTACCACACTCACCGACTCACTTGATAAACGGCCTGCAAGGTACTGCTCGCCGGTAGCTCAACGTGTATCGATGACATCCTCACTCTCGTCAACCTCTAGTTGAACCAACTTATTCGTCCACCAGTCCAACTGGGCGGATCAATTGGCGCGCCAGTAGGGGCATAACTAAGCGTATAATTCCTTAAGACAAGAAGCATGCAAAATTTGGAGGATAACTCAATGAGCGGTAACACCGCCGGAACCCCCATAACCCCGACAAAGCAGGTCATCCCCTCCGGCATCCCCCAAGATCCACAAACCCAAGACACGGTGGGAACAGGGGTAAGAGCCAACCAAGGAGGCATCCCCTCGGGCACCGCCCGGGCAGCAGAAAAACAACCCCACATCCCTTCACAGTTGGACGACGCCCCCACCGAGGCACAGAGGGTGGCAGACAAGCAGCCTCGCCTCCTTACACAATTAGAGAGCGCCTCAACCGAGCCACATGCCATCAGTTCCACCGCCCCTCTCTCCACGAGAGACCTAGCAACTCAGGTGGTGGATCTGCAAAAGTAGAAAGCCGAGATGGCGGCCATGATAAAATTTCTGATCACCCAGACCACCCCCGACGGTCAAAGAGATGGGCCTCCAGGCCGATTGGCTCCCAAAATGGCAGACACTAATGAAATGTTTAGACTATTCCTGCCACGCCACCAGTCCTGCCCCAGTAAATGCGTTAGCCGCTGGACAAGTCATTACTGAGCGTTTCACCCTCAAGGATTTGTACCGCCCGCGATCAGAGCATACGATGGTACTAGGGATCCCGACCAGCATCTACTAACATTTACCATCCCCATGTAGATGTTCACCGCCCCAGACGCCACCTATTTTCGACGTTTCCTGGCACTCTGATTGCGGCAGCGTTGACCTGGTATGGGGAGCTCGCAAAAGGAATTATGAAGAGTTGGGAGGATTTCTCCCAACTATTCCTCCACAAATTTTCCAATCAAAAGGAGGCAAGGTAGAATCTGACCGCCTTCTGGGTCTGAAACAAAGCCGATCGGAGACACTCCAAAAGTACTATGACAAATGGGCCAGGACGATCGCTGTTGTACCCAATATGGCGTTGGACATAGTGTTTCACCACATCCAAACTACCACGCTCAGCGCTGAGTTGGTCAAAGAACTAGTCCTAAAAAAGCCAAAAACTCGTACTAAGCTATAATCCTGCATTCTCCAAAGTGCCGAGGTGGAGGAAAATATTACCATGATACAAGGAGGACCAGGGTGGATGATGACACTAGAATTAACATGATTATCAGCCACATTTAAGTGACATTTCATTGCTTGTAACACAGTTTTAGGGGTAGTTTAGGGTGTTTTCACTCAATTGCACTATTTCCTATCGATTTGGTTACTTTGGCCCTTTTTGGGTCTATTTGATGTGTTTACTAGTGTCTCTATGAATACACAGGTATTCGTCATCAAATAGGTGGCCTCGTATGTGTTGAAGATGCAATATATCCTCGAGAAGTGAACTAGAATCAAACCAGAGTCAAACCAAGTGAAGAACCGATAATCCATCTGCCCAGCACAAAGTTCTCGCCGAGAACATTAACATTCTCGGTGAGAAGATGTTGAGGAAATCAAAGCATATATTCATCAAGAAGGCAACAGTAGAAAGCCACATAGTATTCTCGCCGAGGAAACAAACTGATTTACACTATACTTCTCGACGAGAATTTTGAAAGTTCTCGTCGAGAACTTCCTTCTTTTCCGGCAGAGGTTTGGAAACCAAACCCTATTTAAGCAGCAACGTAGAAATCAATTAGGGGGAGTCGCCAGACGAAACACATCATTGAATTAGACTTTTATAGTCCAAACTAGAGAGATAGATAGAATTGAGAGCATCGTCGGAGTCCCCGGAGAGATCCTGACACCGTCTTTCCACCTCGGAGCACTCGAAGCTAGGAGTAAAGATCGCCAGAGATTGGAGCTTCGCTGGAGTCGTCAGATTAGGTTTTTCAGTTCCTATATGTTCTTCATTTGTATGATGAAGTTCTTGGTTGTCTTCGATTCTTTTGTTATCAACATGAGTAGCTAAAATCATAGAGCTTAGATTAGATGAACCCTAAATGACCGGGGCTTTAAATCGGTCACGGATCGGCGGTAATTAGATTCAAATTCAGACAATTTCTCTTGCATGATTGTTTTGTTCTTCGTTTCCTGCGTTTCTTGTCTTGTTGACACCTAGATTAGATTTGTGTTAAGCTAAGGTTAGTCGCCAAACGTTAGTTTCCAGACACCCGCCTTACTTTGGAACTTCAAATCAATCAATTAACCTATTCAATGGAGTGTGCCTTTCGTAGGAACCATTTACTAGAGTAACTCATTGTTCTTAATCAATTTCACCAGTTAGTTTTCCGTTGCAGAAGTGAACGCATGGACGGTTAATTAATCTTGGTAGTTAGATCCGATAGAGCGAACGTTCGCGGAACTTAGACCTAAGGGTAAGGAGTTATGGTGGTATCTGAGAACTGAATGAATTAGGATTGAAAACCGTTGGTCTTGTGATTGCCAATGCTCTAGTGATCTTAGGGGATTTGAAGTCTAAGCTTGTCTGTTATCTCGTTAGTCAAATCAATCAATCAATCTGTCTTTCAATTTCATTTTAATTTCCTTGCATTATAGTTTAGAAGTCGTGGAACTCACACCACGCATAAGTTGTTTAAACCTGAGTAATTTGCCAGCTTATTTGAGTAGTCAATTTGAAGAAACCTCGAGAGATTCGATCTAGTCTACTTTTGTAGATTATTTATTTGATAAACCTATTTACAACGTTCATCAAATTGGCGCCGTTGCCGGTGATTCTTCTTAATCGTTTGAAAGAAGAGTTGACACTTTATTCTTCTACCTTCCATTGTTTAATTTTTCATCCCACTTCGATTTTACACCGGTTGTTTTTGTTTTTGTCGCCTGTAGGTTGTTTACAGGTATATGAACCGCCCGTTCACTCGTTCTTTGCTCAAGACTGACAAGACAAAGAGCTCAAACAAGTCAAGCAGTTCTGCACCTCCTAAGCAACCGAAAGTTCCGAAGCAAGTTACTACCGTTCCACCTTCATCTTCAACCCCCTTCAAGATTGAGGAGTTGAAGGAGAGCTCCTCATCTTCTTCCGCACCTTCCACTTTGTCAGACTCGCCGCCACTCTCTCCTAGAATGGGTGACATTAATCCACCACCACCTCCGCCTCTTGCTACGCGCACTATGGCGGATTACAATAAATCGAGCACGACTAGCGTTCGGTCTAACATCGCTGTGCCGTCCAACGATGACGATCCTGACTATGAGATCAAGATCCCCTTCCTGGGAATGATCTCTATGGATGTTCAGTTCGAAGGGATGTCGCATGATAACCCATGCACACATCTGGATGACTTCCTTTCCATGTGCGAGACCTTCAAGAGTGGGAGTCTCGATAAGAACACCTTATGCTTGCGAGCTTTCCCATTCTCTCTTAGAGGCGCCGCAAAGAGGTGGCTCAATAGCAAGCCGCCCGGTCACTACACCAACTAGGATGACCTTGCTCAAGACTTTGTGGAGGAGTATTTTCCTCCGGCCAGAACCACACCTTACAAGGATACCATTGCTCGGTTCAGAAGTCAGCTTGTACGATGCTTGGAATGAATTTCAAGAACTCCTCTACGACTGCCCTCATCACGGCTTCCGCCAAAGGCAACTAGCTGAAATCTTTGCTCGAGGGAAGAATGAAGAATCTGCTAAGTGGGTCAACTCCTTGGCTGAGGGACATTGCACCGCACTCACACCAGAAGGTGCTCTTCTTCACTTTGCAAGTTGTGCATCTAAGTCTAGGAATTGGGAGAGACAATCTGAAGCAGCTAAGAGCTGATTAAGCCTTGAAGAACAGATCAAGGCCGAAGTACAGAAACACATAAAGAATGGTGCTCCCACCAACTCTCCGTCGGATTTTGTCTATGTTGTCGATTGTGAATGGTGTTGGGTATGTGCTCATAATGGAGGAAGTTGTCAGAACTTCGGTAAAGCAGATGTCTGGTCTGTAGATGAAGTGAATTTTGTTGGTCAAGGCTTCATCAATAACCAAAAGGGCTACTCCGACTACCGTTAATCTAGACAACCTCACCAACAATATCAATAAGGAAGCTTCCAAGAGCGTCCTCGTTACAACTCCGGACCCAATCAGAATCAGAACAACCGACCATCTAGGTCGTATCAAGAGAAGAAGCCAAACAATCAATCTGATGGAATCTATCAACCGCCTCACAGGAATCAATACAACTATGGTATAGCACCTGACAATCGCCAGAACCAGTACTTGAACAACACATATCAAGCCCTCCTGGATTCACCGGAGGATAGCAACCTCAGAGATCTGCGTCAGGAAACACTAGGGAGAGCGAGATAGACAAGAAGCTCGACGACCACGATGAAAAATTCAAAACTCAAGCCGCCTTGAATCAAGGTCAAACAGCTCAGAGTCAGAGGATAGAAGATTAAATCAACAACATCGCTATACTCCTCTCTTCATTGTCCATGGGTCAGCCATCGAGCCAGGCCGAGCCTAATCCTAGGAATGAGCATGTCAGGCCATCTCTACAAGAAGTGGCAAGCAACTAGATGGTCCTACAGCTCCTGATCCGGTTATGATTCCTGATGCCGTAGCCATTGATATGCTAGAGGTTGAGGATATCACGGAAGAAGAGAAAGATAAAGACGATGAAGAGGTGACTGTCCCGCCTCCTTCGAAGCTGACGCCTAAGCCACCTCTCCCTCCTTATCAGCCAAAGATTCCATTCCTGCAAGCCTTGAAGAGGAAGACTTACGACTCTCAATTCAAGAAGTGGTATGGATACTTGGAGAATATGGAGGTCAAAATACCAGTCACTGATGCTATTCAGATGATACCAGAAGTTAGAAAAGTCATGAAGGATCTGGTGAAGAACAAGAAGAAGGGAGAGTTGTCTTCTATCTCTGTTGATGAGGAGGACTCTACCGACCTCGACCACACGCCATCCATACCTCCCCCAGCTAAGTGCTCCGATCCTGGTTCTTTTACTTTACCTTGCTTTATCAATGGTATAAAAATTAATCGTAGCTTGGTTTATTTGGGTGCATCTATTAATGTCATGCCTATGTGCTTATATGAAAACCTGAACCTAGGTGAATTAAAACCAATTAGTATGCAGTTAGTGTTTGCCGATAGATCTGTCAAAGCACCTAGGGGATTAATAAAAGATGTAACTATCCGTTGTGGTCATTTCACTATCTTAGCTGATTTTGTTTTATGGATACCCGAGAGGAAGATGTTACCATTCTCCTAGGCCGACCGTTTATGGCAACAGCCGACATGACAATCAATGTCCCGAATGGCTCGTTGACATTAAGGGTCGGAAAGGATAGTGTCACATTCCGCCTCAAGGATGTTATAAAGTACATTCCCAAGGGATAGGCTCATTGTTTATCCGTTGATACTAAGAAGTTGGCCTCGGTCAACTCCACTACTAATGACATTTCAAGTGTTTCTTCCAAGATAGTTATGACAGGAGCTGAACAGATCATCAACTAGAAGAATGAACCTCCGTTACAGAAACCAAAGAAGAAGGAGGAACCGAATGTATCCACCGATGAATCGCCACGAGCTAAAGATCCTGGCGAAGTGAAGAGGGAGAGAAAACTGAAGAATTAGGTGGCTTGGAACCCAATTACTCCTCCATCATCCGCCAAGCCACCGGATGAAAGCAAGTATATGAAGGATTTTTTCGGGCCATTCGAAGTTACCGGACACCTCCCCGATGGACGAACTCAATTGACTCACATCAATGGGAGGTGATTCCTTCTTACTGGAGGTAAACAGAAGCTGTACTTCATCGACTCTGATGCAAGCATGAAGGAAATCCTGAGTTGGGATGCATCTTGATCGCCATCCAGGTATCGTCCAGCTCAATGACGTTAAGCAAGAGCACTTCGTGGGAGGCAACCCACGACTGGAGTCCATTTTGAATTATTGAGTCAGTTTTTCGTCGTTTCGACTTTCTTCTATGTGGATCCGGAACACTTGTCCCTGTTTCCTTTTGATCTTTTGTTGTTTTTGTTTTGTAGGAACTTTTGTAGCTACTCCGCTCTACTTCGGGCTCTCCATGTTCATCCTCTACACCGACCATCTCGTTCCAGGTTCTCCGTATCTCTCTATTCTAGTTTAGTCATGTGAGGACACAGAACCATTTAAGTGTGGGGTAGGATGTTAGAAAACATTTGCATGATCTTGTGTGAAATTCTATGATTTCGTGGTTTATTCAATTCCTCTAGCATAAAATTGCTCGGTTCTTGACTTGTGATGTTAAGTTGTTTTTCAAATTCATACAATGATGCTTAGATTGCTTAACCTAGAACCTGTAACCAACTTGCTTGCATTGATGCTAAATTGCCTGGTCAGAACGGAAATTAATATCACGCTTGTAGTATTTCACCTTGATTGCATGAAAATGATCGAATCCGACTAGCAAACCAATTGTGAGCTTTTGATCCATTGCACGAGACTCGAAATTTCAATTCTTTTTTAGTGGTGATGAGCTGTAAAATAGTGATCAAATACTACCAAGCTAACAAGCTAAGGTAGATCGTATTCCACGGGTCTTCTAAAGATTGACTACTCAAATATAAAGGCAAATTACTCAAGTTAAACACTTTGTGGTGGTGTGAGTTCCACGACTTCTAATTCTAAGAAATGCACGGAAATTAAAAATTAAAACTAAAAACAGATCGAAAGATTGGTTGATTAAGCAAAGATGACAGACAAGCTTAGACTTTGAATCCCCCTTCGTTCACCAGAGCATTGGCAATCAACAGATCAGCGGATTTCAATTCTCGTTCAATCAATTCTAAGACACCACCATAACTCCTTACCCTTAGGTTTAAGACTGCCAAACGTTCGCTCTATCCGATCTAGCTACCAAGATTAATTAGCCGCCCGGGTACGGTCGCCTCTCGCAATGACTTAACTAACTGGTGCAATTACTAACGTTTTATGAGTTACTCTTGCAGTGGATTAACCCTAACTGGTTCCTACGAAAGGCACACTCCAATGATTAGGTTAATTGTTCGATTTGATGTTTTAAAGTAAGGCGAGCGTTCGCTTCTATCCTTAGCTTAACAAGAATCTAATCTAGGTGATCAATCCAGACAAGAAACATGAACAATGAAGAACAAATCAAACATGAAAGAGAAACTGATTGAACTTTGAATCTAATCACCGCCGATCCGTGACCGCTTTAAAGCCCCGGGTCACTTAGGGTTCATCTAGTCTATGCTCTACGAGTTTAGCTACTCATGTTCATACAAAAAGAATCAAAGGCAAAGACAGAGTTCATCTTGAACAGAGGAAGAACAGAAAAGGATCTGAAAAACCTAATTAAGATGACTCCGGCAGAACTTCGATCTCCGGTAATCTGCAATCCTAGCTCCGAGTCTTCGAGATGAAAGGGATGGCGCCACGATCTCTTCCTCGCTCTTCGAACTCTAAACTCTACTCCAGAAATCTCGAGAATCCTTGAAGTATTTCGTATTAGTTGGTATTATCAGATCTCTTTTCTTTTGGGCTGCCGGTTAAGTATTTATACTTAACCCTAATACCGCCAGATTTTGCCAGGAATTTTCGCCGAAAACCTAAGGGAGTTTTCGCCAAAAATTCCTTTGTAAATGGGATGACTGCTCGGCTGTATTCTCCTGTGATTTTCAGACCGCCGGTTCTCGGCGAAAACTTGGTGTTTTCGCCGAATCTTCTGCTTGTAAGCTCTGCCGATTTCTTCATGAGTTTTCACCGAAAACTCCAAGGGATTTTTGCCAAAAACTTCTTTGTAAATGGGAGCAGGATTTGGTTCGACTTGATTGACTCCTTGGATCGATTCCAGTGCGATTCCTCGAGGTTCAACGCCTTCGACACGTCCTTGGCTACTTTATTATACGGCAAAAACGTGTGCTAACATGAAAACACTAGAAAACCATCAAATAGATCCGAAACGGGCCAAAGTAACACAAATGGCACGAGATAGAGTAGATGAGTGAATATTCGTTATTCTACCCTAAAAACCATGTCTTAAGCAAGGAAATGTCGCTTAAATGAGGCTGATAATCACGTCAAATCGAGTGTCATCAAAATACCCCACACTTAAGCTTTTGCTTGTCCTCAAGCAAACTGAATAGAAACACTCATGTTCACAAGTGATCAGAATTATTAAATTGGAGTTCAATCAAACACAATGAATTATTAGACAGATAATTCCTAGAACAAGAAACCCAACATGCCTACTGATCAGCCAAACAACTTGGTCTCACTAAAAACTGCACACGACGAGTAGTAGCAACCAATTATGCATGAATTTGACCTGACCGACTAGACTCCTCACACAGGAAATATTTAGTAAACGGGGAACTCTCACTCTCTGCGTTTAAGGATGTGTTTCTGCTCTCAATCATTTTCTGTTACTGAATTCTATCATAAGTTTGCAATTCGACCACATCTCCACCACTGTGACAACACGAGTAACTAGTCAAGAAGGACTTCCCTGCTAGGACTGTAACGAATTCTACACTACAAGGGTTTATGATGAGATGGATGATGGGAATGTATGATGATGGCTTTGGTGCGGTGTAGCTTCGACTAACTTCCCTCGAATCTAGCCTATGGCTTCCTACCGTCCAACCAGACAAGGGTGGAATAGTGAATGCTCGTCCTATAATACCCTCAAGCAACATAGCACTTTATTTTCTTTATACTCTTTTTTCTTCTTTTGACTTTTCTTTTATCTTCGTTCTTCCATTTGTAGGGAGAAGAACGTTATTGACTAAACTTGAAACTTTCTGACTTTTTTTTTCTGATTTCTCTTCTTTTCTGCTTTCTTTTTCAAAATTTCTTTTGTTTTTCTTCTTCTCTCTTTTTTCTTTGTGCCAATTCTTTCTTTTAGTTGCTAGAGGGGTTTACACGTTTGGACATAATAGCTAAGACCACCTGTTTAATGGCTATAGGCAGGTTACCACAAACCGACTTCCGGTAGGTCAATCTAGAACTACAACCAGAGGGGATCAACGGGGAATGAAAGAATGGGAAATGGCTGTAATGTATATCGAACCGAAAGAGCAGGCCAAGCTCAAGGGTTTAAACCTAATGGATTTGTCGTTAGGTAGGCTATCTGGCATAGTAGCTGAATCTAGGTGCCCCTATCATTCTAGAACTCGTGTCATCGTGTGGTCTCTAGTAGGTCTCATGCAAATTATAACTCATTCAAGCAAACAGAAAATCACTCAAAAAGAATTGAAATTGCAAGTTACGTGCAATGGATCAAAAGCTCAAAGTTGGTTTGCTAGTCGGATTCGGTCATTTTCATGCAATCAAGGCTACAAACTACAAGTGTGATTTTAAAAATCTGTTCTGACCAGGCAATTTAGCATCAAAGTAAACATGTTGGTTCTCAAATTCTAGGTTAAGCAGTCTAAGCATCATTATGAAAGAGTGAACAACAACTTAACATCAAAAATCAAAAACTGAGCCATTCTAATGCTAGAGAGACTAGAAAGGAATCACGAGGCACACAAAAACACAATCAAGGGCAATCAGGTTCATGCAAGGTTCTCTAGCATCCTACCCCACACTTAAATCGTACTGTGTCCTCACAGGACTAAAACTAGAGTTCAGAGTGAAGTAGAAGAACCTGGACCGAGATGGTTGGTGGAGGGGATGAGCACGGATCCTCGGAGCAGAGGCAATCTACCAAAGCGAAGCAAAGGGAATCTCCCAACTGCCTGCAAAACAAAAACAAATGAAAGATAAAAAGGAAACCGGGACAAGTGTCCCGGATCCACACAGAAAAAAGTTGGATTGAAATCCAAAAAGAAGAAATAAAAGGAAAGGACCAGAAAAGGAATACAACCCGATCACTGCTGGTCAGGTGCATCGGGAGGGGGAATCTGGAGGGCATCGCCTATCTGTCGCTGCCATGCCAGCTGTGCCTCATACCTCTCGTCAGTGCGGAGCATGTGCTGCTGCATAATAATCCATCTGGCATCCTGAGTGGTGGTATCTGTGATCCGCCACTCCTGGAGTCGCTCGTACAACTCTCCAATGTCCGCGGGATGCGGTCGGTGCTGAGGGTGAAGTGCCTGGAATGGCTCTGGAATGGGCGGCGGAGACTGGTACTCATACCCTGCCTGATGATGTGGCGAGGGTGTATGATCATGAAACTCCGGCTCTGGCTGGGGCTGCGGCTCCCCAGAATCATCTTCTTCCTCCGACTCGGCCTCGTGATGGAGAGGGGGAGGCACCGCCACCTGTGGACTGATGTCCAGCTCAAAGGCGTACTCGACCGCTACATCTCCACCGATGGTGTACACTCTGCGTCGTGGGACGTCCAGGCCATATTCTTGGCTGAGACTGAGAGAGATGATGAGTCGGCCGACAAAGTTACCTCCCAGGAGTGAGCGAGATGGCTTCGTCTTCTGAGTCTTCTGGCAGAATAAGCATGCAAGTACCCATCCGGGATGAAGAGGGTAACACTCCCAGATGGAGCGATGGAGGAGAAGCTCCTCTCTGCTGATATGGTGGCGGTCCTTCTCTGGAGCAAACAGTAGTGATCTATGCCAAACCATATGAATGAATCGATAGAGAGGGTGAGAGAGGGACTTAACTGAGTTGTGCTTCGTGGTCCGAGCATCAGGCACTCTGGTCATGTGGCTCCAGAGCGCGTCGTACTCGTCTACGCTGCCGGAGTTGTTCTCCCAACCGAGGTGATGTTCTTTGTAGTGCTCGCGGGGGATCTCGAGATGAGCTGCAAACTCATCGTAGGTGAACTCCTTGTGCACCCCGCCAAGATAGAAGGAGACGACCTTCTTGCGCTGCCTCTTCTTGTGCTCGTCCAGATCGAATGTCGCCCAGAACTCCTGGAGAGCGACGTCTGGGAAGTCAACGGCTAGCGTGGTCAGCTCCAGCAGGCCTGCGGGTATCAATGCGTCGAGCACGTTCTGGTGCCAGTCCTCATCATGCTCGAAGAGTGAGTCCATGAATAATGGATGAACGTCAGCACCGGGAACACGCTCGAGCCTCTGGTAGCACTTGAAGTAGTACTGGGGTAGGCGGGCAACAGTGGCGTGGTACCCGACACGACCAGGGAAAGCTGGTGGAGGACCCTGGACGGTGGGTGTGACGAGAGCGGGGGCTCGAGAGCTAGAACCGGTGTCAAGGCGTGCCTTAGTCCTGCGCTCATGAGTGACATTCCTATAGCCAGAAACGAAACCAGATTAGTTAACTGATAACCCACCCCATACTTAGTAGAAAAACTCAATTTCATAAAGAAATGAGGAAAACCGAGTGGGGGTAAGCAAAGTAAGCAACCGGTAATCACAATAAATTATAGAGCATGCATATGTCTAGCCGTAATGTTCAAATCAAAATTAGAGATCGAAAGTCAAACCGACTTTCAAAAAGTCAACATCATAGCACATTGAACCCTAATCATGGCAATTACTAGCTCAAAGCGGGAAATGACGGCATAATTAATAACTCAGATGGCAAGCACAGTAATATGAACGTGAATGAACATACATGGCAGCCAAAGGAACATAGACAATTCATGGTCAAACCGACATTTCTAGAAGTCAACACCGCAAAGAATCGATCTTTAAGCATATCAACACACGATCAAATGGAATTATAATTCAGTACAATTCTCCCTAAGCATGCTAGATCAGGCCAAAACAATTCAGCTAACCTAGTTCACACAAAATCAGTCAGCACGCAAATCAAGGCAAATCGAAAAGTCAACCCCGACGAAATTCAGCATTCAACATGTTAAAAGATTCGGAATGAAAAGTTCTACAACTTACCTTGAAGCCATGGGTGCTGAAAATGAACGGAGAAAGAGAAATTGGTGAAAAATCGAGAAAATTAGGGTTTGGCTTAACGGGAGCTCTAGAGCTCCGATTTGACTGATCTACGGCTCAAAATGATCGGGAAAGGGAGGGGAGAGGTGCAGCGGTGGCGGTAAATGGACGGCGACGACGAAAAGGTGGCGGCGGCGAAGGCGTTCGGTTTAAAAACAGGGGTAGAGTTTGGGTTTTTTTTCGAAAATGAAAAGAGGTGAGTGGGGTGAGAGAGAAAAGAGACCGGGAAATAGGGGAAAAATTGTTTGATTTTGTCTCAAGTTTTTGGCAAAAATGTGTGCAATTTTTCGCCGAAAACACAAGTGAAAAAGGTCTGCCGGTTTTCAAAGGAGTTTTCGCCGAAAAGTTTAGCTAAAATCGACCAGAAAACACAGTGGGATTTACATGGAAGTTTTCGCCGAAAAATGGGGCAGTTTTCGCTGAAAAGTTTGACCTATACGATTGAAAATATTTTCGCAATCCCGACAAACTTCAGAAATCACAATTAAATCCACAAAAATCGGAACAACACAACTTGCAATTGAAACGATGACACACAGACTACACACGAAAAATAAGAAATCATGCAAACTAACACTTTTGGCTCCCTCGAACCGACTCTAAAACACTAAGTTTGACACAAATGAAAAACTGACTCTAGCTGTGGGTTGCCTCCCATGAAGCGCCTTTTATTAACGTCTTTGAACTGGATGATACCTGGACGGTATTAGGAGACATCCCAACTCAGGATCTCGTTAACGCTAGCATCGGAGTTCATGAAGTAGAGCTTCAGGACATCTCCGTCAAGCATAAATTTCTTCCCGTTAGCATGTAAGAGCTTGGTTCGTCCATCGGGAAGGTGATCAGTGATCTTGAACGGGCCAAAAAGTTCTTTCGAGGGATCATCCTCTACAAGGAAGACGGTGGACGGAATGAGAACGATCGGCTTCGTCTTCTCTTTAACCTCCGGCTTCGTATCACCAGGATCGATGATCGTCGGTATTTCCTTAGGAGAAGTTTTTGACTTCTCCTTCAATATTTGCTCCGGTGCCGGTAGCTTGGAACGAATTGGTGGTGCAGCTGGCTCGGCAGAAGGTGGTGGAACAACTAGTCTCCAGACCATTTGGGTCGTCTTCTTCTGATTCTCTGCGACCTGCCAGGTTCCTTGCTCGGTGGTGAAGAAAAGGCTTTCAGTTCCTTCTTCTTTGGCGGCTTCTGAGCAGCAGATTTTGGTTTCTGCTTGGTAATCTGTTCAACACCTGCAACAACAATCGATCTAGGAACACTAGAAGAGATGTCAGTAACGGAGTTGACCGGAGTCAACTCCACAGTTTCAACAGCCAGACAATGATATTCTTCATTCAAAGGAGTATATTTCATTCCGTCTTTAAGGCAGAACGTTATCGTGTCTTTACCAACCCTCAAAGTTAAGGAACCATTTGGAACGTTAATTTGCATTCCAGTTGTAGCCATGAAGGGTCATCCTATGAGAATGGTAGAATCATCCTTACTAGTATCTATGATCACATAGTCAGCTAAGAACGTGAAAGGACCACATTTAGTAACAACGTCTTTTATCTCTCCTCTCAAAGTTTTCAGTGATCTATCAGCAAAGACAAGTTGTATGCTAGTTGGTTCAAGTTCTCCTAGGTTCAATTTTTCAAATAAACTCATAGGCATAACATTGACAGACGCGCCTAGATCAACCAAACTACATTCTATCTCAACATCATTAATAACTAGGGAAGCGTGAAAGAACCAGGATCAGAACACTTAGCTGGGTATGGCGATGAAGGTTTCTTGCTATGAGCGGCAGGATATCCTTCTTTACCTCCCCACATGCCAGTCTCGATCTTCGCGTTCGGTAGCAATGCTCTTGGAAAAGGAGGCTTCACGTAGTACGGAGCAAGAGGAGGATCATACTCCTTAGGCGCATCCTTCGGTGCTTCCTTCTTCTCTGGAGCTTCATCAGTCCTGCATAAAATAGAAGAAGCATTAGTAGATGAGTTTGTCGGTTCTTGAATGGATTCCATCTTAGCTTGCTCTTTTCTCGAATTTGGCTCGGTTTGGCTCGGAAGTTGGCCAAATGGTCGACCAGATGCTAGCATGCTAGAGATCTGGTTCACAGACTGCTCAATTCTTTGACCGGATGTAATTTGTTCTTGGTTGAGAAGAGCTTGGGCTTTGAACTGAATGTCATGATCGTCAAGCCTGGTGATGATCTGACTAAGCTTCTTGTCCAGTTCACTGATGTTATTTTCCCTCTGATGTTGCTGCCCTGTATAAGTATTGTTTAGGTATTGATTCTTGCGATTGCCAGGAGCAATTCTTAACACCCATCCCAAACCGACCCGAGTTCACCCGTGGTCGAACCGGTTTGAGTGCTACTTGAAGAACCAGCTTGAAAAGAAAAGAGTAAAACGCAGCGGAAATAGAAACAACTCTTAAATAAAAGCTCAAGACAACCGAAGGCCTTCATTACATAAAAACCGAAATCCGAAACCAAAACTCAAAACGATTACAAATCTTCCAACCCAAAAGTGTCAACTGAAACTAAATTTAAAACAATGGTCGCTCCACAATAGCTTCCTAATTCTTCACTTCACAACTCCAACCTGCAACTCCTCCGAACTCAACCGAACACCTGAAAAGAGAAACTGGGGGGGGATCAGCTTCCTAATGAAACTGAGTGAACCCACTGGGTCTACCTATGCGCCGAACCTAGCCTAGGAGTGATCCCAACTCCGCACACAAACAACACAACGGAATCTGACACAGCCATTATCATTTTAATCCTAGCATGCTACTAGGTGATCACACAAGAACTTACCTCCACCAGTACACACAATTAATAAAATTCAGCAATGTACACAAGTCATCAATCCTCACCACAACATCACTATCAGGGTTAGAACATGCACACCGGTCAATCTCATACCGCTATATAATAGCATCAACGGAGTCATCATACACACGATACAACACTTAATCACAATACATCCACACAACTCACAAATCACAGTTACCGACATCGACCACAGCTCATTAGAATCATTGCACCAGCACAATCCAATACACACAACATACACCAGTCACACACACACGCACACTCACACACACACACATGTATCTCAAGTGATTATCTAGATGAGTTCATTAGGCGCCATAAGGAGTTTATCCCGCACCACCCCTGCCGGCCTGACGCACCTCTCTCCCCTGGAGAGGTCCAGGACGCATCCTCTCCCTTGGAGGATACCACGAAACCTTTCCCTTGAAGGAATCGTTAACTTGACTCAACCAAACAAATCACGCCTTTCCCTTGAAGACGTGAGCGCACCTCTTTCCCTTGAAGAGGCACTTAGCACCCATAGTGCAGTTTTAGGGGCAGTGCAGGCTCCTTCCGGTTCTATCATTTAAATCCCATTTACCCAATTCCATTTGATTAATTCCACTTTACAAACCCACTTCCCAAATTACACATCACAAATCCACACCATAAATCCACATCACAAATCCACATCACAAATTGACACACAATCTCACAACCCCACCCCCAAAATCCATGTTCTAGTTCCAAACACCAATTCTATGTTCCAATTCTAAGACATAATGCTAGTCTAACCACAACCGGCAACAATAGATACAATCATAGAATTCATCGCATCCAACCCCATCCCGTCTCACACTTCTAGATCGACTACATTAGCTATCATCTTATATCCCAATCCCCACATCACACATCAATCAGCACGCTCATCAAATAGTAATCACAAGACAGTTATCCAGTTTTACTCTCGAGGGTTCATGCAAGACCTAACACATCCTAAGTCCAGTTCCAACTCCTCACTCCCATTCCTAGCCATCTAGTCAACCATACACTCACACAAGTCAACCATACAATCACACAAGTCAACCAACACCACATAACCATAACAATCAAGACAACATCAATTTACCATTTCAACTCTCCTATTGAGCGTTACTAGATTAAACCACCTAATCTATCTAGTTCACATATTTCATCTAACACGATTCCTTGCCACAATTCGACCAATTCTAACATCCTCGTTCATCTCAACCATTTACCAATCCACATCCAAGACTCCAACCTCATTACAATAATCGCAAGACACAGAATCAATCACCAACACACACAGCATCATTTTCATACAATTCCGTCATACAACCTCAGCTCAACTAGCTCATGCATTCAGAACACCCAATTCCATTACTCAATTCCATTCACCAATTCCCCTAACCAATTCCATAAGTCAATTCCACGTACCGGTTCTATTGTCCACTTCCACGTACAAATTCCCTTACCAATTCTATTAGCCAATTATAAGTCATAAGTCTACCACTTTAAACACATTAACAACCATCTTCACACACAACATCAATTCTACCGAAAAGGCACGTTGCATAATTCATACATCAACACCAAGCATCATCTCAATCCCAACATCATGTAAACCAACACCACCCAAATCATTCAATAACCTCATATCACACATAACCACACATCACAAGACATTCAACGCCTCCCACGACACAAACAGTTTAAGGGTAAACGGCTAGCTCACCGGCCACCCCCACCTGCAAGTACAGGGGAAGCCATGTCATGAGTCGTAGGGTTACCCTCCTGTACATCCTTCATTGGACGACCCCACATTGGTGGAGCCATCCACCTGTTCATCAATTAAGGGCGACCCCACATTGGCAGGACCACCCTCCTGCAACCACAACTGTCAGCACAAAGTATAGATACAATTTACAAGAATCACGTCCCCCACCTCCTACACTCATTGCTAAGTCTGATCCATTTAACATCATCGTTAATCGTTTCCCCAATCCAACCACATCACATCAGCCAACAATTATCAATCAATGCAGCAATTAACATTCACACAACAATCATCAAACATCACAATTTACATAACAATCCAATGCAGAACAATTTCCCCTTTTACTCTCTTCCAATTCCATGCAAAACCTATATTCATCTAAGTCAAGGTTGCAACTCCTCACATCGACCAATACTACCTATCGTACGCTAAACCCTCACCTGACAAGAAGACGAGGCTCTAAAACAACTCCCGGAACCCGAACGACCAAGCTCTACCACTCCAAAGTCGTAGCTCTTCTCCTCCTCACCGACAGCATCCTACTCCGAACCACCCAGAACCACGATGTGCGATCTCTTCCTCTCGTCACCACGAACCCGTAGCAATAAACGGATCGCAAATCGGAGCTCTACAACTCCCGGAATCGAGGTTTGAAGTTAAGGGGTTTTTGGTTCGTCAAAAACGAATTTCGGGGAAAGAGAAAGAAGGGGGAAAGTTCTGGATTTCCGTGCAATTTCGTCCTTTTATGCACGAAATGTGCGCCTGGCATGTCAAAATGTGCGCCGGCGCACATTGACCCCCAAAAGGAGCACATTTTGAATATTCTGCCGAAAGTTTGCCTTTTTAATTGAAAAGTGCGCCTGGCACTTCTAAATGTGCGCCTGCGCACTTTAGGACCCAAAATCAGCACTTTTGGTACTGTACACTGTTCCCCTCTTTTGCAACTTCGAACCCGGCACACACCCAAACGTCCCAGACCTCAAGAGACCCTCTTAAGTACCGTTTTCCGGCACTCTAGTCACCCAGACTTGAGTTCTAACCCGTTCGGTTGGGCGGGGATGTTACAAGTCTCCCCAACTTTAAGAGATTTCGTCCCCGAAATCACAACCCGACTTGCTCTAGCAATGCAACCATACATCACAGCAACAAATGCAGCAATTCAAGATCACATCACCTCCCGAAACTCCCTTTTAACGGCTCTAGCAACACACACCTTCTAAGGGCACTACTCCCACACTACTTCAAACTTCTACCTAACAGACACGCACAACCGAACCTCAACGGCACTACTCACAACAAGAATACAACCAAAACACAAACAAACAAAACTCACTCAAGAGCACAACCACAACGCAAGAGCTCAACAAAGCACAACTCACACCAACAAGAACTATGAAGCTAACACCTTCGACTAAAACTCACACCCTCAAGCACTCTACTCACTTAACCAAATTCTACAAGGCTCTACTCTCTAACCAATTTCCCAACCTGCTACTACTTCCACTCTCAACTACTCCGCCACCCTCTTCACTACAGGAGGACACAAAACGTTTCAGTTGACCAATTTTAAGAAATCACATTTCATTTCAAATCACTTTCCTTTCAAATTCACAACACTTTCCTTTCAAAACTTTCCACCCAATTCAAAACGTTTTGGGAAATCCCTGAAAAGTTGGTCCTGTGCCGGTGCTTCTTCCCTTCCTCCTATGAGGTTAATTACTCCTCTAGAAGAAGAGACGAATCACCAACACAGCAGCAACAAACCAGGCTCTGATACCACTTGTAACACCCATCCCAAACCGACCCGAGTTCACCCGTGGTCGAACCGGTTTCAGTGCTACTTGAAGAACCAGCTTGAAAAGAAAAGAGTAAAACGCAGCGGAAATAGAAACAACTCTTAAATAAAAGCTCAAAGACAACGAAGGCCTTCATTACATAAAAAACCGAAATCCGAAACCAAAACTCAAAACGATTACAAATCTTCCAACCCAAAAGTGTCAACTGAAAACTAAATTTAAAAACAATGGTCGCTCCACAATAGCTTCCTAATTCTTCACTTCACAACTCCAACCTGCAACTCCTCCGAACTCAACCGAACACCTGAAAAGAGAAACTGGGGGGGGATCAGCTTCCTAATGAAACTGAGTGAACCCACTGGGTCTACCTATGCGCCGAACCTAGCCTAGGAGTGATCCCAACTCCGCACACAAACAACACAACGGAATCTGACACAGCCATTATCATTTTAATCCTAGCATGCTACTAGGTGATCACACAAGAACTTACCTCCACCAGTACACACAATTATAAAATTCAGCAATGTACACAAGTCATCAATCCTCACCACAACATCACTATCAGGGTTAGAACATGCACACCGGTCAATCTCATACCGCTATATAATAGCATCAACGGAGTCATCATACACACGATACAACACTTAATCACAATACATCCACACAACTCACAAATCACAGTTACCGACATCGACCACAGCTCATTAGAATCATTGCACCAGCACAATCCAATACACACAACATACACCAGTCACACACACACGCACACTCACACACACACACATGTATCTCAAGTGATTATCTAGATGAGTTCATTAGGCGCCATAAGGAGTTTATCCCGCACCACCCCTGCCGGCCTGACGCACCTCTCTCCCCTGGAGAGGTCCAGGACGCATCCTCTCCCTTGGAGGATACCACGAAACCTTTCCCTTGAAGGAATCGTTAACTTGACTCAACCAAACAAATCACGCCTTTCCCTTGAAGACGTGAGCGCACCTCTTTCCCTTGAAGAGGCACTTAGCACCCATAGTGCAGTTTTAGGGGGCAGTGCAGGCTCCTTCCGGTTCTATCATTTAAATCCCATTTACCCATTCCATTTGATTAATTCCACTTTACAAACCCACTTCCCAAATTACACATCACAAATCCACACCATAAATCCACATCACAAATCCACATCACAAATTGACACACATCAATTCCATCCCCACAAATCCATGTTCTAGTTCCAAACACCAATTCTATGTTCCAATTCTAAGACATAATGCTAGTCTAACCACAACCGGCAACAATAGATACAATCATAGAATTCATCGCATCCAACCCCATCCCGTCTCACACTTCTAGATCGACTACATTAGCTATCATCTTATATCCCAATCCCCACATCACACATCAATGAGCACGCTCATCAAATAGTAATCACAAGACAGTTATCCAGTTTTACTCTCGAGGGTTCATGCAAGACCTAACACATCCTAAGTCCAGTTCCAACTCCTCACTCCCATTCCTAGCCATCTAGTCAACCATACACTCACACAAGTCAACCATACAATCACACAAGTCAACCAACACCACATAACCATAACAATCAAGACAACATCAATTTACCATTTCAACTCTCCTATTGAGCGTTACTAGATTAAACCACCTAATCTATCTAGTTCACATATTTCATCTAACACGATTCCTTGCCACAATTCGACCAATTCTAACATCCTCGTTCATCTCAACCATTTACCAATCCACATCCAAGACTCCAACCTCATTACAATAATCGCAAGACACAGAATCAATCACCAACACACACAGCATCATTTTCATACAATTCCGTCATACAACCTCAGCTCAACTAGCTCATGCATTCAGAACACCCAATTCCATTACTCAATTCCATTCACCAATTCCCCTAACCAATTCCATAAGTCAATTCCACGTACCGGTTCTATTGTCCACTTCCACGTACAAATTCCCTTACCAATTCTATTAGCCAATTATAAGTCATAAGTCTACCACTTTAAACACATTAACAACCATCTTCACACACAACATCAATTCTACCGAAAAGGCACGTTGCATAATTCATACATCAACACCAAGCATCATCTCAATCCCAACATCATGTAAACCAACACCACCCAAATCATTCAATAACCTCATATCACACATAACCACACATCACAAGACATTCAACGCCTCCCACGACACAAACAGTTTAAGGGTAAACGGCTAGCTCACCGGCCACCCCCACCTGCAAGTACAGGGGAAGCCATGTCATGAGTCGTAGGGTTACCCTCCTGTACATCCTTCATTGGACGACCCCACATTGGTGGAGCCATCCACCTGTTCATCAATTAAGGGCGACCCCACATTGGCAGGACCACCCTCCTGCAACCACAACTGTCAGCACAAAGTATAGATACAATTTACAAGAATCACGTCCCCCACCTCCTACACTCATTGCTAAGTCTGATCCATTTAACATCATCGTTAATCGTTTCCCCAATCCAACCACATCACATCAGCCAACAATTATCAATCAATGCAGCAATTAACATTCACACAACAATCATCAAACATCACAATTTACATAACAATCCAATGCAGAACAATTTCCCCTTTTACTCTCTTCCAATTCCATGCAAAACCTATATTCATCTAAGTCAAGGTTGCAACTCCTCACATCGACCAATACTACCTATCGTACGCTAAACCCTCACCTGACAAGAAGACGAGGCTCTAAAACAACTCCCGGAACCCGAACGACCAAGCTCTACCACTCCAAAGTCGTAGCTCTTCTCCTCCTCACCGACAGCATCCTACTCCGAACCACCCAGAACCACGATGTGCGATCTCTTCCTCTCGTCACCACGAACCCGTAGCAACAAACGGATCGCAAATCGGAGCTCTACAACTCCCGGAATCGAGGTTTGAAGTTAAGGGGTTTTTGGTTCGTCAAAAACGAATTTCGGGGAAAGAGAAAGAAGGGGGGAAAGTTCTGGATTTCCGTGCAATTTCATCCTTTTATGCACGAAATGTGCGCCTGGCATGTCAAAATGTGCGCCAGCGCACATTGACCCCCAAAAGGAGCACATTTTGAATATTCTGCCGAAAGTTTGCCTTTTTAATTGAAAAGTGCGCCTGGCACTTCTAAATGTGCGCCTGCGCACTTTAGGACCCAAAATCAGCACTTTTGGTACTGTACACTGTTCCCCTCTTTTGCAACTTCGACCCGGCACACACCCAAACGTCCCAGACCTCAAGAGACCCTCTTAAGTACCGTTTTCGGCACTCTAGTCACCCAGACTTGAGTTCTAACCCGTTCGGTTGGGCGGGGATGTTACAATTCCATAGTTACCCAGATTGCGGTGCGGTGCGGCGGCTGGCAGACACCTGCCAGCGGATGGTTTGGCTTCTGATCCTAAGCTGGACCAGCTGGTCGGCTGTTCTGGTTCTGGTTGGCACCAAAATTGTAGGGAGGTCTATCTTGATAACTCCCCTGTTGCCTGAAATTGCGGTAGCCAACATAACCGTTCTGATTGTTGCTGAAGCCCTGTTGAACGAAATTGACTTCTTTGGCAGACCAGACTTCTGTTTTACCAAAATTCTGGCATCGGCCTCCATTGTGCGCACAAGCTCCACACCACTCGCAATCGGCAACGTAGACAGCGGCTGCCGGTGGCTTAATGGGTGTAGTAGACTTCTTCAGATGCTTCTCTACTTCTGCCTTGATAGTTGCTTCGAGATCGAGCTTGCTTCTTGATCCTTCATATTTTCGTTCCCTGTTCCTCGATTTGGAAGCACAGTTCGCGAAATGAAGAAGAGCAGTTTTAGGTGTAAGTGTAGTGCAATCCCCTTCAGCTAGGGAATTGACCCATTTGGCAGGTTCTTCTCGAAGACCTCGAGCAAAGATTTCAGCTAACTGCCTCTGCTCGAATCCGTGGTGAGGACAGTTGTAGAGAAGTTCTTGGAATTCATTCCAAGTATCATATAAGCTCGCTCCTTCCTTCTGAGAGAATCGGGCGATGCTATCCTTGAAGGCTGTTGTCCTGGAAGGAGGGAAGTACTCTTCAACGAAGTCCTGAGCAAGAGTCTCCCAGTTGCTGTAGTTGCCAAGTGGTTTGCCAGTAAGCCACCTCTTAGCTGCGCCTTTCAGAGAGAACGGGAAAGCTCTCAAGAAAAGAGTGTTCTTGTCGAGATTCCCATTCTTGAAAGTGCTGCAGAGATCAAGGAAATCCGCCAGATGCGTGCACGGATTGTCTAGTGGCTGCCTTCAAACTGTAGATCCCTAGAGATCATAGTCAAGAATAGAATCTTGATCTCATAGTCAGGATCTCCTTCAATGCGGGGCACGCCGATAGAAGATCGAACGCTAGTCGCGCTCGGCTTGTTGTAGTCAGCTAGACTCTTCGGTGCAACTGGTGGTGGTGGTGGTTGACCGCCTGGTGGTGGTGGTGGTGGTAACTGATCAGTCATGGTGGGAGATGGAGGTGGTGAAAGTGACTCGGTGTATGAAGCGGATGAAGATGATGGTGAAGATGGAGATGAGGAACTCTCCTTCAGTTCCTCGATCTTGATCGGAGTGACGGATGGAGGTGGATTGGTTCTGCCTCTCCTTGGAATCTGTGATTGCTTTGGTGGAGTAGAACTGTCTGGTCTCTCTACACTCTTAGCCTTGTCGTCCTTGCAGTTTGAGAGCGCGTGAGCGGGTGGTGGTGCATACACCTGTGAACAACCTACAAATAACAATAACAAACAAAACTAGTGTAAAATCGAAGTGGATGGAAAGGTGAAAGATGGAAAGTAGAAGAATAAGATGCTAGTGCTTCTTTCGAACAATCAAAAGAAGTCCCCCGCAACGGCGCCAATTTGATGAGCTGTAAAATAGAGATCAAATACTACCAAGCTAACAAGCTAAGGTAGATCGTATTCCACGGGTCTTCTAAAGATTGACTACTATACTATAAAGGCAAATTACTCAGGTTAAACACTTTGTGCGTGGTGTGAGTTCCATGACTTCTAATTCTAAGAAATGCACGGAAATTAAAAATTAAAACTGAAAGCAGATCGAAAGATTGGTCGATTAAGCAAAGATGACAGACAAGCTTAGACTTTGAATCCCCCTTCGTTCACCAGAGCATTGGCAATCAACAGATCTGCGGATTTCGATTCTCGTTCAATCAATTCTAAGACACCACCATAACTTCTTACCCTTAGGTTTAAGATTGGCGAACATTCGCTCTATCCGATCTAGCTACCAAGATTAATTAGCTGCCTTGGTACGGTCGCCTCTCGCAACGACTTAACTAACTGGTGCAATTACTAACGTTTTATGAGTTACTCTTGCAGTGGATTAACCCTAACTAGTTCCTACGAAAGGCACACTCCAATGATTAGGTTAATTATTCGATTTGATGTTTTAAAGTAAGGCGAGCGTTCGCTTCTATCCTTAGCTTAACAAGAATCTAATCTAGGTGATCAATCCAGACAAGAAACATGAACAATGAAGAACAAATCAAACATGAAAGAGAAACTGATTGAACTTTGAATCTAATCACCGCCGATCCGTGACCGCTTTAAAGCCCCGGGTCACTTAGGGTTCATCTAGTCTAAGCTCTACGAGTTTAGCTACTCATTTTCATACAAAAAGAATCAAAGGCAAAGGCAGAGTTCATCTTGAACAGAGGAAGAACAGAAAAGGATCTGAAAAACCTAATTAAGACGACACCGGCAGAACTTCTATCTCCGGTAATCTGCAATCCTAGCTCCGAGTTTTCAAGATGAAAGGGATGGCGTCACGATCTCTTCCTGGCTCTTCGAACTCTAAACTCTACTCCAGAACTCTTGAGAATCCTCGAAGTATTTCGTATTAGTTGGTATTATCAGATCTCTTTTCTTTTGGGCCGCCGGTTAAGTATTTATACTTAACCCTAATATCGTCGGATTTTGCCTGGAATTTTGGCCGAAAATTCCTTTGTAAATGGGATGACTGCTCGACTGTATTCTCTTGTGATTTTCGGACCGCCGGTTCTCGGCGAAAACTTGGTTTTTTTTCCGAAATCTTCTTCTTGTAAGCTCTGCCGATTTCTTCATGAGTTTTCGCCGAAAACTCGAAGGGATTTTCGCCGAAAACTTCTTTGTAAATGGGAGCAGGATTTGGTTCGACTTGATTGACTCCTTGGATCGATTCCGGTGCGATTCCTCGAGGTTCCAACGCCTTAGACACGTCCTTGGCTACTTTATTTGACGACAAAAACCTGTGCTAACATGAAAACACTAGAAAACCATCAAATAGACCCGAAACGGGCCAAAGTAACACAAATGGCACGAGATAGAGTAGATGAGTGAATATTCGTTATTCTACGCTAAAAACCATGTCTTAAGCAAGGAAATGTCGCTTAAATGAGGCTAATAATCACGTCAAGTCGAGTGTCATCAAGTTGCTTTCTCGTACTTTGAATGAGTTAGAATTTTCATGAGACCTATTCGAGATCACACGATGACACGAATACTAGGATGATAGAGGCACCTAGAAATTGCTACTAAACCAAAAGCCTACCCAACGATAAATCCTCTAGAAGGTGTAAACCCTTGTGCTTGGCCTTTCTTTCGGTTCGTTAATACATTACAGCCTACATCCTTTCCCCATGTTTTTCATCACCCCGTTGATCCCCTGTGGTAGTAGTTTAGGATTAGCCTATCGGAAGTCGGTCTGTGGAAACTTGCCTATAGCCATTAAACAGGTGTTCTTAGCTATTATGTCCGGACGTGTAAACCCCTCTAGCAACTTAAAAAATCAGCATAAGAGAAAAAATAGAAAAATAGAAAATTCAAAGAAAAAGTCAGTAAAAGTCAAAGTTCAAAGTCAAAGTAGTAGTTCTTATAGTCAAAACGTTCTTCTCCCTACATATGGAAGAACGAAGTCAAAGTAAATGCAAAAGAAAATTCAGAAAAATTGAAAAGAAAAATAATAAATAAGTGCTAGGTTTCTTGAGGGTACATGGGATGAGCGTACACTATTCCACCCGTGTTTGGTTAGACGGTAGGAAGCCATAGATCTTGATTCGAGGGAAGCTAGTCGATTGCTACGCCGCACCAAAGCCATTATCATCATTCATCCGTTCATTATAAACCCTTGTATTGTAGGATCGTTACAGTCCTTTGCAAAGCCCTTTTGACTAGTTTCTCATGTTGTCACAGTGGTGGAGTTTGTGGTCGAATTGCAAACATATGACATACTTCGGTCGAGAAAGTGATTGAGAGCAGAAACACGTCCCTAACATAGAGTGCGAGAGTCCCCCATGTACTAAATATTATCCGTGTGAGAAGTCTAGTCGGTTAGGTCAGATTTGTGCATGATTGTGATTACTCCTTGTTTGTGTGCAGATAATTAGTGAGACCCAGTTGTTTGGTTGACGTATATGCAAGTTCGGTTAGTTATTCTAGGTGTAGCGGTTTAATAATTCATTGTGGAGGCTTCAACCTCACCTTGATCGATCTTGTCATTTGTGAATTTGAGTGCATTCTAGTTCTGTTTGCTTGAGGACAAGCAAAAGCTTAAGTGTGGGGTATTTTGATGACACTAGATTTGACGTGATTATCAGCCTCATTTAAGCGACATTTCCTTGCTTGAGAGACGACTTTTGGGTAGTTTAGGGTGTTTTCACTCAATCACTCTATTTCTTACCGTTTCGGTTACTTTGGTCCGTTATGGGTCTATTTGATGTGTTTTCTAGTGCTTTTGTGAATGCTCAGGTTTATGCCATCAATTGCATAGCCACGGACATGCTCGAAAGCAATGAAGCCTCGAGGAATGCCCATAAACCAATCCAGAAATCAAACAAGTCAAAGCCAGAACAGTCCCCTGCCAACACTTACATATTCGACGAGAAGATCAAAGTTCTCGCCGAATACATGCTGAAGAAATTAAAGAAAAAATCCGTCGAAGATCCAGCAGAAATTTATAAAGAAGTTCTCGACGAGAATCCTCAAAGTTCTCATCGAGAACTATTGATGGAGTCAAGCCTGTATGTTTATGCTGACGGCGAGAACTTCTAAAGTTCTTGCCGAAAAATATTGAAGATTTACACAGGAAACTCTCGTCGAAGACACTAGGTGATTTACACTAAAGTTCTCGGCAAGAACTTTCAAGGTTCTCGACGAGAAGTCCTTCCTTTTTCAGCGCAACTATGGAATAACCCTATTTAAGCAAACCGATGGTGATTCACTCACACATTATTCCTAGAATACAATTCCAATACACAGGCGAGAGCCTTTAGCGATAGATAAAGTTGAGAGCATCCTCGGAGTTCCTGGAGAGATCGTGACGCCATCTTTCCACCTCGGAGTGCTCGGAGCTAGGGGTGAAGATTGCCAGAGATCGGAGCTTCGTCGGAGTCGCCAAAATTAGGTTTTTCAGTTCCTATCTGTTCTTCCTCTGTATGATGAACTCCTCTGTTGTTTTTGATTATTTTGTGATAGTCATGAGTAGCTAAACTCTAAACTCGTAGAGCTTAGATTAGATGAACCCTAAGTGACCCGGGGCTTTAAAGCGGTCTTGAATCGGCTTTAATTAGATTAAGATTCAAACAATTTCTCTTGCATGTTTGATTTGTTCTTCTTTGTCTTTGTTTCTTGTCTAGCTTGATCACCTAGATTAGATTCGTGTTAAGCTAAGGATAGTGGCTAACGTCAGCTTTAGTTTAGAACATCAAATGAATCAATTAACCTATTCAGTGGAGTGTGCCTTTCCTAGGAACCATTTAGGGTTAATCCGCTTCCAGAGTAACTCATTAATCACAAGTAATTGCACCAGTTAGTTCTCCGTTGCTGAAGTGAACGCACGGACGGTTAATTAATCTTGGTATTTAGATCCGATAGAGCGAACGTTCGCAGAACTTAGACCTAAGGGTAAAGAGTTATGGTGGTGTCTGAGAACTTACTGAATTAGGATTGAAAACCGCTGGTCTTGTGATTGCCAATGCTCTGGTGATCTTAGGGGATTCGAGTCTAAGCTTGTCTGTAATCTCATTCATCAAAACCCATTCAATCTGTCTTTTATTTGATTTCAATTTCCTTGCATTATAGTTTAGAAGTCGTGGAACTCACACCACGCACAACTTGTTTAAACCTGAGTAAATTTCCAGCTTCTTTGAGTAGTCGATTTGAAGAAACATGGAGAGATTCGATCTAGTCTACTTCTGTAGGCTAGTTATTTGATAAACCTGTTTACAACGTTCATCAGACTTTCTCAACTTCTGCTCTTCTGTCCAACCTTCTAACCGAATCTTGTATGTCAGCTAGGGCTAGACTTGCGTTAATGCAGCTAAGCTCCAAGAATCGTATCCTCTCGTCAGCCATGGTTAGTTACAAGAAAGCGAAAGATATTTTCTATCCCTCTTCTTAAAAAACACTCTTACAACGAAAGGAAATAACTTGGCAAGGGTGGCCTTGCTTTTTTTATGTTTCTTAACTTCTTGATATTTTCTTGATGGCTTTTGATGGCCACCGATTTTTCTTTGCCTTACAAAGAAATATCAATACAAGAAACTGAAAGAGATTGGGATTTCAAAGCAATTTTCTAATAACTCGAAAAGTAAAGGATATGAATCCAAGAATGAACCTAGAGACTGGGATAGAGTTGGTACTCGTGTTGAACCGTGCTCTGATACCAACTGATGTGAACCACCGTAACTGTGGGCAGACGACCCTAACCACTGCAAGTTGATCCTCCTAGCAACAAGCTGAACCTATGGCACCGAGATGGAAACGAACTTTGACCCACTAGCTATATAGAGAGCTAGGAACCAGAAGTATCAAGTCGAATGTGCCACTCCAAGAGATGATGCTCTTGACGATAAGCCGAACCTTAAACAATACACCTCACATAAGCTTGAAGGGAAAAGAACATAATTTCTGAACTATATTTGTATTAATCAAGGGGGTTGTTCTTACAAGATAGGCGAAGGCCTCTATTTATAGGCGAGGAAGGGAGAACATGCTCTCCTTTTCCTCATACGAAACTAACTACTAAAATAATAAAGAAATAAAAAGAGTCCTAATTAAGCCAATAAAAAGGCCTTAAAACAATCCTAAAATAACCTAAGAAAGAAGAAAAATTCGGACTCACAATCTTACAAAGGAAAGGACTCCTTCCTAAACAAAAACTCATAAATTGGGTGCCAAGTTTCTTAAAAAACAGCTGAAACCGGTTCTGGAAAAATTAGGCAAATAAATACCAAAAAAATTCGAAAAATTAATCCCTTTGGCAGATCACTAGTAGACGTTATGATATTCAACTTTCAAGTTGAACATCAGCCCAAATTCTGTCTCTATGAAGCCCAAATCCATCAATCTTTGTCAAACTAGGAATCTGTCCAAAACCGGGAAATCCTAGCTTGATTAGGATTTCTTCTTTGGATGTACTTGGCATCTTCTCTTTGTATCCTGTGTCTTGGATGGTCATCCTTCCCTCCTTGGATAAGGCTCAGGTTGTGGCCTGATCGTAGCTCCTAGCATGGGTTTCCTCGGATCAGCATCCGTGTTGTGCTCTTTGATGCTCCGGTCAGGCATCACTTTGGCTTGGTCTAGCTCCATCTCCATTTGTCCTTCTCCATTTTTAACAAGGCTTGTTGGAGATTCATCCCGGGGCCATAAGAATTCCAGTGCCTTTGGAAAATCCCAGAAGGCACGAGCCAATTGTTGGCTGGGCCCTTCGCCTGTGCCAAGCTTAGCTTGGGGCCTTCCTCAAATATGTCCAGTCCTTTTGTCTTTTGTCTGGGCCAAGCTCTCAAGGATGTCTTGTGGGTGTCTTTAAGTGCTAGTTGGGATCTGGAGCTCGTAGGATTCGGTCTGGGGCCTAGACTTGGTGCTAGGCTCGGCCTGGGTCCGGGTTTGGGCTTGGTATCAGCATAAGCTCCTGGCAGGTCATCAATTTGACTCTGGCTGGAGTAGGAGTTGGCATTCGTGCCTGGCTGAGGATCAACATCCTCCTAGGGGTGTCTTTTGGCTTCGAAGCTTGGGCTCTTCTAAGCTCCGAGGGTGGTGCTGGTGTAGGCCTAGGGCCGGTGTGCTCTCGGCCCGACATCTGTGCTGGGGTTGGCTCGACATTATCCTCAAGGCTTGTTCCTTGGGCTTTGGGTGCGAGGTATTTCCCTTCCAGCAAGGGAAATCCTCCCGATTCTCTTTACCTATTCTGCCATCCCATGTTAGCATGGGGAGGATTAGGCCTGGTGCCCGTGGTGTCGTGTCCACGACGGTCTTGGTGGCCAGGATCACATCACTGATGCAGACTCAGGCACCGGGCCCGGTGCAGGGCACCACAGAGGAGCGCTCTTAGCCGAGCTCTCAAACGACCCGGGCCTTTTGGGAATTTCCAACGGCCTTGGATACTCTGAAGCCTCAAGATCAACCTCCAACAGACGGTGCTGCATTTGGAGGAGAATTGAAGGAGGAAGTGCTCATACACGATCCAGGTCCATACATGTAATCCCACCAAGTGAATGATTCCCATCTGGGCCAGGAATCCCTGCTGCCACGGCCAAAATACCGCATTCCTAAGTCCCTCTTGCCCGATCGGCCCAAGACTTGCCCGATCGGCCACAAATGCTGCCCGGATTAGGGCTTACCCGGATTTTTCCGGTTTTGCCTATTTAGGCAAATTACTTTGGTTCCAAGACTCCTTTGGACTTGTTTTGTGTTTTCCTTTCTAGTCTTTGTTAAGTAGGATTATTTTAAGAGTCCTAGTTAGTATTTAGATTATTTTAATTCTAGAATAGGAAGTAGTTAATAAGGAGGAGAGCTTGTTCCCTCCCTATATAATGAGGCCGCCGACCATCCTTTTGTACTCAGACTTTTATTAATCAATAAACCCCCTTCAAAACTATGTTCTAAAACCCTTTGAGTATATTCTTGAGCATTGTTTAAGGTTAGGCTTATCGTCAAGAGCAGTCATCTCTTGAAGTGACGCCCTCGACTTGATACTTGTGGTTCCTAGCTCCTTTATACCTAGTGGGTCAAAGTCTAATTCCATACCGGTTCCATAGGTTCTTCACGAGTGCTAGGAGATCAGCTTGTGGTGGTGTTCAGTGTCACGGTTGCTGATGACACTCGATTTGACGTGATTATCAGCCTCATTTAAGCGACATTTCTTTGCTTCAGACATGTTTTTTAGGGTAGAATAACGAATATTCAATCGATTGCCCTATCTCGTGCCATTTGTGTTACCTTCGCCCGTTTCGGGTCTATTTGATGGTTTTCTAGTGTTTTTATGTTAGCACAGGTTTTTCCATCAAATAGAGTAGCCATGGACGTGTCTAAGGCGTTGGAACCTCGAGGAATCAAACCAGAATCGATCCAAGGAGCCGATCAAGTCAAACCGAAAGTCTGCCCATTCACACTTACACATTCGGCGAAAATAAGCTTCCATATTCGGCAAAAATAATAGTGCAAATCAACTGACGTCGAGTGAAGAATGATTTCGGCGAAAACATTGTGCTCTTCGGACCGAAAATACAAGGCAGAGAGATCACGGCCATTTACACAAGGATTTTCGCCGAAAATATCCTTATGTTTTCGGTGAAAATATCAGGCTAATCCAGATCAGTTAGGGTTAAGTATAAATACTTAACCCGGCGGCCCAAAGAAAGAGAACAATCATAATATACAATCATAATTCGCAAAACACAACTTTTTCGAATCAGAATCCTCTCAAGTTCTGGAGCGAAGAGTTGGAGTTCAAAGAGCCGGATAGAGATCGTGACGCCATCCCTTCCATCTCGGAGAACCGAAGCTAGGAGTGTAATCTACCGAAGATCGAAGTCTGTCAGAGTCATCTAAATTAGGTTTTTCAGATTCTTTTATGTTCTTCCTTTGAATGATGAACTCTTTCTTTATCTTTGTTTCTTTTGTAATAATCATGAGTAGCTAAACTCGTTAGAGCTTAGATTAGATGAACCCTAAGTGACCCAGGGCTTTAAAGCGTTCACGGATCGGAGGTGATTAGATTCGAAATTCAATCAGTTCTTTTTCATGTTTGATTCGTTCTTCATTGTTCGTGTTTCTTGTCTGGATTGATCACCTAGATTAGATTCTGGTTAAGCTAAGGATAGAAGCGAATGCTCGCCTTACTTTAGAACATCGAATTAAACAATTAACCTTATAATTGGAGCGTGCCTTTCGTAGGAACCAGTTAGGGTTAATTCACTGCAAGAGTAACTCATTAATCATTAGTAATTACACCAATTAATTAAGTCGTTGCGAGAGGCGACCGTACCCGGGCGGCTAGTTAATCTTGGTAGTTAGAACGGATAGAGCGAACGTTCGCCGGTCTTAAACCTAAGGGTAAGGAGTTATGGTGGTGTCTTAGTAATTGATTGAATGAGAATCGAAATCCGCTGATCTGTTGATTGCCAATGCTCTGGGGAACGAAGGGGGATTCAAAGTCTAAGTTCGTCTGTCATCCTTGTTTTCAAACCCTAATTCCCAATGTGCTTTAGTTTAATTTGTTTTAATTTTTCTGGATTTCTTAGAAATAGAAGTCGTGGAACTCACACCACGCACAACGTGTTTTCCTTCGAGTATTTTGCTAGTTCTGAAGTAACCAATCATAGAAAGCCCTTGGAATACGATCTGCTATACGCTTTTTCTTAGCATTAGTAGTTTTTATTTGGCTGAACCCGTTCGAACAACGACCGGGCGGTTCACCAAATTGGCGCCGTTGCCGGGGAACTTCTTTTGATTGTTCAAAAGAAGAACTGGCAATTTATTCTTCTAGTTTCCATCTTTCATTTTTCCACCCACTTCGATTTTACACTGGTTTTGTTTGTCTTTGTTATCTGTAGGTTTACAGGTGTATGCCTCACCGTCCTTGGACTCGCTCTCAAACCGAACAGGCCAAGAGTACAGAGAGACCAGGCAGTTCAGCTACACCTCTACGATCACAGATTCTGAAGAAAGGCAGATCCAATCCATTCATCACTCCGATCAAGATCGAAGAACCGAAGGAGAGTTCCTCATCTCCATCTTCAGCTGTACCATCTTCATCCGCTTCATACACCGAGCCACTTTCACCTCCTCCATCTCCCACCATGGACGATAGATTACCACCACCGCCACCACCTGCACAGAAGAGTCTAGCAGACTATAACAAGCCGAGCGCGACTAGCGTTCGATCTGCCATTGCGTTCCGCGCATTGAAGGAGATCCTGACTATGAGATCAAGATTCCATTCTTGACGATGATCTCTAGGGATTTACAGTTTGAAGACAGGCCCCTAGACAATCCGTGCACTCATCTTGCAGACTTCCTTGATCTCTGAAGTACTTTCAAGAGCGGAAACCTCGACAAAAACACTCTTTGTCTGAGAGCCTTTCCGTTCTCTCTAAAAGGCGCTGCTAAGAGGTTGCTTACTGGTAAACCACCTGGCTATTACACTAACTGGGATACTCTGGCTCAAGACTTCGTTGAAGAATACTTCCCACCGGCCAAAACAACCGCCATCAAGGACAGCATCGCCAGATTCTCCCAGAAAGAAGGAGAAAGCTTATATGACACTTGGAATCCATTCCAAGAACTTCTCTACACCTGCCCTCATCATGGATTCGAGCAGAGGCAGTTAGCTGAAATCTTCTCTCATGGACTTCGAGAAGAATCTGCCAAGTGGGTCAATTCTCTAACTGAAGGGGATTGCACTACACTCACTCCTGAAGCTGCTCTTCTTCACTTCGCAAATTGTGCCTCCAAGTCAAGGAACTGGGAGCGACAATCTGAAGGATCAAGGAGCAAGCTAGATCTCGAAGCTACAATCAAGGCAGAGGTAGAGAAGCATTTGAAGAAGTCTACCACACCGATCAAGCCGCCGGAAGCTTCTGTCTATGTTGCTGATTGCGAGTGGTGTGGAGCTTACTCACATAACGGAGGCCGTTGTCAGAATTTTGGTAAGGCAGAAGTCTGGTCTGCCGAAGAGGTAAATTTCATCCAACAAGGCTTCGTCAATAATCAGAATGGTTATGCTGGTTATCGTAACTTCAGACAGCAAGGGAACTATCAAGACAGACCTCCCTACAATGTTGGCGCTAACTAGAACCAGAATAACCGCCCGGCTGGTCCAGCTCAGGATCAGAAGCCGAACCATCTGCCGGCAGGTGTCTACCAGCCGCCGCATTGCAATCCGGGTAATTATGGAACTGCTCCTGGCAATCGCCAGAATCAATATCTCAACAATACCTATCCAGGGCAGCAGCATCAAAGAGAGAACAATGTCAGTGACCTGGATAAGAAGCTCAGCCAGATCATCACAAGACTCGATGATCATGATAGTCAGTTCAAAGCTCAAGCTCTTCTCAATCAAGAACAGATAGCATCTGGACAAAGAATTGAGCAAGCCGTGAACAACATCTCGAGCATGCTAGCATCTGGTCGACCATTTGGCCAGCTTCCAAGCCAGACAGAGCCGAATCTGAGAAAAGAACAGGCTAAAATGGTAACTGCTCGAAAACTTCCAAACTTAATTGCTGATGCTTGTTCTATTTTACGCAGGATCGCTGAAACTTCGGAAGAAGAGGAAGAAGAAGAACAGGAACCGGCGCCTAAGGAGGATCCTCCTCTTGCACCGTACGTCGTGAAACCTCCTTTTCCTAGAGCATTGCTGCCAAATGCAAGGATCGAGACTGGCATGAAGGGGAACAAGGAAGGATATCCTGACATCCGTTTAAGAAACCTGTTTCTCCATATCCAGCTAAGTTATCTGATCCTGGTTCATTTACTTAGCCTTTGGTCATTAATGATGTTGAGATTGAACGTTGCTTAGTTGATCTAGGAGCATCTGTTAATGTTATGCCTGTGAGTCTATATGAAAAGTTAAACCTAGGAGAACTTGAACCGCCTAGTATGCAACTCGTCTTTGCTGATAGGTCGCTTAAAACCCCTAATGGAGAGATTAAAGACGTTGTCACTAAATTTGGTCCGTTCACGTTCTTAGCTGATTATGTGATTATGGATACTAGTACAGATGATGCTACTATCCTCATAGGTCGACCTTTCATGGCTACTACTGGAATGATTATTAACGTTCCCAACGGATCATTAACTCTAAGAGTCGGTAAAGAAACGAAAACGTTTCGTTTTAAAGATGGCATGAAATATGACTCTAGGAATGAAGAATCTCACTGCCTAGCTGTTGAAACGGTGGGGTTGACTCCGGTCAAATCCGTTACTAATGCTTCTTCTAGTGTCTCTAGATCAGTTGTTGCTGCAAATATTAAATAGGTCATTGAGAAGAAGCAGAAACCTGTCGCTCAGAAGCCGCCTAAGAAGAAGAAGAAGGAACTACAAGCCTCTTCTAAGCCACCGAGCAGACCTCGAGGAAAGAACAAGAAAACCAAGACACAAATGGTCTGGAGACCAAAAATTCCACCGTCTTCCACCGAGCCAGCTGCACCACCATATCGTTCCGAGAAACCGGCGCCGGAACAAGTATGGAGGGAGAAGCCGAAAGCATCTCCTAAGGAAGTACTAACGATCACCGATCCTGGTGATAACAAGCCGAAGATTAAAGAAAAGAAGAAGCCGACAGTCCTCATTCCTTCCATCGTCACACTCAAGAAGGATGATCTCTCCAGAGAGCTGTTCGGACCGTTCAAGTTCGTTGATCACCTTCCCGACGGACGTACCAAGCTATTACATGCAAACGGGAAGAGATTCACGCTTACCGGAGAAGTCCCAAAGCTGTACTTCATGAACTCCGACGCGAGCGTGAAGGAGAATCTAAGTTGGGATGTCTCCTAATACCGTCCAGGTATCGTCCAGCTCAAGGACGTTAATAAAAGAGCGCTTCGTGGGAAGCAACCCACGGCTGGAGTCTGTTTTAAATTTTTTGTTGAACTTGGTATTTTAGAGTCGGTTCGGGGGAGCCAAAAGTGTCAGTTTGTTTGAATTTTTATTTTTTATTTTTTTTCGTGTAGAGTCTGTGTGTCATAGAGTCAGTAGCAAGTTGATTGAGGTCGTTCCGATTTTTGTGGATTTAACTGTGATTTTCTGAAGTTGACCGGATTTGCGAAAATATTTAAAAACCCGAACAGTTCAAAATTTTCGGCGAAACCACCCTTGTTTTCGGCGAAACTGATTTTCGATTTTCGAACTCAATCTCCCTGTTCATTGTTTTCGGTTCAAAAAGTCTCTTGTTTTCGGCGAAACCATTTTAAATGAAATTTTCGGCGAAACCGTGTTCTTGTTTTCGGCGAAACCACCTTCAAAAATCCGGCAGTCCATTTTAACTGATATTTTTGGCGAAACCACCCTTTTTATTTCGCCGAAAATAATTTTGAAAACCACCCAACTATTCCTTTAAAATCCGGTTTTTCGTTCCTCTCTCTCCTTCACTCATTTTCGAACCAAAGCACCCGAAAACCTCCCCTATTCGTTTTAAAATCGCCGACCAGGCCCCATTCTAAATCCGACCGTCGCCGCCATAACCCCCACCGTCGCCGTCCACCGCCGCTCCCTTCCCTCCCTTTTCCGATCCCAACGAGCCCTAGGACAGCCGAATCGGAGCTTTGGAGCTCCAGTTCACCGAAAACCTAGTTTTCAACGTTTTTCCACCGATTCCTCTCAACTCGTTCATTTTTAGCAATCATGACTTCAAGGTAAGTTGTAGAGATTTTCAATACGAATCTTTTGACATATAGTTTGCTGAATTTCGTCAGGGTTGACTTTTCGGTTTGCCTCATTTT